>JAOWBW010000099.1:0-324392 GCA_026119855.1 Campanula takesimana
GAAGTGAATTTCTTCTTGCCGAGAGAGCCTTTAAACTTGATCGTACCCCCTAGAGTGACACCATGATTAGGAGTGGAACGAGAAGGGCCTATCCTGATCGGGGGAACAAGTATGAGCATACATGACAAGAAGGTGCTTCTCGACATTCCTTTTGAGAGACTTTAAGGATAGCCTCACACATCTTTCTTGATCGTAGCCCCTAGGGCTCATTAACTGTCAAATGAAGCAAAAGAAGCTCTCGTTCTTGAGTCACATAGCCCCTAGGGCGTCTTCATTTGTCGAGCAAAGCAAGAGACTCGTCCTCGTGTGGGGGAACAAACACAGAGGACATGGCAAGAGTTACGCCATTTCTCGCATACATACGTGTAGAAGCTCGAAAATTGAGTCACATGTTGTGGCCATTTGTGATCCAAACCAATTGGCTTGCTGGGGATTACTTGTGCAACCTCGGGGCCTTCTTTTCATGAACCCAAGATTTAACACTGCTGGAGAACAATATCCCAAAACAACCTTTGATTGTGCTACATCTTGTCGAGCCTTTGCCATTCCAAAGTTGACTCGGTGGGGAATTTGGCTTGCTGAGGAGATTCAATGTTGAACTTGTGTCTTCATTAGAGGCCGGGGATCTCTATTTCTCTTTCCCTTCTCTCTCTCACTCTCTTATTTTTTTATGGCGCACAATGTTTTTTTGCGTAGACCGCCCTTTCGGGTTTTCAATCTATCGGGCATCTCTTTGCGTCTTCATTTTTTTTTACTCAATTGATGAGGAAGTGTGCATTGACTCTAGATGAGGATGAGAGGCATGTGATTTTGCGGTGAGGACCTTTTGTCACTAATGATGAGTGACATTGACTTGGCTAGGGAAGTATCCCCTAGTATTGACTTTGTATATATTTGTTGAATGACTCCGAAGGCAAGTAAGTCATTAAGAGAGAAGAGAATGAAAGCCCCAATTTGATTACAAGAAATTGGGAGTATGCAGAAAGAATAGAAGCCCTAGACTCGACAAGGAACGGAAAGTGATTCCAAATCTAGGAAAGTTGTTCAATCTGAAGTGATTAATTCATTGGCAAATGAATCGTACAAAGATGTCTTGACAAGTTCGAGATGAAGGCCGATCACCATAACGCGCTAGGGCTAAAAATATCTTCTTTCTTGCATGAGACCGGACCCGAAGGTTGCCTACGTTCCTCCAGTGTAGAGGCTCAGGTCACCGTAGTTCTTGTGTATGCTCCATTCGTCGAGGTGGTTGTTGCTTCGTCCTTCATCGGTGGAATGATGTTGATCTTGTACTTCTTTGATTGAGGGGGATTTTTTTTTTTTTTTTGTGGCTAACTTTTGCCTAGGTTGATTTGAGGATTTCCACCTAGTGAGTTTTTTTTTTTTTTATCCCCTTTTGAAAAATTTGCTTCATGATTGTTGCTCCACCTTTCTTCTTGTCTTGATTTCGTCGTTGTGTTGATGTCTTCGTTGTTGATGCCGTCGTCGATGTTTAGCCTCTAGGCGTTTCAAGTGATAGCCTTTGTTCTAAAACGTTTTAGACATCTTTTTCATCATTTTACCAATTAAACTGAACAACTTGGAAGAGTGTATGAGGACAAGAACGACTTTTTATTTGATGACTCAATGGACTCGTGACGAGAAAAACATTAATGCACACTTAAGAGGACTTTTGACTCTCTTTTTTTTATATCCTATTCTAGGTAGAGAAAGAGAAACGGAGATTGTTGTCGTCGTCCTCATTGTCGTTGTAGTCTTCATTGTCATTGTAGTCTTCCATGTCACTACATTCGTCCATGTCGTTGCTCGGATTGCTTCGGGAACCCTTTGTCGTTGAAGCTTGTTCATAGGAGGATTCGGCCACTTCTCGGAGCAAATTGTCAATTCTCATTCCCGCATCATACATGCTTGAAAATCGGATGAAAAGCCTCACTAAGATGAGTGCGTAGTCCATTTTTAAACATTTCAAGAAGATGTTCATTTGTTCCTTCTTTGGGGCCTATCAATGACCTCGGCTAGCTTGTCATTCCAACGGCGGTAGAAGTCCCCAAATGATTCATTACCCCCTTGCACGGTGCTCTCCAACTCTTCTTGGTGGGACGGAACATGGAGTTGCCTTGATATTGTGACTTGAAGAAGCATTGCGGCATCCCAATTGAGGCGGGTGGAAACTGGAAGACCCATATACAAATCTTTTGCGACCCCCTCGAGAGTAAGCGGGAAGCATTGTGCCATTATTTGAGGAGACACTTTCTTTGGTAGCATGGCCCAAATGTAGGAGTCAATATGAGCGTCGGGGCAAGAGTTGCCATTAAACTTGCGATGTCGGGCATCTTGAACTTTTCGGGAAGGGCCTCCATAGTATTTATGAGAATAGAAGCATGATGAAGATCGAGTGCTCAGGCCCTTGTGCAAATCTAGCCCATTAAGCCTTTGGTCAATGTAGGACATGAGAGTGTTGACCAAACCGGTATCGATACTTTGGACCTTTCTTTCATTCGTGAGCCCCTTCAATTGGTTCTCAAGTTTGGCTACTTCCCTTCTTATGGGCCGCTTTCAGATGCTCGTAGTGGGCTCGCCGTAAATCATCCTTGCGGCGGACATTCTCGGCTAGTGTATCAATTTACCCTTTCAATGCCATTACCATGCGGATAGCCCTTCGTTGGACACGGGAATGTTCTCACCATTGTTGTTACTGTTGGAAGCCATCGGACCTAGGGAGGAACATGGTTGATCTTAGGATGACCCCACAAATACATTTTGAATCAAATGATTTAACTCACGAACAGAGAAATACTCAAACCACATAAAGAAAAATGACTTTTTTTATTTATTTACAAAAGTCGGAAGGACGTTGTCCTTTTTGGGGTTTCTAGAAAAATAGTGGAATCGTCACACTAGTATATAGACCATCTCGCGGTCCCATATACTCATCGGATTCCACCACGCTTGTGATACCTACATGTGTCGGGATTAAACTACATTATGTCATTAAGCATACATGCGGGGACGGATTTTTTATTTTCGTCCATAATAACTGTTGGGTTTCGATCAAACATGCGCAGCGGAATAAAGCATTTAAATTTTTAATGAAACCAAAGCCATAGATCCGTTCATATGATTAAATCAAATACGACATGAGAATAAAGGAATAAACTAACCCTTGATGATTTTGATTTCTAGCTTTTGAACTTGGTGGAGATTTTGAAACTTGATCAAGAACGCGAACCTTGATCAAGAACGCGAACCTGAAGATGATGAGCTTCACCCTCTAGCGGTATCCACACCACGAACGAATATCAAGCAACTTCTTGATCTTGGTTGCTAAGACCAAATGTGAAACACCTTTCACAATTGCAAGAACTATATGGAATTATGAATATTCTTGTTCTCACCTTTTGGATCTTAGAACAAGAAATTACCTCTCCAAAACCTTATGGAGGCACTCACAATCATGTTGTCTGAATGGCTGCTGAAAGATCTTTAAATAGGTCCCCAATCCTTAACCTTAAGGATTAGGAATCCTAAATCCCGTCACCAAATTAGGCAACAATAATTCTCTGCGCGACTTGACTGGCACGGTCGTTCCCTATTAATCTTGCACGGTCGTGCCCATCAGCTCCGCGTGATTTCCCCAGTCGACCATTTCGGCACGTTCTTCTTGCACGGTCGTGCCAGACATGTCGACAGATTTGCCTTGGTTTGGATTTATGGCACGGCCGTGTGCCATTTTAAGGCGCACGACCGTGCCAGAGCCAAACCTGACATTTTTCCATATTCCAATTTAGTCCTTTATGATTCGTTCTATTTGTGTGTGACCTCTAGGATTACACTAAGTTGGCAATGGGCTCAAACATGACCCCATAAGATATGATTAGGTTCTAGCAAACCGTCATACCTATCCAAATAGTGTAACTAGATACAATTTCGCATTCCTTTAGAATATGTCACAATCCCTTTGTCCATGATGTCATTGAACACAAGTCATGGTCAAACGGTCAACTTGTTTTGTTCAATACTTTCTCGATTCCGAATATGTTGATAATCCAAATGACATTGATCCAATCAATTCATTTGAGTCCGGCCGAACATTTCATCAACATCATTCCTACGAGAGGCCCAAGCTTGACATCTCTCCGAGGAGGGACAAATCCATTTAGCTTATTATTCTTCCCTACGTGAATCCGATTATGCCAATCATACCTTTATAACTACTTGTTTAAAAGTAGCGTTTGAATATGTCAAACATAATGTTCATCAAGTGGAAGACTATAATAACTTCATGTCTAAGGATTCAAATGACATAACTAATATGAGATATATGTACGACATAGACCATGACATAAATCTCATAGAGCGGGTCATGTCCAGTACCTTGTTCCAACAAGTACCCATAAATCTAACATGATCATCCCATGATCATTTAGCCTTTATACTAGTGCTTACAAGTACTAGGGATGGAGATTATTATAAGTAAACATGAACAACAATAATAATCAAAACATCTCTTTATTGATATGAATAAATGATAACAATTACAACGTTTATTAAACGTGCCTAGGGCACCACTACCAACAATCTCCCACTTGCCCTAGGCCCAATCTCCCATGTATCTAATACCCATGGACCTAACATGACCATCATGTTTAGCTTTGTGGAAGTCCTTTTGTTAGCGGGTCCGCAACATTGTCATCAGTAGGTACTCTGCATATATTACGTCTCCCCTATCACGATCTCTCGAATGATATGAAAACGCCTAAGTATGTGTTTGGATTTCTGATGTGCTCTTGGTTCCTTTGCTTGAGCAATAGCACCATTATTATCGCAATAAAGGTCTATTGGATTAGCAATACTAGGAACCACTTCAAGTTCAGTTATGAACTTCTTAATCCTGTAGACACCCCGCCTTGGACCTCTCACCCCGATTGCACATTTGATTTTGTGTTTCTCCCCATTTTAAGTGTTCCTCGTGAGTTCCTGTCACTTCCGTTAAGTTCCTGACTGACTTCGTTAAGTCCAGGGACTAAACTGAATGACAGGGCTGACTTTCTAGTCCATTCTGTCAAAATTGCCTTCTCTGAGTCGCGCGCCTCCTACAGGAGGAGCCAGGCGCGCGCGCCTCCCGCCCCCAAAGCAGGAAGCGCGCGCCTCTGGGCATCAGTTACAGATTTCTGGCCAGGATTCCCTCCCTTGCTCAATTTACAGGATTTTGCCCGGGAAGGATTTCTTGGTGACTGAGTTTTGGCACCAAAAACACCCCTCTTTCACCTATAAAAACCTCTCTTTACCTCCATTTTCAAGGATCGAAAACTTAGACCGAAAATTGAACTTACAAAAACTATACCAAAATCACTTTCTAAAGGTTCTCCAAGGATCTCTCCAAGCAATATTTGAAGTTCTCCGAATTGTAGGTAAAAGTTCATCTTTTCCTTTCTTTTCTACTTCATCTCCTCTCTCTCTTTTTATTTTAATCAAATGTGCAATCACCCAAATCATTTTGGGACATGACTCTAGTGATCACCTCATCTCATTGAGGTTGGTTAAGGAGTTATCTCCTACATTCCAAATCCTATTTTAAACCCCCCTTTTTATAACTTAAAGAAGAAGAAGAAGAACGTTACCATTCATGTAGATTTTGATCAAGCAAGACCAACTTTAGTTGGGCGAGATGGGTGTTTCGGTACTTCCCATCTCGTAATCTAACCCCCGAACCTCAAAACAAAGAATCTCTGTTTTCGTAATCAAATTTAGGCTACAATCAATAGGTTTTTCTTATGTTCCTCAAAACATAGGTGGCGACTCTAAAACAAGTTAGACATCCTAGGATGACACCACGCGCTCGAGCCTAAGGCCGTGGTTCTCCCCCGGGGTATCTACAGTGGCGACTCCGCTGGGGACCTTTGAGGGTTAAACTTGCATTCTGATCGAAATCTACATCTTTTCTGGGCATTCTGTTTCCTGATGGGGGAGGCGCGCGCGTCTGGCCTTTTAAGCCTAAGGCGCGCGCATCCCGCATCAAGAACCAGAATCGCCCACTTCTTCATGTTCTTCATCTTCTTCTTCTGTTATTCTGCACTAATCACTTCTGCAGGGGTTACAATATGAACATGGGACCAGGGCAATCCCCTGAGTCCAAGGTCTGACATTCTGACAGGTGTACCCCAGAAGCGCGCGCCTCCCATAAGCATTGCGCCATGCGCGCGCGTCTCACTTCAGCACTCAGAGGCGCACGCTTCTGGGTTGATTCCCAGAACAGAAACAGGTTTCAGTGACTAAGCAGTACAGTGGGGTGTGGGCACAGTTGCCTGCATCAGAACAGAATTGAACCCTCGGACTGTTTTAATTTTGTGTTTTATTTACCGGTCACACGGGTGACTCGGGAGTTGTAATTTTATGTGCTTATGTGTTTTGTGTGTTTTTCTTTCTTTTCAAAAAAAAAATAAAAAAAAAATTTTGTCGCTTGTTAGACCCCACACTACATGCACATATTCCTATGAACTGCTCACTATCGAGTCGCACAAGTCCAACCCCAAACCCGTCGAGGCCCGTCCTAGAAAGTTTCAAGCTCCACCAGACCTTGGCTCTTTCGAAGCGGTAAACCTCAGCCCGTGGCGTAGTTCAAGACTACATGCCGGGGGTGACCTTTGAGCCTCATATTCAAGCCGAGCACAAACCACACAATTCTAGTTAGGGTCTAACACTCCGTGACTCAAGTCGGTTTCCATGTACCGAGATTTCCCTAAACTAATGTCTTCAAATCATACATGCCAACTTGTTGAAAGGGACGCAATAAAAATCCGTCCCCAAAAGTGGTTATTTTGGACGAAAATAAAAATCCGTCCCCGCATGTATGCTTTACTACATTAATTTAGTCTAATCCCGATACATGTAGGATTCACAAGCGTGATGGAATCCGATGAGTATATGGGACCGCGAGATGGTCTATATACTAGTGTGACGATTCCATTATTTTCTTAGAAACCCCAAAAGGGATTCATTCCCTCCGACTTATAAAAAAAAAAAAAAAAGAGTCTTTTCTTATGTGGTTCGAGTCGTGTGCCCAACTGTGTGCTCTAAGCCTCTTCATGGACCGCAAGTGTTACTCAAGACTGACAAGGGCCTCTTCTGCAATATAGGTTCAATTGGTACTTACAAAGTCTACCGGGATTCAGCAAATCGGTTAGTCCGTGAAGAGATCACTCCAACAGCTCCAACATCAACCATGACCGGCAGCAGCAACACCATGTCTCTCGAACAGCTCTCAACTATGGTCCAACTCCTCCAAGAGCAAGTCTCCACCCTTAACAAGGAGGCACAAAGCAAAGATGACATTTGGCAATCCCACCTCGACAGCCAAAGGGAGGCCCACGAGGCCGAAATGGAGCTAATGAAAGAAAAGCTCACCAACCTTGCCAAGGGAAAGAACAAGAACAATGATGATGAATCCGAATGGACCGAGGGTTTGTTCAAAAGTCCGTATGTCAGCACTCGCACCAAGAAAATGGGGGAACCGAGTTCCGAGAACAACGAGCCCAAAATGGTGGATTCTATCATGGCCTACATCGACCAAAAATTCAATGGGCTCAACATGGGGAAAGGCTCCGACACAAGCCTTTATCAATCATCCATCCTCATGAGTACTATGGCCGCTCTTCCCGATAAGTTCAAGATGCCCGACATAAGCAAATTCAAGGGCAACTCTTGTCCTATGGCTCACATCGAGACTTATATTTGGGCAATGGTTCCAAAGAAGGTCTCCACCAAGGTGATGGCTCAATGCTTTCCTCTCACTCTCGATGGGGCGGCAAAAGATTGGTATGCTACTCTCCCGCTCACTGTCCGTCTTGATTGGGACTCCGCCATGCTTGCCTTCAAGAACCAATACCAAGGCAACACCACTCACCGGCCCACAAGGAAAGAGCTAGAGAACACTACTCAACGAGACAATGAGTCCTTCATCGACTTCACAAGGAGATGGAATGACAAACTCTCTGAAATTGTTGAGAGGCCGAACACAAAAGAGCAAATGGACATATTTCTCAAGTGTCTCAAGATTGATCTCCGCACCCACCTAAGTGGGGCTTGCTACTCCGACTTCTCCCAAATGTATGAGGCGGGGGTACGCATGGATGACTTGCTCAAGGAGATTAAGAAGACCACTCCTACTTACCGCTACAAGGCCGCTTCCAACTCCACAAAAGAGGCCTCGGTCAACGCCGTCACTATTGACAAGGGGAATTACAAAAAGGTTCCTCCACCTCAAGGGAAAAGGCCCCGAAGTGACCGTGTGTACACGCCTCTCCAAGGCATGACTCAAACCGAAGTGTTCGAGGTCCTCAAGGCAAAGGGTCAAGTCACACCCGTGCAAGGGTACCAACCCAAGACGATCCACGACAATCATGCTCACCACAAATATTGTGGCTACCACCAATATAGTGGCCACACCACCGAGGAATGCTTCGTTCTCCGCAATGTCATTCAAGATCTCATAGATAAGAAAGAATTTGTAGTGACTAATGACGAGCACGTCAATGTAATAGAGATAGGAGAAC
This sequence comes from Campanula takesimana, assembly GCA_026119855.1. Classification (NCBI taxonomy): domain Eukaryota; kingdom Viridiplantae; phylum Streptophyta; class Magnoliopsida; order Asterales; family Campanulaceae; genus Campanula; species Campanula takesimana. The sequence goes on from JAOWBW010000099.1 coordinate 8,553, forward strand.
TTGAGGGGACCACCCATTCAATCCCAATTGTGAATGGGGGCCCCAATGTTATGAATAAAATTGACAATTCTTGTTATGTAGTGACTTATGATGAGGTAATGAGGGAAGTACTAGAGAATAGGAAAAAGAAGCAAGATGGGAACGTCAATATGCTAACTCGATCCGGTCGAGTCATAGCAAGCAACCCTTCCACTTCCGCACCGAGCTCCTCTTCTCAAAGGCCGCAAGCTCACAACACTCCCGAAGATCCTCTACTTGTCCAACTCAAGAAAACTCAAGCCAACATCTCTATTTGGGACCTCATTGCATCCTCAAAGAAACATCGAGATCTTGTCATCCGCAATCTCGATGATACATCAGTTTCTCCCGATACTACTCCCGAGGACCTCACAGCAATGATTGGTCACATTCACTTTGGCAACGTCATCACCTTTGCCGATATGGACCTTCCACCGTTTGGTTCCGACCACAACGAAGCTATTTACCTCAAGATACGAGCAAGGGGGAGGCCCGTCTCAAGAGTCTTAGTGGACGGTGGTTCCGCACTCAATCTCATGCCTGGTAGAATCATGGGCATACTGGGGCTTAAGGATTCTGATTTAAAGCCCTCTACTCAAGTAATCCGAGGTTATGACAGCACCGCCCGTACAGTCATGGGTATGATCGAAATTGACATTGAGTTTGGAAGCATGGTCATGTCCGTTCCATTCCAAGTGCTTGATATCCCAGCCTCGTTCAACTTACTGTTGGGTCGACCATGGATTCATAATGCTAATGCCGTACCGTCAACTCTCCACCAATGTGTCAAGATCCGAAATGGTGATGAAATAGTGACCGTAATGGCTGAAAACATTACTATCCACAGAAAAGGTGAGCCCGTCCACCAAGTTCAGCACGGTCTACCAGACTCCACTCTCTCCGGAGTCTCAATCAACGCCATTGACAAAGAAGGGGGAATGGATCATGGACCCCCAGCAATCACAAAGTACTCCGCATGATGAGGGATATGGACTACTTCCCTGGTTTAGGCTTAGGGAAATATCAGCAAGGAATCCTACAACCCGTGCAAGTCCCATTTGTCAAGAACACATTCGGTTTGGGGTACGAGCCTTCCGAAGAAGACTTGAAGCAAGAACAAGCAATCAAGAGCGAAAAGGCCCGAGCTCGTAAAGAAGGCCGTCGGTATGAAGTCCCTAACCTAAGGCCTTACCGCAAGACGTTGAATGGATATTTTGTCCGCCAGGGGAAGACATTCCATACATGATCTTTCCCGAGCCGTGGGTTAACAATAAAGGTGTCAAAAAGCCTGGCCTCGAAATCTTCTCCGATTGTGAGATCCAGAAATCCGAAAGGGAACCAACTCCCATGTCGCCCCGTGAATGGTGGGGAAGGAAGGTGACTATAGAGTCCGAGACAGAAATCACCGTGGGGGAAGAACTGACAGATTTAGCCTCCATGTTCGAAGAGCTTGCCATAATGAATGAATGCCAAGTCAACGCCATCCATGACACCGTCATCATGAACGAGACCATCAGTGAGATCCCGCCAAGCTCCGAGCCGATCATCAATTGGTATTCAACAAAAGGACCTGTGGTATCCGAGGAATTCTTAGTCCAAGAAATGGGTTGCATACCCCGCACAGCAACAAAGGAAGAGCAGCTTACACTTACTTTCGAGTCCGAGAGTGTCTCTAATACCCTCACCCAAGAGGATTTAGAGGCCATAGCCGAGCGTGTGTTTCCTTTCTTTGCTAATGAAAAATTTGATATTTCTGAGTACCCTGAGATTGCAAACATCATAAATGATGAATTAACTAATAATGAACTTAACGAACAAGTTAATAACGATTCAAATTATGATGAAATAGACCACGAAAACACAACATACTTAAATGAACTTTCTCAACAAGTCCGTAGTCGTGGCGAGAATGGTCCAAAGGATGACGAAGAATTGCAGGTTGTTAATCTGGGTACCGAAGAAGAGCCAAAAGAAACCAAGATTGGAAGCTTCTTCAAGGGAGACGACAGATACAGATTGACTGCATTACTACGGGAGTTCGTGGATGCGTTCGCATGGTCATACAAAGACATGCCGGGTTTAGACAGAAAGGTAGCGGAGCACAGGATTCCGATCAGAGAAGATGCCAGGCCAGTAAAGCAGAAGCTCAGGAAGATTAAGCCAGAATGGTCTCTGCAGGTCAAAGAAGAGATTGAGAAGCTCCTCAGCGTGGGTTTCTCAAGGTTATCGAGTATCCGACATGGTTGGTTCGCTCATTTGTGGATGGGTTCGCTGGGTACAATCAGATTCTCATGGCCGAGGAAGATCAACATAAGACAGCCTTCACAACACCGTGGGGGACCTTCTGCTACACAGTCATGCCGTTTGGGTTAAGAAACGCTGGGGCTTCCTACCAAAGAGCCGTGACGGACTTGTTCCACGATATGATTCACAAAGAAATCGAGGTCTATGTGGACGACATGATCATTCACTCCAAAGGGACCGATGGTCAACATTTGACCGATCTCCGCAAGTTCTTCGAAAGGCTTCGTCAACACAAGATGAGGCTCAACCCTGCAAAGTGCACATTCGGGGTTATCCGAGGCAAAGTTCTTGGTTATATGGTCACTGAAAGGGGAATCGAAGTAGACCCCTCCAAAATCAAGGCAATCATTGACATGCCCCCTCCGAAGACGCAGAAAGAGATTAAAGGTTTCATGGGCAGACTACAATACATCAGTCGGTTTGTGCACCAACTCACTTCCATGTGCGAGCCAATCTTCAAGTTACTCAAGAAGAATGTGGCTCTAGAATGGACCGACGCATGCCAAGAAGCCTTCGAGCAAGTGAAGCATTATTTAACGTGCCCTCCTGTTCTAGTTCCGCCACACAAGGAGAAACCTCTGTTGCTTTATCTCACTGTCAATGATGAAGCCCTAGGGGCTATGTTAGCACAAGAGCAACGAGAGTCCACAAAGGAGAACGCCATTTATTTTGTCAGTCGCCGATTCCAAGGAGGCGAAAAGAACTACTCTGTCCTAGAGAAGTCATGTGCAGCATTGGTTTGGGTCACTCAAAAGCTCAAACACTATATGGAAGCTTTTCCGATCAAGCTAGTAGCAAAGGTGGACCCGCTCCGCTACATCTTTGAGAAGCCTTTCATGTCAACAAGAATAGCCAAATGGTACTTCATGCTCGCCGGCTACGATATCACTTACGTCACACTAAAATCCGTCAGGGGGAAAGTGTTCAGTGACCAGCTTGCCGAATTCTCGTGTGACGAAGTGAAGGGGAAGATGTACAGTTCCCCGACGAGCATTTAATTTGTACCACAACCGAGGAAGACAAGTGGCAACTTTTTTTCGATGGCGCCGCCAATAAACACGGTTTTGGTATAGGGGTATTGCTTGTCGATCCAAAAGACATCTACACTCCCATTGCCATACGCCTGGAATTCGAAGCTACCAACAACATTGCCGAGTACGAAGCATGCATAGCAGGGCTCGAAGCAGCTCTCGAAAGAAACGTCACGGAACTAGAAGTGTTCGGCGACTCTTTGCTTCTTATCAATCAGCAATCGGGTAAATGGCGAACCCAAGACCCGACTCTCCAACAGTATGGTCAGCACCTTGAAGAACTGGTTGAACAATTCCAAGAGATCACTTTCAACTACCTGCCAAGGGATAAGAATCGCTTCGCCGATGCACTGGCCACTATAGCTTCATTAGTTGAAATGCCCAAAGGAAAAACGGTGAAGCCTTTCAAAATTGATCGAAGGAACAGTCCGGCATATTGCATGAGTATCGAGATCAACGAGGTTCAAACAAACTCTCCGTGGTATTCAGATATCATGAACTTCCTCAAAGACGGCACTTATCCCGAGAACATCAATAAGAAGTCTCAAGCAGCTCTGCAAAGGTTAGCCTCTCGGTATGTACTGATTGGAGACCGAGTATATAAAAGGCACCACGACGGGATCAATCTCTTATGCGCCAATGTGACCGAAGCTCAAGAGATAATGTGTGAAGTGCACGAAGGAGAATGTGGACCCCAATGAATGGGTTTATGCTAGTCAAGAAGATACTTCGCATTGGTTACTATTGGAGCACTATGAACGAGACTGTATCGAGAAAGTCAAAAGGTGTGCCAAGTGCCAATTCCACGCTAATCTGCAACATGCTCCACCCTCACAACTTTACAACATGGTCACACCTTGGCCTTTCTCTTGTTGGGGGATAGACATCATCGGTAAAGTTCATCCTGCCGGGAGCAATGGGCAGTCATTCGTCCTAGTGGCAGTCGACTACTTCACAAAGTGGGTCGAAGCACAAGCCTATCGAACCCTCAACGCCAAGAAAGTGGCCGAATTTGTTAAGATTAATATCATGTGCCGATACGGCGTGCCTCATGAAATCATTTCCGACAACGGCTCTCACTTCAAGAAGAAAATGGATGCACTTTTGGTAGAATACAAGATCACCAAGCACAAGTCATCTCCTTACCGGCCCCAAGCAAATGGCGCAGTCGAAGCAGCAAATAAGACCATCGAGACCATCGTCAAGAAGATGGCCTCAACAGGAAGGGATTGGCCGAGAAGCTACCATTAGCATTGTGGGGCTACCGCACATCGATACGATCCGCAACAGGAGAAACTCCTTATGCATTGGTCTATGGTTCTGAAGCCGTACTCCCTATCGAACTTGAAGTCCCATCTCTACGGGTCCTCCTCGAGAATCAAGTCAACGAGGTCAACTGGATGCAGAGTCGATACGAACAGCTAGCCTTACTCGACGAGAAAAGGTTAAGGGCACTCGAACGCACGAGAGCATATCAGCAAAGGATGGCAAGAGCTTTCAACAAAAAAAGTGAAGCCTCGAAACATCAATGTGGGAGATTTGGTCTTAAGACAACATCCTCCTAATACCATGAATCCCCTGGGGAAATGGGGACCCCGATGGATCGGTCCGTACGTGGTCAAAAAGATACTAAGCGGTGGTGCAGTCCGGCTCGTGGATTTAGATGGTGACCAGCTGCCAAAGGAGGTCAACCTCGACAAGCTCAAGAGGTTCTATGCTTAATAAACAAAGACCATTAAAAAAAAAAAAAAAAAAAAAAATCGCTCGCTAGGTTGAAAACCCGCAAGGGCGGCCTAGGCAAAAATTAGAGCACGTGCAAAAAAGAAGCCCGCTAGATTGAAAACCCGCAAGGGCGGTCTAGGCAAAAAACAGGGTGCACAAAAATGAAAAAAAAAAAAAAAAAAAAAAAAAGGGTCTTTGTTTGTTTGAACTACGAAGACCTGAGCCTCCCAACTGGAGGAACGTAGGCAACCTTCGGGTGCGGCAAATAACAAAATGCAATTTTTATTCATTCAATGAATTATTCAAACCATTACAACGGATTTATTGAGCAACAAAAGACATCAAAATATTAAATCCTAAAACAAAGTGGTCTAAATTGCAATCTCTTAGGGTACTAAGAAAAATCCAATTTTCTCTTAGCTTTCAAAGGACCGCCCGATCGTCTTTCAATCCTTTTCTTCTTGGGTAACGAAGGAGCACTAATACGCACCGAAACCTTCTGTGCTGCAGCACGTCTCCTAGAATAAAAGTCATCCAAAGGAGTACCGAAAGGGTCAGCGATAATGTTACTCGAATCAACAGCAGCCTCTCTATATCTCAAAGTGCTGCTAGGCTCAAAACCCTGTCCCAACAACTCGGCACGAAGCACATCAACCCAAGTGATGCCACGGTAAAGGGTGCCAAATAAATAATCCAAGTAGCTCTCGGGAAGGAAGACACTCCCCCGATGCAGAGGAGCGAAAGCCCAACGATTGCGGTCATCTCCCCAAGCCGATTGAAGCTCACTCGAGAAGTCAGGACCCATGTAAGCAACTGGACGAAGCATTCCATCCCTCGGAAAAGGAATTGTCTGTTGGCGACCAAACTGCCGCAGAACCCGCTCTGGCTGGTAAAAGGAAGAATCTCTCAAACCGGGCACAACCACGTGCTGAAAACCAAGAGTCCATTCCACAAAAGGACGAAGACCCCAAGAAGGAGGACACCACTCAATATCGACGGTCACTCGAGAGGCAAAGAATTTCTTCCAATCCTCTTCAGATAAATCCCGGATCAACAACTTCCTCCTATGAACAGCAAAAGGAGACAAATCACCATCCGGAGAATAAATTCTGAAGTGTTCTCGGAGCCATATGGTCAAGAGCAAAGGGCTTCCCCGACACATCTTGCCCGTCCTGTGTAACTCATCAAGACCATGCAACGTCTCCCCTATAATAAGAGGAATTACACTAAATCGCTGGTCCTCAGCTTGCAAAATAATCTCAGCCAACTGCGCGTCCGCAGTCCCGAAAGGTGTAACAAACAATACTTCGCTGAAGAGACAAACAGCCATGGCATTTCTTTTGAAAGATTGAACCACCGGGTCCTCCGAGTGCAAACTGAAGAACATCGGCAACTCAGTTATGTCAATCACGGTACCGTGCAACATCTTCCTCACATCCTCAACAGGGAGATTCAGTAACTCAACCCAAGAGTCGACGGCACCACGGTGATATTTGGGGACGGCAATCCGACCGGCCAAAGGCACGCCAAGGATGGCCCCGAAATCGTCAACAGTCGGCACCATTTCATTAGCTGAAAGGTTGAAAGTATGGCTGTCGCAATCCCAGAAAGCCGCGGCAGCTCTCAACAAATCCCAATCCGGTTTCAACGTCCGCAAAGTGAAAAGAATTCGGAACCCGAAGTCTTTAATGAAGGCCTTCTTGGGATGGGTCTTGAAAGAATACACAAAAGTGCCCAAGTCCTTTTCATACGCACTAACGACCTTGGCGTCAAGGGCAAAAGAATTGGAAGCCATGGAAAATATTGATCACAAGCGAAGTTAATCAATAATATGATGTTCAAAAATGGCAGAAAGGAGCTGTGAGAATCAAGTGGTCGAACAGAAGATGATATTATAGCTGTTGGAGGCTCTTTTGGTCAGCAAACGTCAAGCCCGGAATTCCGCCTCCCAGACGCGCGCGCCACCCGCCATCAGTATGAAGCGCGCGCGCGTCCCAAGCCTACATAGGAAGGCGCGCGCCTCCCAGGTCTAAATCGCTTGAAGAAAAGGGCCTTGTCAGAGATCTCCAGCCTAAATCAAGACACTGTCCCGATCCTCGGACACCCAGTTGGGCACACCTTTTCTGGTCCGCCCTTAAGGCACGTCAAAAATCGAAAACAGGATAGAAACTCCCACTCATAAGTAGGCTGTCCTCTTCAAAAATTCCGAGCTCCCTAAGTTCTGTCACAAGGTGCCACGCCCCCCTCAAAAGTCAATCTCAACATTTCATCCCCAGCAGGAATATTTTTCTGGTCGCGGTCAACTGTGCCCGTACCCCACAATTCAAAAGTCAAGTGTGACTCCAAATGGCACGAGACTTCAAAGCAATATTTCATCAAACGGATTCACTAACGGATTCGTCAACAAGGGTTCACCAACGGACTCATCCAAAGGATTCACTAACGGATTCATCAAACGGATTCACCAACGGATTCGTCAACAAGGGTTCACCAACGGACTCATCCAAGGGATTCACTAACGGATTCATCAAACGGATTCACCAACGGATTCGTCAGCAAGGGTTCACCAACGGACTTATCCAAGGGATTCACTAACGGATTCATCAAACGGATTCACCAACGGATTCGTCAGCAAGGGTTCACCAACGGACTCATCCAAGGGATTCACTAACGGATTCATCAAACGGATTCACCAACGGATTCGTCAACAAAGGTTCACCAACGGACTCATCCAAAGGATTCACTAACGGATTCATCAAACGGATTCACCAACGGATTCGTCAACAAGGGTTCACCAACGGACTCATCCAAGGGATTCACTAACGGATTCATCAAACGGATTCACCAACGGATTCGTCAACAAGGGTTCACCAACGGACTCATCCAAGGGATTCACTAACGGATTCATCAAACGGATTCACCAACGGATTCGTCAGCAAGGGTTCACCAACGGACTCATCAAACGGATTCACCAACGGATTCGTCAACAAGGGTTCACCAACGGACTCATCCAACGGATTCACCAACGGATTCGTCAACAAGGGTTCACCAACGGACTCATCCAAGGGATTCACTAACGGATTCATCAAACGGATTCACCAACGGATTCGTCAACAAGGGTTCACCAACGGACTCATCCAAGGGATTCACTAACGGATTCATCAAACGGATTCACCAACGGATTCGTCAACAAGGGTTCACCAACGGACTCGTCCAAGGAATTCACTAACGGATTCATCAAACCGGTTCACTAACGGCCCCATTCAAAACATTCAGCCGGAAGGTTCACCTAACGGATCATGCCACCCCCTCTATCAACAAAAGCCGCTCACACAGGGAGCGCACCACTATCTCCCGCAATTTTAAATTCCTGCTTTCATCGAGTCTTTGCTTTTTCTTGGTGATGTCCTCGGCGGGTGTTTTTAACTTTCGTCGACGCGTTTTGCTTTGCAATCCACGTCGCCGAGGGGCTCTGTAGACACCCCGCCTTGGACCTCTCACCCCGATTGCACATTTGATTTTGTGTTTCTCCCCATTTTAAGTGTTCCTCGTGAGTTCCTGTCACTTCCGTTAAGTTCCTGACTGACTTCGTTAAGTCCAGGGACTAAACTGAATGACAGGGCTGACTTTCTAGTCCATTCTGTCAAAATTGCCTTCTCTGAGTCGCGCGCCTCCTACAGGAGGAGCCAGGCGCGCGCGCCTCCCGCCCCCAAAGCAGGAAGCGCGCGCCTCTGGGCGTCAGTTACAGATTTCTGGCCAGGATTCCCTCCCTTGCTCAATTTACAGGATTTTGCCCGGGAAGGATTTCTTGGTGACTGAGTTTTGGCACCAAAAACACCCCTCTTTCACCTATAAAAACCTCTCTTTACCTCCATTTTCAAGGATCGAAAACTTAGACCGAAAATTGAACTTACAAAAACTATACCAAAATCACTTTCTAAAGGTTCTCCAAGGATCTCTCCAAGCAATATTTGAAGTTCTCCGAATTGTAGGTAAAAGTTCATCTTTTCCTTTCTTTTCTACTTCATCTCCTCTCTCTCTCTTTTTATTTTAATCAAATGTGCAATCACCCAAATCATTTTGGGACATGACTCTAGTGATCACCTCATCTCATTGAGGTTGGTTAAGGAGTTATCTCCTACATTCCAAATCCTATTTTAAACCCCCCTTTTTATAACTTAAAGAAGAAGAAGAAGAACGTTACCATTCATGTAGATTTTGATCAAGCAAGACCAACTTTAGTTGGGCGAGATGGGTGTTTCGGTACTTCCCATCTCGTAATCTAACCCCCGAACCTCAAAACAAAGAATCTCTGTTTTCGTAATCAAATTTAGGCTACAATCAATAGGTTTTTCTTATGTTCCTCAAAACATAGGTGGCGACTCTAAAACAAGTTAGACATCCTAGGATGACACCACGCGCTCGAGCCTAAGGCCGTGGTTCTCCCCCCGGGGTATCTACAAATCCAAACAGCTTCCTTTGCAGCATCCGATGCAGCAATATACTCAGCTTCTGTTGTAGAATCAGCGGTTGTACTTTGCTTGGAACTCTTCCAGCTTACAGCTCCACCATTTAACGTAAACACAAAACCCAATTGCGATCGGCTATCATCTTTGTCGGTTTGGAAGCTTGCATCCGTGTAAGCATTTACAACGAGATCATCTTCCATTCCTCCATAGACCAAAAACGAGTCTTTAGTCCTTCTCAAGTACTTAAGAATCGCTTTTACGGCTATCCAGTGATTTTCGCCAGGGTCGGATTGGTATATACTTGTCATGCTCAAAGCATAAGATACATCCGGCCTAGTACAAATCATGGCATACATGATGGACCCAATTGCCGAAGCAACATCATTCATTTTCTCACGCTCATCTTTTGTCTTAGGACATTGAGTCTTGCTTAGAGAAACTCCATGTAACACGGGCAAGGTTCCTCTCTTAGAATTTTCCATACGGAATCTTCTAATGACCTTGTCAATGTATGTACTTTGGCTTAAACCAAGTAGCCTCCTTGATCTATCTCTATAGATCTTAATGCCAAGAATATATGCGGCTTCACCCATATCTTTCATTGCGAAGCACTTTCCTAACCAAGTCTTCACAGACTGAAGTGTAGGAATGTCGTTTCCAATGAGTAATATGTCATCCACGTATAAAATAAGGAATAGCACTATGCTCCCACTAATCTTCTTGTATACACAAGGCTCATCTTCGTTCTTGATGAAGCCAAACTCTTTGACCGATTCATCAAAACGGAGATTCCAACTCCTTGAAGCTTGCTTCAATCCATAGATGGATCTTTGCAATTTGCATACCTTAGAATCTTGTTCAAAACCTTCTGGTTGTGTCATATACACATCCTCTTGGAGTTTTCCATTCAGGAAAGCGGTTTTGACGTCCATCTGACATATTTCATAGTCATGATATGCGGCAATGGCAAGCAAAATTCTTATAGACTTGATCATTGCTACGGGTGAAAAGGTCTCATCATAGTCAATACCATGAACTTGCCTATAACCTTTCGCTACAAGCCTAGCTTTGTAAGTATGCACCTTCCCATCCATGTCAGTCTTCTTCTTGAAGACCCATTTGCATCCTATGGTTTTTACACCTTCGGACGCATCAATCAAATTCCAAACTTGATTGTCTTGCATGGATTGCAATTCGGATTCCATGGCTCCAAGCCACTTGTCCGAATCAGGAGAGGACATCGCCTCTTGGTAGGTTGACGGTTCATCATTCTCAATGATTTCTACCTCATTACTATCCGTTACGAGAAATCCATATCTCTCGGGCTCGGATCGTAACCTACTAGATCTGCGAGTCGCTTGTGTATTCTGAACAGTTTCCACAACTCCTTGTGGTTCTTGTTCTTGTTCCACTATTGGTTCAATGTTATTTTCTGGGTCTCGAATTTCTTCAAGATTTATTTTACTCCCACTGATTTCTTTGGAGAGAAACTCTTTCTCTAGAAAGACACCAGTTCGGGCAACAAACACTTTGTTGTCCTCACGGTTGTAAAAGTAATATCCTTTAGTTTCCTTAGGATATCCCACGAAAATACATTTATCGGATTTGCGTGCTAGTTTGTCAGAGATAAGTCTCTTGACATAAACTTCGCAACCCCAAATCCTCATGAAAGATAAACTAGGTTTCTTTCCACTCCACATCTCATATGGAGTCTTTGGAACCGATTTAGTTGGAACTTGATTTAGTGTGAAAGCAGCGGTTTCTAGGGCGTAACCCCAAAAGGATATTGGAAGATCAACTTGACTCATCATTGATCGAACCATGTCTAACAAAGTCCGATTTCTCCTCTCAGACACACCATTCCATTGTGGTGTTCCGGGCGGAGTCAATTGTGAAACTATTCCACAATTCTTTAGATGATCATCAAATTCTTGGCTCAAGTATTCACCACCTCGATCTAATCGAAGTGCCTTTATACTTTTGCCAAGTTGTTTTTCTACTTCATTTTGAAATATTCTAAATATCTCGAATGCTTCACTTTTATGTTTCATTAGGTAAACATACCCAAATCTACTATAATCATCAGTGAAGGTTATGAAGTATTGAAATCCTCCCCTAGCATTGCTACTTAATGGTCCGCATACATCGGAATGTATCAACCCCAATAAGTCGCTTGCCCTTTCACCTAGCTTGGTAAAAGGTGTCTTAGTCATTTTTCCAAGAAGACACGACTCACAAGTATCATATGACCCAAGGTCACATGAACCTAAAAGTCCATCCCCATGGAGTTTTGAGATACGCTTCTCATTAATATGACCAAGACGGCAATGCCACAAATAAGTATGATTTACATTATTAGGTCTAGATTTCTTATTTACATGATAGACATTATTTTCATTCTTGACATCCAAGATATAAAGGCCATTAAATGAATTAGCAATACCATAAAGCACATCATTTAAATAAATAGAAAATTTCTTATTCTCAATAAGAAACTTAAAACCTTCATTATCCAAACAAGAAATTGAAATAATATTTCTGCTTAAATCCGGAACATAATAACAATTGTTCAAAACAAGAATTAATCCGGAAGGTAAAGTGACTTCATAAGTCCCTACGGCTAATGCAGCAACTCTTGCTCCATTCCCCACGCGTAGATCTACTTCACCTTCTTTAAGCAGTCTCCTATTCTTTAGTCCCTGCACATTTAGACAAATGTGAGAACCACATCCGGTATCCAATACCCAAGAATCAGTGGTAGAAAGGAGAATATCTATCATATAGATACCTGAAGTCGACGCAGCCTTGCTGCTCTTCTTCTTCTTTTGCTCTTCCAAGAAAGCCTTGCAATTACGTTTCCAATGACCAATTTCTTGACAATGGAAACAAATTGCATCCTTTTGTGAATCGGGTTTTGCCTCAGAAGCCTTGGCAACCTTTGCCTTGCTTATCTTGGGTTTGACAACTTTTGCCTTACCCTTGGCTTTGGCACCAGGCTTCTTCCCATCATGAACCAAGAGCACAGGAGAACCTTTCTCCACAATTTTCATCTCTGCAGTTTTGAGCATCCCATGCAACTCAGAGAGGTTCTTATCCATTCCATGCATGTTATAATTCATCACAAACTGATTATAACTTTTAGGCAATGAATTAAGAATGAGATCCGTGGCTAGCTCCAATGGGATTGGATAGCCAAGTTTCTCAAGGTGCTCTACATAACCTTTCATTTTAAGAAAGTGAGGACTCACTTGTTGCCCTTCATTCATTTTACACGTAGTGAATGCAACAATGGTCTTGTACCTCTCTTGCCTAGCTTGCTCTTGAAACATGGTTCTCAACTCCACGCCTATCTCATAGGCTTCCAAATGTTCCAAACTTTGTTGGAGTTTTGAACACATAGCAGCAAGCATGAGACAACTTACATCTCTAGAATCATTACGATGTTTCTTGTAATTGTCTCTTTCTGCCCTAGGGGCAGTAGGCGGTGGTTCAGCGGGGAGAGACCCATCGAGAATGTACAACTTATCTTCTTGCCTAAGAACGATTCTTATGCTACGGATCCAATCCATAAAGTTAGTACCATTCTCTTCGAGCTTATCCTTCTCAAGGATCGATCGCAACGACATTGATTGAGTGTTATTAGTCATTATCTACAAATATGCAAATTTTCCAAAATTTAATAAGTACCAATTTTTTTCATTAAAGAAATAAACAATGTATTTTTCCAAAAATACTCCCACTAAATTACATAACCTTCTTATACATCCAATGTATAATATAATTTAAATGGGTTAAGATCCAACTTTAATTTAATTTCAAGTCCGCTAAGGCGGATTACACAAAATCAAACTAATTAGGTAGACAACTCTTGTCAATCATATCTCATATGACTCTTAGTTCCTTTTATGAGATTCTTTAAGAAATCCAATTTCAAAAAGCATGTTAAACCTCATCTTTGCCTAGGCCCAAAACTGTTTTGACGCCCAATTAAGTCTAACCATTTTAAACGCATAGTTAATGTGTCCCGCTAGGGCGTGCCCACATTACCTATCTTGCTCATACATAAATAAATTTAATGCACCTCGCTAGGGCGAATCTACATTAAAATCACTCATGTACTAACAAGTGTTTTAATCATGGCATAGCAATAAAAGACTTAAAACTTTCTTTGAAGGTTCATCACATATAGCATATAACACATTTAGGAGCACATAATATAAACATGTTACACATCAAGTTAAGCCACTAAATTAATCCCCATTAATTTAAGCATAATATTTATGTGTCATTAGTTTTTCTATAATTATGAGGATGAGACTATTTGAACTTTGGTTATCATCTCCAAATCAAGACAACAAGAAGTGCGACCGAAACTAAGCCATATGGCATCCACAATTCCGCACTAATTCAAGAAACCAAGAAAGTAGTCCATGTGGCCGAAACTAAGCAATAGATGGTCTCGATGAACGTAGGCCAATTGCATTCACAATTCCACATGGATCTCCAATCTTTGAATCAAGAACTTTGTTTCTTAATTTTAGCAATTATGAACTCTTCATAATTCTAACTTCGTTTTATCTTTAAAACTTCGATTGCGATCAAGTTTGGGAAACACAATCTCGATGAACGCAGATTAGCCATCCAAACCTTAAACCAATCTTAGACTCACAAGACTAAAACAAATAGGAAATTTAAACCCAAGATCCACATCCAATACCCAAGCCCTACCCCGCGCCAAACCCTAGGTTCGGCCGGGTCAAGGTATGGGTCCGGTCGGATCCTTCGAAAATCAAAATTTTAAAGTTCCAAAATTTGTCTCAAAATTGTTTTTCCCGATTCAATAAGGATTTGGTGTTCTTGGTGATTCAATCACCATGATCAACAAAACCTTGAATAAACAATTTATTCTTGAATCCCTAGAATATCAAAACTTTGATCCAATCAAAATTGATAATCCAAACAATTTTAAATCCACCATAATTTTTATTGCGATTGAATAGTGCGATTAAAGTTTCTAAAACAATAAACCACATAAAATCATATAACACATAAACATCATGTAATCCAATATTCATATCATGCTAGGCACATAAACAATTTATATACACACAACATGATCTTAGTATTGAAATAATCAACATGAACGGGGCTCTGATACCACTGTTGGGTTTCGATCAAACATGCGCAGCGGAATAAAGCATTTAAATTTTTAATGAAACCCAAAGCCATAGATCCGTTCATATGATTAAATCAAATACGACATGAGAATAAAGAAATAAACTAACCCTTGATGATTTTTGATTTCTAGCTTTTGAACTTGGTGGAGATTTTGAAACTTGATCAAGAACGCGAACCTTGAAGATGATGAGCTTCACCCTCTAGCGGTATCCACACCACGAACGAATATCAAGCAACTTCTTGATCTTGGTTGCTAGACCAAATTGTGAAACACACTTTCACAATTGCAAGAACTATATGGAATTATGAATATTCTTGTTCTTCACCTTTTGGGATCTTAGAACAAGAAAATTAACCTCTCAAAACCTTATGGAGGCACTCACAATCATGTGTCTAATGGCTGCTGAAAGGATCTTTAAATAGGTCCCAATCCTTAACCCTTAAGGACTTAGGAATCCTAAATCCCGTCACCAAATTAGGCAACAAGGAATTCTGGCCGACTTGACTGGCACGGTCGTGCCCTATAATCTGGCACGGTCGTGCCATCAGCTCCGCGTGATTTCCCCAGTCGACCAATTTCGGCATGGTCGTGCTTGACTTCTTGGCACGGTCGTGCCAAACATGTCGACAGATTTGCCTTGGTTTGGATTTATGGCACGGCCGTGCCATTTTAAGGCGCACGACCGTGCCAGAGCCAAAACCTGACATTTTTCCATAATTCCAATTTAGTCCTTTATGATTCGTTCTATTTGTGTGTGACCCTCTAGGATTACACTAAGTTGGCAATGGGCTCAAACATGACCCCATAAGATATGATTAGGTTCTAGCAAACCGTCATACCTATCCAAATAGTGTAACTAGATACAATTTCGCATTCCTTTAGAATATGTCACAATCCCTTTGTCCATGATGTCATTGAACACAAGTCATGGTCAAACGGTCAACTTGTTTTGTTCAATACTTTCTCGATTCCGAATATGTTGATAATCCAAATGACATTGATCCAATCAATTCATTTGAGTCCGGCCGAACATTTCATCAACATCATTCCTACGAGAGGCCCAAGCTTGACATCTCTCCGAGGAGGGACAAATCCATTTAGCTTATTATTCTTCCCTACGTGAATCCGATTATGCCAATCATACCCTTTATAACTACTTGTTTAAAAGTAGCGTTTGAATATGTCAAACATAATGTTCATCAAGTGGAAGACTATAATAACTTCATGTCTAAGGATTCAAATGACATAACTAATATGAGATATATGTACGACATAGACCATGACATAAATCTCATAGAGCGGGTCATGTCCAGTACCTTGTTCCAAACAAGTACCCATAAATCTAACATGATCATCCCATGATCATTTAGCCTTTATACTAGTGCTTAACAAGTACTAGGGACGGAGATTATTATAAGTAAACATGAACAACAATAATAATCAAAACATCTCTTTATTGATATGAAATAAATGATAACAATTACAACGTTTATTAAACGTGCCTAGGGCACCACTACCAACAATAACCACTTTGGGGACGGATTTTTATTTCATCCATGACAACCGTTTGTTTCTCTTGGAAACGACATGTATGATTTGATGACATTAGTTTAGGGAAATATCGGTACATGAAAACCGACTTGGTCACGGAGTGTTAGAACCTAAGCTAAGAATTGTGTGGCTTGTGCTCGGCTAAAGAGAGGCTTAAAGGTCACCCCGGCATGTAGTCGTGAACTACGCTACGGGCTGAGGTTTACCGCTTCGGAAGAGTCAAGGTCGAGTGGAGCTTGAAACTTCCTAAGACGGGCCTCGACGGGTTTGGGGTTGGACTTGTGCGACTCGATTGTGAGCAATTAATAAGAATATGTGCATGTAGTGTGAGGTCAAGCCAAGTGACAATTTTTTTTTTTTTTAAGAAAATGAAAGCAAATAAGCACATAATTTACAACTTTCGAATCACCCGTGTGACCGATAAAAATAAACAGAAAGTAAAATTGTTCATGTGCAGGCTTGGTGCCCACACTGTCATTCTGTTCTGTTTCTGTGCACTGCTTCTGTTCTGGGAGCTGAATGAGGTTCTGGGAATTTACCCAAAAGCGCGCTCCTCAGAGCATTGATATGGGAAGCGCGCGCAGTGCGCCATGAAGATTGGAGGCGCGCGCATCTGGGGTACCTGTCAGAATGTCAGAAACTGTGGACTCAGGGGATTGCCCTGGTCCCAAATCATGTAACTTTCCCCTGCAGAAACTGTTAGCACAGAAACATGAAATTCGAAGAACAAAATGAGAGGTGGGCGATTCTGGTAGAAGGGGTCGGACGCGTGCGCTTTAGGCCAAGAAGGCCAGAAGCGCGCGCTTCCCACCCTTTTTACCAGAATGCCCAGAAAACAAAAATTAGAACACCAAAAGCAGAAAATGCAAGTTTAACCCTCTATATCCCCAGCAGAGTCGCCACTGTAGATACCCCGGGAAAACCCCACTTGCCTAGAGCGGTGAATTATCCTAGGATGTCTAATTGATTTTAAGAGTCGCCACCTATGTTTTAGAGGAGCATAAGAAAAACCTAAAAAAAAAAGTCAATTTTATATACAAAACCAGAGATTCGGGAAAAGATGGGTTCGGGGGTTAGGTGACGGAGTGGGAAGTACTTAAACACCCACTCTGCCCCGCTTACGCGGGTCTTGCTACTTTTGGTGTTCTAATGCATGAGAAAGTCCTTCGATTTATTAATATACGAGTGCTAACAATTACAATGAAAAGAAAAGGGAAATTTACAAAGGAAAATAAAAGAGAATTGTTTTATTTATTTAATGGTAAAGATTACTTGTCAAACTATTCTAACAATTATATTAAGAAAAGAATGGTAAATTAAAGTAGAGATTAAAATGTAGGGAGATAACCTTAACCAACTTTAATGTAGTAAAGTGGTCATTTGGTCATGTCCCAATTGATGGGGATTGCATACATTACTAAGACATGTAAAATAAGAGAAGAAGAATAAAGTACCTTAAGAAAGAGGACTTCAAACTTGGACTTGAAAATGGTGTTGTTGTAGAGAAATTGTTGTAGAACAATTTGTGTAGAGTCTTGTTACTAAGGACTCTTGTTGGGAGAATTTATGTATAGTGTAGTTGTAGATGATAAAAGTTTTTGTCCAAAAAGAGAGTTCTAAAAGTCTAGAGTTTTGGCTAGAGAGAAAATGTTGAGGTCCCCTTTCTAAGGTAGAAGAAGGGGGTTCTTATAGGTAAAAAAAGAGAGGGAAAGGTTAGAGGGAAAAGATGATCATCCATATGAAATGGAATTGACCAATCAAAAATAAGATAAATAAAAATAATAAATAAAAGAGAATAAAAGAAATAAAGATAAAATCATTTGTTTTTGGGAAAAAGGCTAGAATAAAGGATTTGGGAGTTAGAAAATAAAGGGGGATGAATGTGGATGTAAAAAGAGTGTTTTTTGTGATCAAGAAAGGATGTTGTAAATAAGAAAAGGGAAGGGAAAATGGTGCAATCCGTTACTGCCATATCGGGAGGCGCGCTCTTCCGGCTTTTGGGGCGAGAGGCGCGCGCGGGCCGTGGAAAGTATAGGAGGCGCCCGCGTCTGAGAAAGACAGAATGACAGAATGACTCTAAAATTAATTATGTTATGCAGTTTAGTCCAAAACTAACGGAATCGGTTAGGAACTTAACCGAAGTAATAGAAATTAACAAAAACAAGTTAAATAAAAATACTGTGTATGCAATCGGGGTGAGAGGTCCAAAGCGGGGTGTCTACAGAGATTAAGGAGGACATTAATTGCATCTCATATAATTTACAGAAGAGGCTTTGACCAATAAGTCCCTCACCCAATTGAAAACGACCAATAAGGACAGACATTTTGGAAACTCACCTCCCTGGACATTTCACTGGACCAAATTGCCCCCCCCCTCCCCCGCTTCCTCCCTGACACGCGCGATAACAGCCAGCGCTAAGCGCATATGGCATGTGCGTTTTTCTCTCTCTCCCCCTCACTCTCTCTGCCTCTTTCTCTCTCTTCTATTTTTATTCCACCCAAAATTATAAAATGCAATATCTCAAAATTTAAGAATCGGAAAAATAATCTGAAACCACCGTTTTAATCGTATCGTCAAGAAGAATAAAACTAGTACACTCAATACATAATTCAAATTTTAGAAATAAAAATTTCAATTTTCACTTGTAAAATTATGAGAAAATCATTTTTCATTCTCAACTGATTTCACAGTTGTGTGATTTTTTTCATTTTTCACTTGTAAAATTATTTCTCGACTGTGAAATGTGATTTCACATATATGTGATTTCACAGTTGTGTGTTTTTTTTATTTTTCACTTGAAAAATCATTTCTCAACTGTGAATGTGATTTCACAGTTATGTGATTTCAAATTTGTGTGATTTAACAGTTGTGTGATTTAACAGTTGTATGATTTCACAGTTATGTGATTTCACAATTGTGTGATTGTATATGTCTTTAAAAAAATTATATATCAATTATCATTATTGATACTCAATTTGTTCATAATTGAGTAAAAAAACTAAGACATGCATTTCTCAGTTGTTCACACATAAATTGAATACAATAACTGGAACATTCATTTCACAGTTGTTCACACATGAGTTTGAGTTTAATAAATGTGAAATTCATTTCACAGTTGTATCATTTTTTCATTTTTCACTTGTAAAATTATTTCTCAACTGATTTTAGTATTGTGTCATTTTTTTCATTTTTCATTTGTAAAATCATTTTCTCAACTGATTTCACAGTTGTATAATTTCACGGTTGTGTGATTACACTAAAAAAAATTTATCAGTTCTTTAAATTTAAGAAAAATTAGTAACCACATCTTTATATAAGAAATCGATAAATCAATTTCTCAATTATTTAAAATTTCACACTTGTTCAAATAAAAATAAAATAAAAATGAGCAATCCTCTTTAAAGTTTGACCATTGGTCTCCAATTTCACAGGTTGACCATTGACCCCAATTTCACAGGTTGACCATCCAACCCATGTAATTTTCTTCCATTCATGAATTTCCAGAGTGAATACATGAAAGAATTTCTGCATTAATCATACACAACAAGTTTCTGATACAGTTTACTTGATATAGCAGCCTCCATTATAGCTTCGGGTTCAAGCCCCCTTCAGCAGTCTTGGAATCAGTATCCCCACTAGTAGCATCCTACCGAAATCGTTCTAGTCAGTGACGGAAAAGTCATCGGCAGATAAGGAGCCAGCCGAAGATTCCTTAAGGTCATCTTGGGTGAGGACGAAGGGGTGCGAGCGATGGGGAAAGAGCGGCGGAGGAGGAGGAGAGCGCAGAGTAGGAAAGAGTTGCTAACCAGACTAGGTTTTTATCAGAGAAGACGACCAGAGGATGGTGGCGGTCGGCAATGATCTCAGCGGTAGAGGATGATCTTGTCGCCGGAGAGATAGCATGAGATGGAGGATGAGGAGGGAGTCGGAGAAGAGGAAGGTTAGCGAGGTGAGAGAGAAATCGAGCGAGAAAGAGAGAGAGAGAACGGGCTAGGGTTACAATTTGGGGGAGAAAAGGATAAGACGTGATATATAGGCTAGGGTAGTTTTGTCATTTAAAAAGTGTGAGGGATTTATTAGTAAAATCTATTTCAACTTAGGACCCTAAGGTAAAATATGAAAATGTTTGTTTTTATTGGCAAATTCCACTTTCTATGAGGGACTTATTGGTAAAAATCCCTTTACAAAAAGATATTGATTGTGTGTATATTTTCAGTATAGTGATAACACGCAATTAACTTTCGGGGCAACTACCATATAGTCTTTTATCCTAATAAAAATTACCACTAAGGACAAAGAATTTTAAATACTACCACCTAGTTTACGATGTATTAAAGGGCACTCATGTCTTACTATATGGCACGAAATTACATTAGTGTTACTCCCTCCTCATCCTTCTAGTTTCTCTTTCCAACAACCATGAACACCTTTGGCCACCAATCCCCACCACCTCCGGCGACCATCTTCGGTGACTATTTTCAAATAATCCGGTGAAAATAAAAAGGGGATTTCACCCAAAAACGCACTCTGGCCGGCGATCACCAAATACTTAAAGAACAACTTCACAATTTTTTTAAATAATAAAATTCACCATTTTTCTAATAACAACTTCACAATTTTTCTAAAAAGAACAAAATTCACCGTTTTTCTAAAAAAACAACCTCACATTTTTTTTTCTAAAAACAAATTCACAGTTCCTAAAAACAAATTTACATTTTTCAAAAAAAAAAATTATAGCTTTTTTCAAGAACAAGATCGCAGTTGTTCTAAGAATAGTTCACAATTGTTCCCATAGCAAGTTCCAAGAACAAGTTCACACTTGTTTCAAGAAAAAGTTCACAGTTATTCCAACAACAAGTTCACTTTTGTTCCTATAAAAAACTTCACAATTGTTCTAAGAACAAATGAATGAGTTCCAAGAATAATCGGGAATTTTACAGTTTGTTCACAATTGTTTCAAAAATAACGGAGAAGTTCACAATTGTTAAAATAAACAAAAGCCGACTAGGAACTCTGTCTGGCGACCAACAATTAAGAAGTTCACAGTTGTCCAAGAACAACTATACAGTTTTTCCAAAAACAAATTCATAGATATTCCTAGAAATTTTCCAAGAACAAGTTCGAAGAATCCAAAGAAAAAATTCACAGATGTTCCGATAAACAAGTTCACAGTTGTTCCATTAACACATGAGAATTTTACACCTTATTCGCAGTTATTTTTTAGACAACTCTTTACAGAAAAACAACAGTGAACTTAGCAACATTGGCAAACAAATTACAACGTCGGTTGGAACTTCACAATGCATTTGATAAGAAACAAGAACAAGATAATGAGCTTATTTGATGTCACAAGTATGGTAATAAAGCAAATTTGGTACATATTGTCCCAAATAGTTCTTCCAATCGGTTGCTTTCGATGCCAGCTGGACAATCACCTGTTCCACAATTTGTTTTCCATTCTTCCATTTCCTTCGCCTAGAAATATAATAATTCAAGAATATTAACAAAGCAGTTTTCTAAGGTACTAAAAATTGGGTTTAATTTATTTAAGACACTAAATTTATTTATAATCATCTTAAAATTTACTTTTTAATTGTCAATATACTACTTAGATGTAACAAAATAAAATCAGCCAGATTGAAAACAATAATAATATGGGGACTGGACGAGGAACCCGTAGGAAATATTGAAAGTGACATTATTTTCACAAGCTGTATGTGCAGCTGAACCAAACAACAACATACAATACTAGTAAAATAATGAAGGGTTAATTGCAATTTGGTTACCTGAGTTTTACCAAATTCTGCAATCGGTTACTAAATTTGTCAAAGTTGCGATTGGGTTCCTGAATTTGCTGAACCTGAGTAATCAGGTGTAAAATCCGTTAACTTGTTAAAATTGTAACAAAGTCGTCACATGTGCCAAACACGTGACATTTTACTGAGGTCAAAAATGTCTTTTCTCTCTAGCACAAAACATCAAGTGAATCCACACTAGGAAAACACCTAAAATTGGGGATTTTGAAGAAAACATCAACAGCTTCTTGAAACATATTCATTCGACCATAAAACCGAATCAAGTAAACGAAAATCGATTCGGGTGTTTCAAAGACTTCCACTTTCTCGAGGCGGTCGAGAACCACATGCAGTTGGTGGAGCTGGGAGGTCTGATTTAGGGTTTTGATGACAAATTTGTAAGCATCGGGAGTTGGGTCACAGCTGTAAATGGCGAACGAGTCAATTAGGGATGAGAGGAGGTGGGTTGTGGGTGATTGTTTTAGGTATCCCAACGCTGCTTGCTGATTGAAGGTTTCTTGGGGATGGGTATTGTAGGGGGAGAGTAGCCATTTCTGGCGACGACGTAGATGGTAGTTATGAAATTTATTTGTTGCTTCGGAAGATGAAGATGAAGATGATGATCTTGAGAAGATTTGAAGGTGTAGAAATTTAAGGATGCGCTGAGCTGTGGATCTTGACATTACTTTTAAATTTCGTTGCAGTTCTGTTTCAAAGAATCTGAGCTGCTTAATTAATTTACCCGCCAAATAAAGGAAACCGGTTGAGGAAATGAGGATTATTGGGCCTATAGAGCTGTGGATCTTGACATTTTACTGAGGTAAGATAGTTTGTATGTATATGTTGTGTATATATATAAATATATATAAATGTTTTAATGGATAATGAGCCCTAATGCAAATGACGGGGTAGAAGACAACGAAGGGTTGGGGATTTTTGGTTGAGAAAAGACATTTTTGACCTCAGTAAAATGTCACGTGTTTGGCACATGTGACGACTTTGTTACAATTTTAACAAGTTAACGGATTTTACACCTGATTGCTCCGGTTCAGCAAATTCAGGAACCCAATCGCAACTTTGACAAATTTAGTAACCGATTGCAGAATTTGGTAAAACTCAGGTAACCAAATTGTAATTAACCCAATAATGAAAGGTAGAGCAGAACAGGTTTGCAGCATGAAATTGATTAATTACGTTATGCAATTCGGAGAACTTTTCAACCCATGCTCCTACATTGGGGCCACAAATTGAGTATCACCTGTTGCTCAGTCAAATTGAGACCAGAAGACGAAGGTAACTGATCGACGTCGTTGGTCTAATTTTTAGGGTGAGGCAGAAGTGGGAAAGGGGAGGGTGTGGCCGAAGATTGGTAGGTTTGAGAGAAATAGTGTGATAGAGAAAGAAAGACAATGCCGGAGATGGATTTCCCCATATCTGACTGGAGAGGGGAGGGGTAGAGGGAAAAGTCGAGCGTGTGTGACAGAGAGAGGTAAGGAGAATAGATCTGTAGTGGCCGGGTATAGGGGAGGAAGGGATGCGATGGCCGGAGGAGGGCAGATTCGTCGCCGGATTTGTTGTTGTGTTCGACCTAGGGGAAGAAGACGATCGGAGGCGGAGTAGGTTGGCCGGAGATGGGTGATGGTATTTTATATTTAAATGTTGGACTAGGTGGTAAATGGAAATATTGGGTTGGATTAGGTGGTAGTTTCGCTTAGGATGAAAGACTAGGTGGTTATAATCCCTTAACTTTCATTATATTTTAAAGAGATTTCGGACAAAGTGATGACATTTTAAAAGATACTTCCTCTGTGCCATACTTATTGCTATCAAATAGGAGTGCATGAGAATAAAGAAAATATGTTGAAAAAATAAGTATTGTGAGTGGGTAGGAGAGAGAAAATAAGTTAGTGGATAGTTGTTGTGAGTGAATATGAGAGAGAAAAGTGAATATTTTGAGTAAGTAGCTGTGACACCCCAGTTAATCGACTCATATTGCATACTCCCTCCGTCTCATCTTAAACTTCAAAAATTTCCATTTAGGGCGTCCCATCTTAAACTTCAAAAATCCCAAAATGGAAACTTATTTATACTTTTTTATTTAGTGGGACCTACATGTCATACACACAACAACTATCCACTAACTATTCCCTACCCCACTTTTTCTCTCCTACCCACTTTCTATACTCACAACACTCTACCCCACTATCTATATTTTATAATATAAAGATTCTCATCTTAATTCTTGTGCTCACTTTTTTTTGAAGTTTAAGATGGGACGGAGGGAGTATATATATTTGACAATTTTTATATATATGCATTAGTGGATGATTTGAATTGACATTTTATAAATTATGTTATTATTCTAAATTTAGTATTTTAATAATTAGTACGACTTATTTTGGGACGGAGGGAGTACTTTTTCAATATAACTCCACCGTCATTTTGAAATCGTGTAATGATAATATGGATCGGCCCTGTAGAGAAAATAGTGGTTATATTTTAGTTAGGGGTGTAAATGGTTTGGTTTGAGGGGATTTACAGACCGAACCACTAGTCATCGGTTTGTGAAAATTCCAAACCGAACCGAACCATGAAAAAATTCAAACCGAACCAAACCAAACCGCTATGGTTTGGTTCGGTTTTGTTCAAACCGCGGTTCAAACCATAGTTTAGACTACGGTTCAAATCATGATTCAAACCGCAACTCAATATTACATTTGTTTTAAAATTCCGTGATCACGGAGGAAGTGCGAAAGATGTGGGTCTTGAAGAGGAAAATCGGATGAAGAGAGAGACTAGAGGAAGAGAGAGGCCGAAGGAAAAAAAACACTTTAGAATATAGATCGTGGAGAGAGATTGGTAATTTATGTATCGCAAATCGCAATGAAGATAACAAATGATGAAATCAATATTAAATAAAATACAAAATGAGAGTTAGGAATAGTCTATGTAATGTAGGCGTTCGTATTGATCTAATAATAAATATACAAAAATATACAAAATAATTAAGTAAGATGTGAAACTGGGGTTATGATTAGTTTATGTAATGTGGTTTGGTCTGGCGGTTAAGCTTGGTGGTTCGGTCTCGCGGTCTCAAACCGTTGTTTGGTTAGGTTCGGTTTGGTTTGGTCTGGGAAGGTCAAACCACAAACCAAACTAAACCATGTGGTTTGCCAATATTTGAGACTGAACCGAACCATTGGTGCTTGAAAACCAAACCAAACCGCATGGTTTGGTTCGATTTGGTCTCAAACCGCGGTTTGAACCGAACCACTTACACCTCTAATTCATGTTTCTAACCGTAAGTTATTTTACATATTCACACTACGCAAATTATTTAGCTAGTAAGAATAAACATTAAGAGAGCGAGAGAGGGAGAGAGAGAGAGAAAAATTAGAAGAGGATGGCTAGAACTAGAAGAAAAAAAATGGTAAATCAAATGGGTGAGCTTAATTTTTATTCTTCTCCTACTCCTACTCCTACTCCTACTCCTACTCCTACTCCTACTCAGATTCTTGCCTTAGGGCAACTCCAACAATGGTACTTGCACCATAGGTATCAAATTCAAATTTTGATACCTATTTGCACTATTCACAAGGTATCAAATTTTCATCTCCAATAATAAGTATCAAATTTGTAGTATCAAATTATATTAATTTGATATTTATAAATTTTATCAACACTTTCAACATTAACACTCATTCATAATATGATTACTGCTTTAATTAATTTTTTATTAACATAATATATGTTTAAATTTTATAATCATCACTTTATCACTATATAAATAGTTAAATAATTTATAAATAAAAAATTAAATCACCATATCTTACAATAAATATTAAATTTAGAACAAATTTAATATTTTGGTGAGAAAAAACTAAATTCAAATTATTTTCAAAATATGTTAATAGCTCTATTTATAGTTAACTGAAATAAATGAATTTTGATATAAATACATTTTAAAAAAATGATTCCACTTCAAATTTTTTTATTCAAATAAAATTTATTTATATTGAAAATAATTTCTCACCAACCAATAGAAAGGCTCCAAGTGTCTCACTTTCTCATTTAATTTCATTATTGAAAGAGTAGAGACAAGCCCATGTGCCATGTTCCCCCACAAAACTACTCCCACTCTCCACATTTGAGCAAGTGTGCAACACACCAAAGGTACTAAAGAAGGTAGCAAATTTGCTACCTTCACTAGTACCATATCAAAATTTGGTACCTCTCTTATTCATTATTGGAGTTACTAGTACCTTCAAGTGGGTCATTGTTGGAGTTGCCCTTAGAGAGAGGCTCCTACTCCTACTCCTACTCCTATTCCTACGTGTGTATTTGGTGTACTGTGTGTGTCTTGTCTTTGAATTAGTTACATCAATGAATATTATTAGTAGGTTTCTTTTGTTTGAATTAGGGATGGCCAAACCGGATCGGAACCGGACCGGAACCGGACCGGAAAAGCCCGGAACCGGAGCAAACCGGGGAGTAAACCGGAACCGGAGTAACCGGAACCGTGGTAAGCGCGGGCCGGTTCAGGGTCACATATATGGCGAACCGGACCGGAACCGGATCGGCATTTCCATTAAAAAAAATAAAAATCCCTTATTTTTCAATAAATTTTAACATGTTTATTCATTAGTGTATGATAAAATAAAAATCTCTTGTCTTTTAATAAATTTTAACATGTTTATTCATTATTGTATGATAAAAAAAATAAAAAAAGGTAGCGTGGACTGAACCGGAACCGGACCGGAACCGTACCGGAACCGGATTGTGATGACCGGAACCGGAACCGGTGTAAGCGCGGGCCGGTTCAGGGTCACATATATGCCGAACCGGAACCGGGTCCGGAACCGGTTTTGGTCATCCCTAGTTTGAATTTATACTATTTCATATCATCAATATTTAGTTGCAATTAGTAGCTTGTAATTATCGTATTCTTTAAGTCTACTTGCTACTAAATTTGTTGAGAATAGCAAATAATACTAGCACCTTTTATCCTGATTCTTATAGATATTGTTATTATGAATTTGTATTGTTATGATAATTTTGTCCTAATTAATTTATAATTGTTGAGTATACTTTTAAAAATGAATGCTACCTCCGTCTTAAAATACTGTCCAAACGTATAAAACTAAAATTGGTATAACGAAAGTAAAACTAGGGATGTCAGTAGTTTGGTCCAAACCGCGGTTTGGGACCGAACCGAACTAAACCATACGGTTTGGTTCGGTTTTTAAGCACAAGTAGTTCGGTTCGATCTCAAAAATTGGTAAACCGCGTGGTTCGGTTTGGTTTGTGGTCTGACCCCTCCAGACCAAACCAAACCAAACTGTCAGACCGAACCGCCAGACCACATATATTAGTCATATATTTGTATGTTAAGTAACATTCACCTTTAAATTATTAAAATAATTTACATTACATTACATCATTCTTAACTCTCGTTTTGCATCTTATTTAGTATTCATTTCCTCGAATGTTATATTCATTAAGACACATAGTTAACAAAGTTTTGTAGTGTATTCACTTCCTTCGGCTTCTTTATTCATTTAATATTTTCATTCTTCCGAATTTTCTCTTTTAAACATAACGTAAACCACAATTTGAATCGTGATATGAACCTCAATGTGAATGGTGGTTTAAACCACGATCTAAACCATATTCTAGACCACGGCCTAAACCGCAGTCTGGAACACATTACTGAACCGCGGTCTGAACCAAACCAAACCAAACCATGGCGGTTTGGTTTGGTTCGGTTTGAAATTTTTCGTGGTTCGGTTTGGTTTGGAATTTTCCCAAACCGATGACTAGTGGTTTGGTCTCTAAAATGGCCGAGACCGAACCAAACCGAACCATTTACACCCCTAAGTAAAACTAGGGGTGTCAGTGGTTCGGTCCAAACCGCGGTTTGGGACCGAACCGAACTAAACCATACGGTTTGGTTCGGTTTTTAAGCACAAGTAGTTCGGTTCGGTCTCAAAAATTGGTAAATCGCGTGGTTCGGTTTGGTTTGTGGTCTGACCCCTCCAGACCAAACCAAACCAAACTAAACCGTCAGACCGAACCACCAGACCAAACCGCCAGACCATATATATTAGTCATATATTTGTATGTTAAGTAACATTCACCTTTAAATTATTAAAATAATTTACATTACATTACATCATTCTTAACTCTCGTTTTGCATCTTATTTAATATTCATTTCATCGAATGTTATATTCATTGAGGCGCATAGTTAACAAAGTTTTGTAGTGTATTCACTTCCTTCGCCTTCTTTATTCATTTAATATTTTCATTCTTCTAAATTTTCTCTTTTAAACAGAACGTAAACCATAATTTGAATCGTGATATGAACCTCGATGTGAATGGTGGTTTAAACCACGATCTAAACCATATTCTAGACCACGGTCTAAACCGCAGTCTGGACCACATTACTGAACCGCGGTCTGAACCAAACCATAGTGGTTTGGTTCGGTTTGAAATTTTCCGTGGTTCGGTTCGGTTTGGAATTTTCCCAAACCGATGACTAGTGGTTTGTCTCTAAAATGGCCGAGACCGAACCAAACCGAACCATTTACACCCCTAAGTAAAACAGACATATGCTAATGGGAGCATGATCAATTTAGCTGAAATTACAAAAATTCCCTGTATTTATGTCAATTACCTTGTTGTCCCTGTATTGATGAAATTTCCAGATTGGTCCATTTGATGTTAATAAAACATGTTAAATGTTAGTAGCTCGTAACTTCTTCATTTCAAACCGAAATTCAATGATTTTTTAGTCTAAACTGAATAATTTTTCGGGAGCTTTGGATGGAAAAGGTTTCAGAAGTAGAATCATTGTAGTTTGTTCAAATAATCTCTGTTTTGACAGCCGTGTAAGTTGAATTGGTTTTAATACTAGAAAATTCACAACTAATTCATCCGGACTCAGAATCGGGTGATTCTTGGGTCTAAATTCATTAGTTTTTCATGATTTATCTAATGAGATTGTTATTTGATATCAAAATTGTTTGTAATAGTGCCAGATATAGTATTATTGTTACTGCAATAATTTTTAAGTCAAGTTAAAATTGAGGAAACTTGATAAATGATAACTCAATCACCCGAATTCAGAATTTAATGAGTCTAGTGTTTAAATTGGGTATTCTAAAGTGTAATTCTCAATTATGATAGTTTGATCATGAATATCCATATAGAATTTTATGATTATTGTGGTGATTATCAATTATATTTGAATGTATTTTGACGGGTACTAACTCTTGGACCATTTATGTCTTTGTTATGTTAGATTGAGACGTTTAAGATACGTTGATTACTTTGTTTTGGATTAGTTCGGATTCGAGGTAAGGGTCATGTCAACCTAATACCCTTTCATTCTTTGGCTTTGGAATTATGGTATTGGTTTGCTTTGTAATTCGTGATCGTTATTGGATCAACTCGTTTGGATTCGGTTATTCGTTTTTGCTACTCTACCATTTACACTTTGAGTGTTTGATATTTAAATTCCTTAACAAGAGATGACTTTAACACCAGTTGTTATATTTGTGGCTCCTAGTCATAGTATCATTTGCGGTGATACTATGATGAAGAGTCAACTTTGACTTTGGGCATTTGGCCAGCTCAAGTGTAATGGAATTTGACCTCGAAACTTTGATTTGGAATTTGATTCGTTTGTAATCCTTCAGTCCTCACTTATATATTGGGTGGTTGGATTCGTTGTTGCTTTTAGTTCTTGGTTGGGTTTCTATACAGTGCCACACCTTTGTGTTGGCAAGTCTCTTATTGGGCAATTTATGCTCACCCTTTTTGTTACCCCTTTCCCTTCTAGTTGGAGTGCAGTTGAGACTGTGAAGGTTTTGCAGTTCATTTGTGAAGTTAAGAGTGAGCTTAAGTCTTTTGATTATAGTGTGCTTTTGCTTTTGTGTAAGCAAACTTTTGTAAAGTTATTAAAGTTATAGATTATGTAATTATTGAGGTTGTTCCAGTTTGAGGTTTTGGTCAGAGGATAGTTGCTCTGATGTACTCGCTTTGAGTTTTTGTATTGTATAGTTTTGGTTTTGTTTATGAGAAGATGAAAAAAAATCAAGTTCTCATTTTGAGGTTTTGATTGATATTCGGTTTCGTTCGTCACTTCTCGAGGTTCATCCAGTGTCGGACTTCGGGGCGTGACAGTAGCAATAAGTATGAGACGCCTAAAATGAAAATAAGTAGCGATAAGTATGAGGATACGGGATGGAGTAGTAGTGTAGACAGTGATGATATTTCCAAAAAGTAAAATTTTCAATGAAGCAATTTGAAATAGAGGCTTTGACCAATAAGTCCCTAGGACAAATAAAAACTACCAATAAGGACAGACATTTTGAAAACCTACCAAAAAGTCCTTAAATTTTTTCCTGGACCAGAATGCCCTTCTTCCTCGCTAAGCGCACAACCCAGCCCAACGTCTTTTTCTCCCTCCCAGCCCAACGTCCCTCTCTTTCTCTCTTCCTGTTTCTCTCTCTTTCTTTTTTCTTTTCAACCTAAAATTTTAAAATGACATATCTCAAAATCTATAAACTGAAAAAATGATCCGCAACCATTGTTTTAATCGTGTCGACAATACGAATCAAACAAGTACACTCAACACATAATTCAAATTTTATAAATAAAAAAAATCATTTTTCACTTGTAAAAATTTGAAAAAAAAAATCATTTTTAATTTCTCAATTAATTTCACAATTTTAAAAAATAAATTTTCAACTGATTTCTCAGTTGTGTGATTTCACAGTTGTGTCATTTTTTCATTTTTTTAAAAAACTAATAAATTCATCTCTCAATTTTTCACATTCATTAGAATAACTAAGACATGCATTTCACAGTTATTCACACATGAATTTGAATATAATAACTGAGACATTTAATTAACAGTTGTTCATAATTGAATAAAAACTAATAAAATCATCTCTCATTTTTCCCAATTGCTGACTCAATTTATCGGTTTAATTATATAATAAATTAGACATTCATTTCTCAGTTATTCACATATGAATTTGAGTACAAGAACTGGTACATTCATTTCTCAGTTATCAATTTTTCTCTGTTGTTAATATAATAATAAATGAGATATTCATTTCTCAGTTATTCACACACGAGTTTAATATAAGAACTGGTAAATTTATTTCTCAGTTCTTAACACATGAGTTGATTGTAACAAACTGAGAAATTCATCGCACAATTTTTACAAAGGATACTCATTTTCAGAACTATGTGTTGTCAAATGCTCTTTAAACAATTGTAAAATAAATTTATCTCATTTTTTATTAAAAATGAATAATTGTCCAATTGTGAAGAATTAATACTCCTAACCAAAAAAAAAAAAAAAAAAAAACCAACAACAAATGTGAGGTTGTAGTGTTAAATATATAATAGTCTACTAATGGAACAAGTGAGAAGCTTGGCATAGTGGTTAGGAGTCTTAGCCAAGAACAAGAGCTCTTGGGTTCAAAACACCCCCCCAAGAGCAAATAATTTTAATTTATAATACTTGCGGTTGCAGAAGCTTGTGGCGGCAGTGGGTGAGGGACGGAACACCCCCCCCCCCTAAGAGCAAATAATTTTTATTTATAATACTTGGGGTTGCAGAAGGTTGTGGCGGCAGTGGGTGAGGGACGGCGGTTGGATGGAGGCTCGGAGAGGTCCGGCGGCGGTTGGTCGGTATTCTGGCGATTGTTAGCCGGTGGTCGGGCGGCGGCTGGAGGTTCTGCGGCGGCTAGTGGCGGTGGGCAGCGGCGGTTAGTCAAAGTTAAAGTCTAGTAGATGGTCAATAATAGGATTTTATTTGGGCTGGTAAAATTGATTTCAACCCTAAGGTAAAATATGAAATGTTGTGTTTTTATTGGCAAATACCATCTTTCCCAATAGACTTATTGGTAAAAATCTCTTTGAAGGCGGTTAGTCAAAGTTAAAGTCTAGTAGATGATCAATAATAGGATTTTATTTGGGCTGGTAAAATTGATTTCAACCCTAAAGTTAAATATGAAATGTTGTGTTTTTTTTTTTGGTAAATACCACGGTAAAAATCCCTTTCAAATAAGTCAAAAGTTAGGTGACTATTTTACTACTTTGGCCCATCTAAAATCATGTGGCTTCTCACTCTACACAGGTCAACCTCAAACAGCGCCCTTTTAATCCCACTCAACTCAATCAATCCCCATAAATCTTTTTCAGCTTTTAATCAACACCCAGAACACGGAATCCGATTCCATACCTCAGCACACCTTTCCACCCTGGTCTCCTTTCCCTTGAAAATCTTTACAATCCGAGAAAAAAATCAAGAATATTGTCAGAGAGAAAAAGAAAATTGGACGAATTTGAGGAGCCAGTGTAAAATGGACTCAAAGCCTTTGAGATTCATAACCCATCAATTATTATTCACTGCAGTTCGATCTGGGGATTTGGATTCAGTTAAAAAGATCATTAAAGATGAAGGGTCGGATGATCCAGCTGCAGTTTCAGCTCTAATGGGGTTGATGAATGATAAGGGTGAGATTGCTCTGTATGTGGCTGCTGAGAACAATTTGGTTGAGGTTTTCAGTTATTTGATCAAGTTGTGTGATCTTGAGACTGTTAAGATCAGGTCTAAATCCGATTTGAATTCTTTTCATGTTGCTGCCAAAGAGGGCCACTTCGGTAATCAATTTACTTTAATCCTATTTTATAAGTAGGGTTTGATTTAATTTGTTATTTCTGAGTTGTTAGTTGTACCTCTGATTAATTAGTTTTAGCCAGTGTGTGAAAATCAGTGTGTTTTTCTTGAGATGGTGCCTCTGTCAATTAATTTGTGACTTCTGTGTGTTTGAAAATGTTTCTGGGTAATCTGATGAATTAGGACTGCTTGCTTGTGTCAATTGACATCCAATTGTGTTATGGGAAATACATGTACGGCTTGTATCAGCCCGTCGAAAGTAATTACTTACTATATCGATGATTCGTGAAAGATATCACAAGTGGCAATACTAGGAAGAACCACCTCCTTCCTAAGATGAATGTCCGCATTTGCTCTTGATCGAAAGTGAATTTGGACATTCCTTTTGGGACAGCGGGAGTAGTTCTTTTCGTCGTTTACTTTGGAACTGAAACATAAATGCATATACTAGTATGTCTTATTAGCCTGGATATCGTTTGTGGGTAACTTGTTACGCATAATTAAGTAGAACTGGGCCTTAGTTGTATTGTCATTGATCATATCACTGATTAAAGTTGAGTTGCATTGATGGGTATTCGACACAGGTTTTTCATAAGTTGGCAATAAATTTTAAATGGTTAAAGATTGTGTAAGTAGTAGGGCTGCAATTCGGAACTCGTGGATTCTGAATCTTTTATCAAAAGAATCTTATGATATTTACCATGCAATGGACTCGATATCATACTGGGAGAGCTCTTGTAGCACTAGGTTGTCCTTTTTTAATTGTAAAAGAATTGTTGGGCTTGTGGAGTTTTCTGATATTGATATTTAACATATTATTGACTCGATACCATGTGCTATTAATACCCAGGAATTGTAAAGGAATTGTTGGGCTTGTGGCCAGAGCTTTGTAAAGTATGTAACTCGTCAAACACAAGCCCCTTGTATACAGCTTCTGTCAAGGACCATCTGGACATAGTGAACGCGATCTTAGATGCAGATGTCTCCTCAATAAGAATAGTGAGGGTTAACGGAAAAACTGCATTGCACACAGCTGCAAGATATGGGCGTTTACAAATGGTGAAAGCACTTATAGAGAGAGATCCAGGAATTGTTGCGATTAAAGATAAGAAGGGCCAAACAGCACTTCATATGGCTGTAAAAGGGCAAGATACGTATGTAGTGGAGGAATTATTGAATGCTGATATATCCATTTTAAATGAGCGTGACAAGAAGGGTAATACAGCTGTACATATAGCCACAAGGAAATGCCGCGCAGAGGTATTGGTGCTTTCTTCATTTCTCTTCATGTCTTTATACGTTGAAGTACATGATTTCTCGGCTTCTTAAATACCCTCCGTCCCAAAATGATCTTCACATTTGACTATTCAAACTTTATAAAGATATGAACCAGGGGCGGACCTCCCATAGTAGGAGGGGGTGCACGTGCACCGGGTCAACCAAATAAATCACTAATTTTTTTATTTTTTTCTAATTGAGTGCATCCCCAGAATAAATGAGTAGATATATAAATAGAGTTCCAAAAGTAAACAAAACAGGTTGATTGCTCTAGTGGTTAGGTTATTCATGTGAGCTATAAACGGTCAAGGTTCAAATCCCATTGGTAGCAAATGAGATACTTTTTCTTTTTTACTCATTCATGTTGCTTATTTTTTCTCATGGGCTTTTATCCATTCTTTTTGAGTTCAAGCTTAACTAATTTGGGCTTTTTTTTTTTAGAAAAAAAGTGATTTTGGCTTTATTTTTTTTTTTACATTATATTTTTTGAATTATTAGTAATAATTTAAAATATTTTTTAAAATATTGCAATATCACTAAAAATATAAAAAAAATTCTTTAAATCTATTGTCACTAAAATTTATAACAATAACCTTTTGAATTATTTTTTTTGCAACTATATCAACTCAATCTAAATGCAAACACAACCGGTTAAGTACAAGTGTCAATCTTTTTTATCAATAAAATTCTCTAATTCTCGTCGTTAGTCTGCGTTACGAAATTTTTATGGGACAATTGTATTTAAAAAAGTTATGTATTATAATGTAATTGCGTTATGAAAAATTTTAGTTTGAAGTTATGTAGTATTGTGCACCCTGAGTTTAAAAATCCGAGGTCCGCCACTGATATGAACACTCACTTCACTAGTGATGTTTTGTTTATGCATATTTAAGCCTAAATTGTAGAATGGGAAGAACTTTTTCGGACAATGAAAAATGGCAAATGAGAAGATCATTTCGGGACAGAGGGAGTATACAAGTGCTTTTCTGTTTTGGTTGTCAACCTTTGCCTTTTGGTATCATAGATTATGGCCATTCTTGTTTCATTTATATAGGGTAGGGGGACATACTCCCTCCGTTCCAAGTAAGTTGAAACATTCATTTTGAAGTTGGAAATTAAGGATATAATAATATACATTAAGAATGAAAGGTGGTGAGGAAGAGAGAGAATTAGTGGGGAAGGAAAGAGAATGAGCGGAGAATAATGAGTTGTTGGGAGGAAGAGAGAGAATGAGTGGAGGATTATAAAAGTAATAAAAAGCTTTCATTTTTAGATTATTGCAACTTAAGTGAAATGCCCTAAATGGCAAAATGTTTTAACTTGGAACAGAGGGAGTATGTTGTCTTTGTTCTAACCGGGGGATATGAATAATCTAGCACTACGTAAAATTTTGCTTGGGCTTCGGTGGTTCCTTAAGCACATTACGCATCAGCGCCAATTTTTCTTTTCGGTCATGTCTTGTTATAAATGCCATGTTATACAATTGTTTTTTGTTTTCTTTTTGTTTTTGTTTTTTTTTTTTTTTTTTTGTTTTTAGAATACATTTGTGTCAGTAATTGGAGAGAACTAATTCTGCTACTGTTTTCAGCTCATATTCTTCCTTTGACATTTTTTTCTCTTCGTACTTGTCTTTCAACAGGTGGTAAGCCTTTTATTGACATTTACTTCAATCAGTGTCAATGCAATTAACAATCAGCAAGAAACAGCAATGGACATAGCCGATAAGCTCCAATACGGACTACCCGCATTAGAAATCAAAGAAGCCCTAACAGAAGCCGGTGCAAAACATGCAAGGCACGTTGGCAAAGTCGATGAAGCAATGGAACTCAAGCGAACGGTCAGTGATATAAAACACGAAGTCCACTCTCAACTCTTACAAAACGAGAAAACTCAAAGAAGAGTCTCGGGAATCGCAAAAGAACTCAAGAAAATCCACCAAGAAGCTGTTCAAAACACCATAAACTCCGTGACAGTTGTCGCCGTCCTATTCGCCTCCATAGCTTTTCTAGCAATATTCAACTTGCCTGGCCAGTACGCTATGGTGGGACCCAATGCGGGGGAATCTAATATAGCTCACACTACAGCTTTCCGAGCATTCTGCCTATTAAATGCTACCTCCCTCTTCATATCTCTTGCTGTTGTCGTGGTTCAAATCACGCTTGTTGCATGGGACACGAGGGCACAGAGACGGATTGTTTCGATAGTGAATAAGTTAATGTGGACAGCTGGCATTACGACTTGTGGGTCGTTTATATCGATCGCGTTTGTGGTTGTAGGAAAAAAAAGCTCTTGGATGGCTATTACTATTACTGTGGTGGGAGTTCCGATTCTTCTTGGGACATTGATTAGCTTGTGCTATTTTGTTTTCAGGCAACATTTTGGGTTGTTTGGGAACGATTCTCAGAGGCGAATAAGAAGAGGGAGTGGGCGAAACTCTTTGTCGTTGTCCATGCACTCTGCAAACGTTTCAGATGTGGATGAGTCTGATCATGAGAAGATTTATGCTTTGTGATTGCAGCCCTGTTTCCATGAACCTTTTGCTTTTGAGATCTCATGTTGTAGATTCTTGTACATACGTATCAACAATTCCGTATTTTTCCAAGAAGTTATACAGTTTGCGGTGGAGAAGAAAATCTTTCGGGTTGTTATCTTGATCCGAGGGAATAGTTAATTACGGATTTTCAGCCATGTCAGTTTGCAGTAAAGGCTCTTTCATTGCAGCTATGGGAGGAGCGGTTATGCCTGTAAAAACCCGTCTCAGTTTAGAGTAATGCCATGGCAAGAGCCCCGTTCATCATCGGAAGTCTCCTGTTTTCTTTTTCATGTCTAAACTCCAGGTTGATGACTCGGGGAATTTCGGGTGGGTGTGAAGAGATGGATATTTGGCCTGGCTGGGGTAAACTTAGAAACAAGGCAAAACTGGGTACTTGCCCTAGGTGGTGTTCCTGGTAAATTAGCCTCATCCAGCAGCAGTTTAGTAGAAAGAAAATAGAGTCCTTTGGTGGGAGGGTTTATGAAGTTACCTTATTAGCTAATGTTATAAATTAATTTGAAGATATCTTAGCTATGCTCCAGACCTTTACATACAACGGATATGTAACTTCATTATATTTACTGTTGAGACTAAATGAGAGTCTTAGTTATAAATACCGCAAGTGCACGGATTATTGTAGTATAATGATGTGCAAGTACGGGTCGATCCCACGAGGACAAAGTTACTTAGAAAAATGTTTGTTTTTGTATAAAAAATGGTTAAAATAATTTATCGGGGGTAAAATGGTTTGTCACTAACTAACTTTGGATTGAAATTCTTATATTTGAGGAACTCTCGGGATTGGGACTCAAACAACATATATTCATTGAGTAATCATGCTCTTTTTAGATTAAAGTTCCATTTTAAAACAAGGATGATACATTAGGCCTATACTACTTCTCACGATCAAGCAAGTAGTATTTGTATTCTCGTATTAATTATGCCCTATCTCTCGATGGCCCATAATTAGTAAGAATCCGTTAAGTTTATAAAATCGACGTACTTTCCACTCAAGGAACATCCCTATGCCATTAATCTACTCTCGTGATTAATAGAAACCCAGTTTACTTCATATGGATCCGCTAGTCGAGATTCTCCGCTAGGTACTTCTCTCGACTTACTAGAGTTCATACGAATCATGGACGTCATCATGGTCGTAGGCGTTTTAGTTACGATATGAAAAAATTGTTTAAGATGAAGAGAAAGAAAGAGAGCATGAATTACATTGAAGAACACATCATTGTTGAGTTTCCAACCCCAAGAATATGGGGGATTACTCACAAGCCATTTGTGTTATAATGATAACAAGAGATGAATAAGACATAAAAATGATAAAGAGATAAGGAATACTTATTCAAAATAAATGAACATCAAAATGGCTGAGAATAAACTCAATATATTATTGCTTCAATCTTTGCTCAAGAACACCTTTGATATTTTCCTCAAAATCTGAGTATAATGATGTATTTTAACTGAGAATTTGCTAGAGTAATTTTACAATGATTTCTGGATCCTTTACAAGGCTGAAAATGACTTCTTAAATAGGCAATGGGGGCTAAAAGATGTGCCCATTCCCAGATTTCAGTCCAAAAGGCACCTCCTGGCTTGCAATAGTTCAGAACAGGCGTAGATGGGTCCGGCCGGGTACTGTGGTTGGTCCGACCGGACCAAGGCTTCGGAATGGTGAATTTCATAGAGTCCGGCCGAGTGTTTATGTGAGTCCGACCGGACCAAGGATAGGGGTCCGACCGGGTAGTGAATATGGTCCGGCCGGACCAATGTCCTCTAAAATTATATTCTGTTTTCCCTTAGATGATCCGACCGGGTGTAGAGTATGGTCCGGCCGGACCATGCTCTTCTTTCTGCTGCTGCTTCTTTTTTTCCTTTTTGTTTCCTTTGTGCTCCTTTATCTCCCAAGCATTCCTTTAGTCCAAAATTGCTCCAAAGAGTACCTAGATTCTTTCCAAAACACACAAAACTATACCAAGAGCATTATATCCGAGTACTGACAAAAAATAGAGTGAAACAAGGCTTATTACTACTAAAGTGAAGTTAAAAAGATAATATTTTAAACCTTAAATGACTATATTTACACACTCACACTTGCATGTATACTAACACTTGCATAGTTGCCTGTATATATAAGAAAAGGTTTGTTATTATTCATTTTACTTTGTGAGCACTTTTATGTTAGCAGATATTAGGTCACGAATTTGGCATCGCAGATGGGTTTTCAAAGTACAATTTTCTTTTATGTTACTCCCTCCGTCTCGGACTAAGAGTCTTACCTCTCATTTGCACGCTTATTAATAAATATTGGAAGTGATGTAAATGTTGTGAGTGTAAAAGTAAAGTAGGAGAGAGAATGAGTGGGGAGTAAACTGCTTTTCTGCTCCTCGTACTATGGCCCCAACATCAATTTGACACTCGTACTATTGAAACACTAAATGTATGATGCGTACTATTGTTTTATATACAAAATTAACCAACATTTTATTCAGTCGTTAACTTTTTCTAACACGTTATTTTTTCTAACGAGCATTAATTTATTTTAACGAATGTTAATAATTTAACACAATTTTAATTTACCTAAATGACAGAACTACCCCTAAGACCCAAACAAAACCCACCCTCCCCTCCCTCCCCCGACACACAACGCGCACACACACTTTCTCTCTTTACCTTCCCCACTTCCGGCAACCCCTCCCCACCTCCGGCGACACCACCACTCTCCTAACCCCGGCGACCCTGGAATGCATGCAACTGATAATTGAAGAATGTTTTGGGGATAGTCTTGGAGCGCTTTTGATAAGATAAAGTCAATTAAAGGGATCTGAAATAGGGGATTTTCATCAGTCTTTTTCCGATGACCATATCTCCCTATCCGGTAAATAGTTTTCAGATCCCAACGGTCAGTATGTGCGCCTAGGTGTCACGAACCTGCTCCAGAAATTTGAAGGCGATCCAACGGTTAATGAATCGGGAAATTGATTTTTTCTGGACTAGATTGGGAAAGTGACGGGATTCGGTTTTGCTTCGATTTTTGGCCTTTTGGCCGGAATTTTCCCAGGTTTTCTTGCTCTTGGCCGGCGCCTAGGTTTAGGGTAGGTGCGGTCATGGCTAGGAAGGGGATTGGTACAGCTTTTTTTGGTGTGGAAGGTGTAAATGGGAGCTCAAATCCTAATTTGCAAGGAGGGGGGTCGACTGGTATTGGGGGATGCCTCTAATCCATCAATGGTGGAGTTGGTTGGGTGGAGTGGTGACTGGTTGTGATGGTTTGTGGCGGTGGTGATGGGGGCGGTGTTGGGCTGCGAAGGGTGGGGTGGATGTTGGGTTTGGGAAGATGATGGAGATAACAAAAGTTAATTTTGTTAACATAAATTATTAACATCCGTTAAAATAAATTAATGCTCGATAGAAAAAATAACGTGTGTTAGAAAAAGTTAACGACTGAATAAAATGTTGGTTAATTTTGTATATAAAACAATAGTACGCATCATACATTTAGTGTTTTAATAGTACGAGTGTCAAATTGATGTTGGGGCCATAGTACGAGGGGCAGAAAAGCAGTTTACTCATGAGTGGGAGAGAATAGTGAATTGATTGGTGTTGTGAGTATAAAAGTAAAATAGGAGAGAGAATGAGTGGGGTGAATAGTAAAGATTCTTTACCATTATAGGAATAGGACTCTTACTCTGGGACGTACCAAAATGGAAAGTAGGACTCTTACTCTGGGACGGAGGGAGTAATACAAAATACAATGGACGAAAATGATACTCTCTCCGTCCCATACTTATTGCTACTAAATGGGAGTACACGGGGATTAAGAAAATATGTTGAAAAAATAAGTATTGTGAGTGGGTAGGAGAGAGAAAATAAGTTAGTGGATAGAAAATAGAAAAGTGAACATTTTGGATAAATAGCAATAAGTACGTGACACCTAAAATAGAAATAAGTAGCAATAAATATGGGACGGAGGTACTCAGTATATTAAAAATAGAGTTTGCAATAAGATCAGTGAAAATTTACATGAATATCTTTAGTGATGAATGTTAAAGATTGCTCATGTAAAGTGAAAAAATATGATCAAAGAACAACCAAGTTACTCCCTATCCCTATGTAGCGACCCCAAAACCCGTCCCTATTTATTTTATAATTTTGGGGATTTTTATTTGACATTATGTATACATTTTATGTGTTGCATCATATTTTATGATTTGCATATCTTACTTGATTATTTGTGTTATTTATTTAGTTAGTAATAATAAAGGTTAAAGGAGTTAATTGATTAAGTTGAAACTTTAGGGTCCTTTGTGAAAATATAAGTTTAGGGGCTTAAGTGTTAAAAACGAAACTTGAGTGACCAAAATGTAATTTTGGGTAAAAAATCTCATTTAAACAAGTTGCTTCTTTCTCTTTCTTTCTCTGTATTTCATGTTCTGTAACTTTCTACGTTTCTCCTTAGGGTTAAGAAAGAAAAGGTAAGTTCAACCTATTTCGATTAAATTCTTTTTATTTACTTATCCGTTTTAAAAACTAATTATATAAAAATGATCAGGGCGTCGAATAGGTCATTTCTAGCTGAACAAAACTTATTCCATCGATACTTTTTTCGGAAATAGGTAAGTTACTAATTCCCCTTTAAATGTTAAAATGGTCATATATGTTCTTGATACTTGTAATTGTTATTTCGTGATTTGGGTAATATTTGTTATACTTGTAATTTTGGGACAAAGGGAGTATTTAGTATGTTGGTTTGGTTGGGTTCAAAGTAGTATTAAAGTTGTTTTGAGACTAATTTTGTAGTCTTAGTAAAGTTATAAACGTTAGTGTTGTACTTTTGGGACGGTGAAACGAAAGGAGTATAAATCATTTTGGTTTTGGCCTGTCGAGTGTGTTGGGCGGCCGCCCAAAAGGGGCGTGCGGCCGCACATCTCTCTGGAAGATTTGGTTCTTAGGAAAACAGAATGTGTGCGACCGCACACCCTGTTGGGTTTCGTAGTAACATGCGCAGCGGAATTAAGCATTCAAAATTTATGAAACCCAAAGCCCATAGATCCATTCATATGATTAAGTCAAATACAACATGATGAATACTAGAATACTAACCCTTGATGCCTTTGATTTTGCAACCTTGAATTCGATGGAGGCTTGAAATCTTGATCACGAACAAAGCAAGAATCACGAACTTATGAAGATGATAAGTT
Organism: Campanula takesimana; assembly: GCA_026119855.1. Taxonomy (NCBI): domain Eukaryota; kingdom Viridiplantae; phylum Streptophyta; class Magnoliopsida; order Asterales; family Campanulaceae; genus Campanula; species Campanula takesimana. The sequence goes on from JAOWBW010000099.1 coordinate 50,338, forward strand.
TCACCCTCTAGCGGTATCCACACCACGAACGAATATCAAGAACACTTGATCTTGGTTGCTAGACCAAATTATGAAACACGCTTTTCACAATTGTAAGAACTATATGGAATTATGAATATTCTTGTTCTTCACTTTTTGGATCTTAGAACAAGAAAATAACCTCTCAAAACCTTATGGAGGCACACATAATCATGTGCTTAATGACTGCTGAAAGGATCCTTAAATAGGTCATAATCCTTAACCCTTAAGGACTTAGGAAACCTAAATCCCGTCACCAAATTAGGCAACAAGGAATTCTGGCCGACTTGACTGGCACGGTCGTGCCCTACAATCTGGCACGGTCGTGCCATCTAGTCCGCGCTAATTCCCCAGCCGCCCATTTTCGGCACGGTCGTGCTTGGTAATTTGGCACGGTCGTGCCAATCATGTCGACAGGTTTGTCTTGGTTTAGATTTATGGCACGACCGTGCCATTTTAAGGCGCACGACCGTGCCAGAGCCAAACACTGATATTTTTCCATAATTCCCATTTAGTCATTTACGATTCGTTCTATTTGTGTGTGACCCTCTAGGATTACACTAAGTTGGCAATGGGTTCAAACATGAAACCATAAGATATGATTAGGTTCTAGCAAACCGTCATACCTACCCAAATAGTATAACTAGATACAAGTTCGTATTCCTTTTAGAACATGTCATAATCCCTTTGTCTCCGATGTCATTGAACACAAGTCATGGTCAACAAGTCAACTTGTATTGTTCAATACTTTCTCGATTCCGAATATGTTGATAATCCAAATGACATTGATCCAATCAATCCATTTGGGTTTGGCCAAACATTTCACCAACATCATTCCTTCGAGGGGCCCAAGCTTGACATCTCTTCGAAGAGGGACAAATCCATTTGGCTTATTATTCTTCCCTACGTGAATCCAATCATGCCAATCATACCCTTTATAACTACCGTGTTAAGGCAGCGTTTGAATATGTCAAACATAATGTTCATCAAGTGGAAGACTATAATAACTTCATGTCTAAGGATTCAAATGGCATAACTAATATGAGATTTATATATGACATCGACCATGACATAAATCTCATACCGCGGGTCATGTCCAGTACCTTGTTCCAAACAAGTACCCATAAATCTAACATGATCATCCCATGATCATTTAGCCTTTATACTAGTGCTTAAGAAGCTCTAGGGACGGAGATTATTATAAGCAAACACGAGCCATAATAATAATCTTATTATCTCTTTATTATTATGAATAAAATGATAACTTATACAACGTTTAACAAACGTGCCTAGGGCACCAACACCAACAATCTCCCATTTGCCCTAGGCCCAATTTCCTAGGTATCCAATACCCATGGACCTAACATGACCATCATGTTTAGCTTTATGGAAGTTCCATTGTTTAGCGTGTTCGTAACGTTATCATAAGTAAGGTACTTTGCATATATATACGTCTTTCTTATCAACGATTTCTCGAACGATAAGAAAACGCCTAAGTATGTGTTTGGATTTAGGATGTGCTCTTGGTTCCTTTGCTTGGTCAATAGCACCACTATTATCACTAATATGGTCTATTGAATTAGCAATGCTAGGAACCATCTTAAGTTCACAATGAACTTTTTAATCCAAACCACTTCCTTTGCAGCATCCAATGCGGCAATATACTTAGATTTAGTATGTAGAATTTAGTGACTCTGCTTGGAACCATTCCAACTTACAGCTTCACTATTATTTATAAAACTCAATTGCGATCTTTTATCATCTTTGTCGGTTTGGAAGCATGTACCCATATACGACGAGATCATCTTCCATCCCTTCATAGATCAAAATAATTCTTCAGTCCTTCTAAAGTGCTTTAAGAATTGTTTCACAGCCATCCAGTGACTCTCACCGGTTATCGGATTAATATCTACTCGTCATGCTCCAAGCATTAGATATATCTGCCTTAGTACTTATCATGGCATCATGGATCCAATTGCCGAAGCAAATGGCATCTCATTCATTTTTTCTTATGCTCATCTCTTGTCTTTAGGACATTGAGTCTTGCTTAGAGAAACTTCATGTAACACTGACAAATGTTCTCTCTCAGAATTTTCCTTGTGGAATCTTCTTATGACTTTGTCAATGTATGTACTTTGGCTTTAAACCAATTTGCTTCCTTGATCTATCTCTGTAGATCTTAATGCCAATGACATATGCAGCTTCATCCATATTCTTCATTGCGAAATACTTTCTTAACCAAATCTTTACAGATTAAAGTGTGGGAATGTCGTTTCCAATGAGCAATATGTCATCCACATATTAGATAAGGAATAGCACCATGCTCCCACTAACCTTCTTGTATATACAAGGTTCATCTTCGTTCTTGATCAAATCAAACTTTTGACTTATCGAAACGGAGATTCCAACCCCCAAAAGCTTGCTTTAATCCATCCAATGGATTTTTGCAACTTTCATAATTTATCAGAATTTTCTTTGACTGTCAAAACCTTTAGGTTGTATCCAATACATCCTTAAGTGAGTTCCCGTTGAGGAACACTTGTTTTGACATCATTTTGTCAATTTTCATATTCCAAATATGAACATGTGACTACGAGAATTCTAGTAAATTTCTTTGCTATCCATGTAAAGTTTTCTCCAATAAAACTCATTCCTCTCCTTTGGTTTTTGCACCTTAGGTTAGAATGATCAAGTTCCAAACTTGATTATTACACATGGGTTGCCTTATAGATATTATGACTCCAAGCCATTAATCTAAATATGTGGAGTTGACATTGCATCTTTGATAGATGGTAAATACTTCATTCCAAATGAACTTTACCTCAACACTTTCTATTTCGAAATATCCAATATTTCTACTAATAGATTGTATCCTATCATGTATTGCAAGTATTTGTATATCTTGAACAGACTTTTCACGACTCCTTGTGAAAACTTGTTCAACTTCCATCTTAGGTTAAAATATATATTTTCTAGGTCTCGAACCATTCGAGATACATTTTACTCCCATTGATTCTTTTAGAGATAAACCATTTATCTAGAAAAGTATCATCATAATCAACAAACCATTTGTTTCTTATGAGTAAAATTATATCGTCAAGTTTCCTTAGGATATCCCATGAAAATATATTTATTAGATTTAAATGTGAGTGTGTCCCAGACAACTCCTTTCCAAAAGGTCTCACCATCTTAAATCTTTGCGAAAGGCAAACCGAGTTTTCTTTCATCTTTTAACCTCTCAAGTTGGAATTCAGATTAGTATAATCATAGCGGTTTCAAATACATAACCCCAAAATTAATAATGGAAGATCAATTTGACTTTATCATCTAATGAACCATATCCAATAAGGTTCTTATACTTTCACGCAGACATATCATTTAGAATGATATTCTTAGTGAAGTTAATTTGTGAAACCATTTCACAACTTTAATGATGACTGTCAAATTTTAGGTTTAATTATCCATCATCATGATCCAATCATAATTTTTGAATAGTTTTACCAAGTATAATAAAAATTTCTTTTAGCATTGCTTCTTAATGCACCATACACATCAAAATGTATTAGGTCAATTAAGATATTAGCCTTTTACCAATCATAGTAAAAGATGTCTTGGTCCAAGTAAATAAGATTTGCATAAATCATGTGATTCCAAATCATATGACTTAAAACTCCGTCCCATAGAATTCTAGATATGCATCTTTTATTTATTTGATCAAAACAATAATGCATAAAGAATTTTTAATTATTTATGTTATAGCCTTTATTACTTTGTTTTTCAAGATTTAGGATATAAGATTTATTTATATGATAACACAATGAAGTAAATCATAATAAATAAAGCACTTTTCTTATTCCAAACAAGAAATTAATATCCTTCATTATCTTTTAACAAAATAATGTTTTTCTACTTCATCAGTAAAGTCACTTTACAAGTGTTCTACGAACAATGTTGCAACCATTACATCATTACCGTTTGTAGATAAAACTTTACTATAAGTAGTCTTTCATTTTAGTAATTATTCTGGTATCCAATACCCAATAATTAAATTTAGAAAGAATAATTTATAACATAAAATTCCCAAGTGGTAGTCCCACTACCATTCCTTTTATTGATCATCCAGAATTTTGACTACAATTCTAAATGGTCAATCCAATTGCCATTTTACCAAATTGCATCAATTAGAGTTATTATTTTAACCATAATTATTTCTTTTAGGTTTGACAACTATTGTCTTACCTTTATTTTGGCACTTGACCCTTTTCCTTATGAACCATGAGCTCTGGAGAACCATTCTCCAATATCTTCATCTTCGCAGTTTTTAGCATGTTAATGCAATTCGAAGAAATTCTTATTCATTCTAAACATGTTATAGTCCATCACAAAGTGATTATAACCCTTAGTCAATGAATTAAGAATAATATCCATGGCTAGCTCCAATCCAATTGGACTCCCAAGTTTCTCAAGATGCTCTTTGTAGCCATTATCTTAAGCATGTGAGGTTCCACTTATTACCCTTTACTCCTTTTGCAAGAAGTGAATGCAATAATGGTTTTATACCTCTCTTGCTTAGATTGCTCTTTGAAACATGTAACTCAACTCCACGCCTATTTAATAGGCTTCCACAAGTTCCAAACTTTGTTGGAGTTTAAGAGCACATAATCGTGAGCATAAGACAACTCACATTCCTAGAATCATAATCATGATTCTTGTGATTGTCTACTCCGGCATTAGGTTCTTTAGGAATAGGCCCATCAAGAATGTACAACCCATCTTCTTGCCTTAGAACGATTCTTAGGCTCAGGATCCAATCCATGAAGTTTGTACCATTCTCTTGAAGCATTATCCTTATCAAGGATTAATCGCAACGATTTTAGTTGTCATTATCTACAACTCATGCAAAATTTCCAAAATATTACAAGTACCAATATCATTAAAGAGATAAATAATGTATTTTCGAAAAATACTCCCACTAAATTATATAACCTTCTTATACATCCAATGTATAATATAATTTAAATGGGCTAAGATCCAACTTTAATCTAATTTTAAGTACGCTTTGGCGCACCGCTCAAAATTAAATTAATTAGGTAGACAACCCTGTCAATCATATCCCATATGACTCTTAGATTCCTTTTTGAGATTCTCTTAAATTGGGCTAAGATCTAACTTTAATTTAATCTTGAGTCCGCTTTGGCGGACCGCTCAAAATCAAATTAATTAGGTAGACAATTTCTTGTCAATCATATCCAATATAATTCTTAGTGATCCAATTTCAAAAGCATGTTTAATCTCATCTTTGCCTAGGCCCAAAACTGTTTTGACGCCTAATTAAGTCCAACCATTTTAAACGCATAGGAAACTCTTATTCACTCATCTTGCTCATACAAAGATAAAATCAATGCACCTCGCTTTGGCGAGCCCACATGAAAGTACCCGTGTACTTACAAGTGTTTTAATCATGGCGTGGCAAAAAGGACTTAAAACTTTCTTGAAGGTTCATCACCATATAGCATACAACATATTTATGAGCACACAAGATAAACATGTTACGCATCAAGTTTAGCCACTAAATTAATCATCATTAATTTAAGCATAACATTTATGTGTCATTAGTTTCTCTATTATTATGAGGATGAGATTATTTGAACTTTGGTCATCATCTCCAAATCAAGACAACAAGAAGTGCGGCCGAACTAAGCCATTGGCAACCACAATTCCGCACTAATTCAAGAAACCAAGAAAGTAGTCCATGTGGCCGAAACTAAGCAATAGATGGTCTCGATGAACGTAGGCCAATTGCATTCACAATTCCACATGGATCTCCAATCATTGAATCAAGAACTTTGTTTCTCAATTTTAGCAATTATGAACTTTTCATAATTCTAATTTCATTTTATCTTTGAAACCTTGATTGCGATCAAGTTTGGGAAACACAATCTCGATGAACGTAGATTAGCCATCCAAACCTTGAACTAATCTTAGAATCACAAGACTAAAACAAATAGGAGATTTAAACCCAAGATCCACACCCAAAACCCAAACCCTACCCCCGCGCCAAACCCTAGGTCCGGCCGGGTCAAGGCTTGGGTCCGGTCGGACCCCTTGCGAAAAATCCAAAATTTTAAAGTTCCAAAATTTATCTCAAAATTGTTTTTCCCGATTCAATTAGGATTTGGTGTTCTTGGTGATCCAATCACCATGATCATCAAAACCTTGAATAACCGATTTATTCTTGAATCCCTAGAATATCAAAGCTTTGATCCAATCAAAAATTGATAATCCAAACAATTTTAAATCCACCATAATTTTAATTGCGATTGAACAGTGCGATTAAAGTTTATAAAACAATAAACCACATAAAACGCGTAGACCACATAAACATCATAATCCCAATATTCAAATCATGCTAGGCACATAAACAATTTATATACACACAACATGATTATGTATTGAAATAATCAACACGAACGGGGCTCTGATACCACTGTTGGGTTTCGATCTAACATGCGCAGCGGAATTAAGCATTCAAAATTTATGAAACCCAAAGCCCATAGATCCATTCATATGATTAAGTCAAATACAACATGATGAATACTAGAATACTAACCCTTGATGCCTTTGATTTTGCAACCTTGAATTCGATGGAGGCTTGAAATCTTGATCACGAACAAAGCAAGAATCACGAACTTATGAAGATGATAAGTTTCACCCTCTAGCGGTATCCACACCACGAACGAATATCAAGAACACTTGATCTTGGTTGCTAGACCAAATTATGAAACACGCTTTCACAATTGTAAGAACTATATGGAATTATGAATATTCTTGTTCTTCACTTTTTGGATCTTAGAACAAGAAAATAACCTCTCAAAACCTTATGGAGGCACACATAATCATGTGCTTAATGACTGCTGAAAGGATCCTTAAATAGGTCCTAATCCTTAACCCTTAAGGACTTAGGAAACCTAAATCCCGTCACCAAATTAGGCAACAAGGAATTCTGGCCGACTTGACTGGCACGGTCGTGCCCTACAATCTGGCACGGTCGTGCCATCTAGTCCGCGCGAATTCCCCAGCCGCCCATTTTCGGCACGGTCGTGCTTGGTAATTTGGCACGGTCGTGCCAATCATGTCGACAGGTTTGTCTTGGTTTGGATTTATGGCACGACCGTGCCATTTTAAGGCGCACGACCGTGCCAGAGCCAAACACTGATATTTTTCCATAATTCCCATTTAGTCATTTACGATTCGTTCTATTTGTGTGTGACCCTCTAGGATTACACTAAGTTGGCAATGGGTTCAAACATGAAACCATAAGATATGATTAGGTTCTAGCAAACCGTCATACCTACCCAAATAGTATAACTAGATACAAGTTCGTATTCCTTTTAGAACATGTCATAATCCCTTTGTCTCCGATGTCATTGAACACAAGTCATGGTCAACAAGTCAACTTGTATTGTTCAATACTTTCTCGATTCCGAATATGTTGATAATCCAAATGACATTGATCCAATCAATCCATTTGGGTTTGGCCAAACATTTCACCAACATCATTCCTTCGAGGGGCCCAAGCTTGACATCTCTTCGAAGAGGGACAAATCCATTTGGCTTATTATTCTTCCCTACGTGAATCCAATCATGCCAATCATACCCTTTATAACTACCGTGTTAAGGCAGCGTTTGAATATGTCAAGCATAATGTTCATCAAGTGGAAGACTATAATAACTTCATGTCTAAGGATTCAAATGACATAACTAATATGAGATTTATATATGACATCGACCATGACATAAATCTCATACCGCGGGTCATGTCCAGTACCTTGTTCCAAACAAGTACCCATAAATCTAACATGATCATCCCATGATCATTTAGCCTTTATACTAGTGCTTAAGAAGCTCTAGGGATGGAGATTATTATAAGCAAACACGAGCCATAATAATAATCTTATTATCTCTTTATTATTATGAATAAAATGATAACTTATACAACGTTTAACAAACGTGCCTAGGGCACCAACACCAACACACCCTGTTTTGGGCGGCCGCACACTTTCCCCTGAATCTTATAGTTTGGTTGAGGTAAGGTATAGAAGGTTAACTTTGGTTGAATCCTTGGGGTATTGTCTAGGACCAATATATGAGTGTCCTGGGATATTGTCATGGTTAATGAGAAGGGTGTTCAAGTGTGTGCAAGAATGTATTGTGACCTTGAATCATGTTGTTGTAAACTCTTTGTGAGTGATTCTTTATGTGCATCTTTGATGTGTTTGGCTTGGTTCATTATTTTAGAATCATTGCCTCGGTTGTTGTTGTTTAGCAAGTATTCATTACTGTGCTTCTTGTGGAAAGTCCAGCTGATTTTGTTGTGGAGTCAGGCAATGGGAGAATTATAGTGGTACAAGTATGTTCACTATAAGGTTTTCCATTGGTACCTTGTGTCAGGTGGTGGGAGAATTATAGTGGCACACAAGCCAAGTTCACTATAAGGTGTCCACTGTGCCTTCTCTGTTTCCCCAGTCCAGATTGGCCTTGGATGGGATGAATCGCTCCCTTTGGTGAGCATTTGGGTTATGACTTTGTGTCATATTTCCCCATTGATACTTTGGTTCTTATGGTTATGGTTTGGTTTTCGGGATCCCGGCTTCAGCTATTTATGCTGCTCGGATGGTTTTCTCAGTTGGTTTTCTCAGATAGTATTCTCAAACAGTTATGTTATTGGGTAAACCTTGGCTTGGTATCCACCGGAGTGTGGCTTATGTGGTAATTGTGGTATATGAGTTGATTTTACCTCTCATACTATGTGCTATATGATTGCTATGATACTATTCTTTATGATTATCATTTTAGCATGAAACGTAGTTGCATTTTAGTAGCTTACTGAGATTTATTCTCACCCTTTATTTGTTTACTGTTTTAGATAAAGGCGGGTCCAGGGGATAGGACACTGGCACGGGAGGACGTTGGAGTGCTAAGAGTTGGGACTTGTTTTGTTAAGGTTACATTATGTAAATGTAAAACCTTTTGGGTAGAGGACCCGTACTTCCTATTGTCACACCTATTTTGGTTAATGTTGGTGTATATACATTTGGATAAAAGTTTGTAAGCCTTCGGGCTAAGTACTTTCGTTGTGAAAGTTGGTTGTAAATGATAGACAAAATTATAATACCTCGCAAGTGCACGAGCTATCGTCATAGCAATATGCAAACACAATGGTCGATCCACAGGGACTTGGATTAATTCGAAATTATTTAATTATTTTTAAAAGCAATAAAATAAAAAGAACAATAATAAAAGATAGGCGATCAACATTAGCAAGTATATAAATGATAGGAATCGAAGAATTAAAAGATACTCCGTCTTTAATTCAAATATCATTGGTACATCTTTTCACTTTTCACCATATTCACTTGATCACGAGATTTATTTCAATCTCTTTTTCTTCTTTCAGAATAGTTAATAGCAGTGGCACACTCACTAGAAACCCTAATTAATAATTAATCTAACTGGCACAGTCTAGATCCAATAATTAATTGCTTTAATGATTTAAGAAACTAAGATCAAGAACGCTTTCTACAATTATTTCATATAGATAATCGTCTAATTTTACCCACTTCACAATTTACCATGGCACATGCATAAACTATGAAGATGCTACTTATGAATTTCTACACTGGCACAGTAAATAGAAAATTCTAGCAGAGAACGATTGCAAAGATAAATAAATTGATCAGATTCACAAACCCTAGCAATAGATCTAAAATAAGTACAAGTAAAATTATGAATATGAATTAAAAGATGAATAAAAATACCTCAATTGAATAAAAAGATAAAAGTTACCTCCAACCTTGCAAATCCTTACAAATATTTACGAGCTACATTGTTTGATAAAAAATTAAAAGAAAACTAATCTAGTATTTATAGGAAGAAAACTAACCTAAATCTAAAAGGAAAAAGAATTGTAAAAGAAAAACGAAATTAATAAAAAAATCCTAAACTAAATAAAACAATCAAAAGATATCATAGAGGATTAGGAAACTAAATTCCTTCTCCAACTTGGGGTGATTTTAGGGCTGAATTCTGAAATTCCTCAAAGGTCCTCATAATTTGATAATTTCCAGATTAGTCCTTCAGCTTTAAGAAATTCCAAAACAGCCCCTGTGTTTCTGAAATTGCAGTTTGATCCCTAGATTTCAGCAGATTTTTCACAGCAGCCCCTGGCCTTCATAAAATTGCTCCTTTAACCTCTTTTTCTCCGTTTTCTTGTAACTTAAGCACATAATCACCCTACACAACAAAGACACAAAAATAGACAAATCAAATAACAAAAGCTTGAGAACAAAGCAATAATTAAGCTTAAAAGTATATAATTAAATGAGTAAAAACTCACTCATCAAATACCCCCAAACTTAATCATGTACTTTTCCTCAAGTAAAAAATAAACAAAATAAAAATAACACTAAACTAAACTACAAAACAATAAAACTATTTTACTAAAAGCAAAACAAACAAAACACACACATTTTTTTTTAATTGTTCTTGTCAAGCCATGATCATCGGCCCATAAAAATCTCATAAATCAAATATACATACTCAATATGAAATCAATCAATACTATGCAAGTCTAAAATATGCAACTCAATCAATAAAATATCACCGTGATTCTTCGTGTGTGTGCGCAATGCAGTAACTAGATCACCGTCAAACCCGGAATACATTATAAAGTCAAGAATCCACTCATTCTCTAATAGATATGATATATGGAGTTGAAGATTCAATGGAACATGAACTGTGAAGATCAAGAACCAAATAGCTTGCTTTTCATGACTATCTCCACTAATAGGGACTACAATCAACCAAAGATCAGTTAGGACTTTATTAGCTTATAATGTTAGGCTCGTTAAGGGCTACAAACGAAAGGTAAAGAATTCAAATTCAAGAGAGAATAACCAAAGAGTCTTCAAATAATAACACAATTTCGCACAACTCTTGGGCCTCTTTCGTTTCACCAATGCATCAACCCCCAAACTTGAACTTTTACATATAATACTTTTGACTTTGGGTTGAATGCATTCCTTTTTATACCTCCCCTTTTCTTCAATACTTGCACATTAGTGAGGGCTCTTTGAGCCTTTTTTTTTTTCTCACTTTTTATTATTTTTTTCTTATCTCATCTTTTTTTCCGTGAGGGCTCTTTTTTTTTTTTACCTCACTTTTCTTTACGAAGTTACCTCATGGGGGAATTCCCAAACTTTCAGTCACTTCTGCCCATCCCAAGTATTCTCATGATTACACATTGCCTTTTCATTCTCTAATTATACTCTCTTGATGGGTAAAGACAATTGTATAGGCTAACGGGTAGGTGAATGTGGGTACGAGAAACGATGTCGAATGGGGGTTGTTGTGTGCTTTTCCACACTCCATTCTTTTTACTTTAAGCTCAAATGAGGTAACTAGGGATAATTTTATAAAGGGTAGTTTAAGGCTTAATATATGACTAACAAAGAATGCCTACGTCGTCTCTCTAGTCAATCATAATCCCAAATTTTTTTGCCTCGAAAGTCAATCAAGCAAGTTCTAAAGTTCCCGAGAATATAGTGAATAAGTCAACTAAATAATGGTCATCTAAGCTTTCCGGTGATCAAAGTAATTAACATAAAGTGCTCATAGTGTGGAGAAATCAAAGATCAACCATATTAATCAAGTCACACATCCGGACAAGTATAGCATTAAAGAACTCAACTTAAGCATGCATAATCAATTTTTACTATCATAGACAAAGGCCAAGTCACACAACTAGACTCAAACAATTTTTTTTTCTTTTTTAGCAATAAATAAATTTTTTTGACCGAGCATAGCTGCCTACGTTCCCATTAGGACTATAAGGGGCTCAGGTCACTGTGAGAGCCCGCGCCCGAGATGATCGGATCACCGCGAAATGACCGCCCGTGAAAGCGGTTCGCGCCCGTCTCGTGCTGATGCGCTTTTGGAAATGCGCTCGGTTCTCACACAATGGTTTTCTCTTGATGCTGTTTTTGATTGCAAGAGTCGCCACCTCATTTTATTTTAGGGAAAATGAAGATAAAACCTTTTTCAGAGAAAGTGGGTTCGGGGGCTAAGTTACGAGAAGAGAAGGGGTTAGGTACTCTTCTCGCCCATGATAGTCTCTTGAACGACATAAACCGACCTGGTTAAATAAGGTTAAATAAGGCCCATCTTTTCATAGGCCGACATCAGTAAGGCCGAGCAGGCAGTCCTTGCCTAGGCCGAGTCCGAGAAAGTCTAATCCCTAGCCGGCCTCTATGACGAGCCGAGTTAGATGACGGGCCGACTTACATCGTAAACTTCCCATTATCGTCGGGAAACCTCTTAAAGAGTTATACTACAACTCTAAAATTAAGAGTCCTTATCTGAACCAAGATAACTCTCATACCAGATAACAGGATATCGTCCATCCTTATCAGGAGTCTATCTCCAAGGAATATGAGTCGTACATCACCACGGGCTTCCTGGCTTTCCTATCAAGTCAGAACTCATACACCCACGCCTATATAAACAGGTCCTCTACACAGGAAATGGGTAATGAACTTTTAGCTCTAATCTAGTCAATTGATTCTCTATTTCTAATCTCCCATATCCTTATTCTTACACCGGAGGGCCTTCGCCGGTGAAGCCCCGGTGTAGTTTACGTTTGTTTCGTGTGTGCAGATTCCGTCATCAAGAACTGTTGCTGGGATTATCCGACCCGTTAGACGAAGGCGATCCAAACAGATTTTGGCATCATCATTTTGGTTCCATTGCCGGGAACGAGGACACGATGAACACGGACGATGAACAAGATAATGGAAAAACTCAGATTTATGCAAAATCTCTCATCATAACCAACCAGATTCTAAGTATTTGCCACTGGAACAACGTCATACATGGTTCCGCCACGCAAGCGGTCGTGAAGATCGCTGCCAGAAACACAGGTTGTCTTGTTTTACCCCACAATTCTGGACACCCAACGTCCCGGCGCAAATCAGGTGTTCTCTTTCGAGATTATTTTTTGCCCCTGCCAGTAATGACATGGGGAAATTACAAAAGCTTGTGTGCATGAATATTGCTATATTTCTTCCTTTATTATGCCGTCAATGCTACTTTACACCGTGTGCATCCATAAATTAACAACCAAGATTATGATAGGCTGCCATGACGTAATCCTTATAGATTTTGATAGATGCAATACTCATGGGATTAAATAGCCAAGTGATGAATATGAATTTCCTTAAATATCGGGTCTGAGCATACATGAACACTCATGATACAGATAAAATTCCATTAATCCATGGAGCATATATCATCACCTTACTTAGCACAGCAATTGGTTAATTGTTGCATCGTATCATCACCTTACTTAGCACAGCAATTGGTTTAATTGTTGCATCGTGTAACCACGCTTACAAAGCATGCATGTTGAACACCCACAATGAGAATGATTAAACATGATTGGATTTGGGATGTCAAAACTGTTTAATTGCTTTCTTTGAGTATTACACAGAAAAAAGAAGAAACAACACGGGAAGATAACGACGGTAGTAAAATATGAGTACACCGGGCTAGATTGGGCATCAAACCCCTTGTCCAAACAAGCGCACTGACCAAGCGTCCACTCAAACAACAACTCCGCGTTGCAGCTGCGAGGTTGGTGAGCACCACGAGCAGGCCGGACAAGGAGACCGTAAGCGACCTCGTTCTCGACCGGGTCAAAGCGATATGCAGCAAGATGGAACTCCTATGGTGTCAGACCAACAATCCAAAAAAGGAACCATCACAAACATTGTTAACCGGGAAACCGAAAGTATATCTTTGCAACTTTACTAAGCAGAAGACAAAATTTGTGTTTGAATGCTGCAGTCAAAATACAGAAAGAAGCAGGAGGCGAAAAGCTACACAACGCTTGAAAACTGAGCCGAGCCAAACATAACCTCGACAGCATGAGATTGATGATGAGAAGGCAGTTGACAAACAATGATGACAACCAAAAGTGGGAAAATGTTGAGGCAAACAAAGAAGCAGTCGCAATTCTTGTGGCGAGCAACAAATAATTCAAATTAGCTCGCAGGGTCAGATTTTTTTATGACTATAAAAAGCTATCGACGACCTCTCTTTGTGGAGGAAAGCAAATAAATAGCAGGCTACGCTATTACTAACTGGGAAACTGTCCGGATCTGAGATCTACACCCCTCAAGCTTTAAAATCTTTGCAACCGAAAGTATAACAAGGACACATCGTCCAACTCGCTAGGCACTGACGGTCTCGTCAAAACGACACACGCAAAAATAAAGCCAAGGAAATTGGGGGCCTCAAGCTCGTCGTGGCCATGCTGAGCAGATGGACAGACCCGCCAAAAATTAACAAAGCGGCCCCGTCTCAGTTCCAGTCGAGACGAGCATCCATGCGAACACTAAGGCTAACCAACAAGCTCACAAAATCTGACCTCATCTGAAGGGCCTCACCACCACTGCCTAGACTTTTTTCGACAATCATAGCAGCAACATTTTCATCAAGTCCTCTTCATTGGGAACTTCCCTCGAGCAGATGAACGAAACGACCAGCCATATTAGTTTTGCAACTGTGAGAAGTCAAGAGCAGACATCAATCACGCATTCTTTCTACAAGTTGGCGAAAGTATCTCTTTCCGTTAGCCCACCAACTTCGTTAATTTGGGGATTATTAACCGACGGCCGTAACTACCAGCAAAAAAGTGGACCGACTGCCGTAACCACCAACAAAATAAAATGGCTGCAAGCGGAGGATAAAGAAAAAGATGCTCGATCTGCACAAAGTATGTTCGCGCATCGCACTCGGCACTTTGCAAAGTGGGAAACAACATATTAGTTACTCTGAGCTCATAGTAGGAATTAACTCCTACTCGACAGCGAGCACTTGAGTTAACTTGTTGGTTCAGATCTTGATCAAAGCCACGGCTGTGCTCGCCTCCCTCAAAATCAAAAATAGCAAACCGAGCTTGCTGCCATCGAGATTCATTCACCGTAAACAATGAACTTGCTGCTTCTGGACATCTGGCATATTGGCCCAGCTTGTTAAAGACGAGTTCGTCATAAAGCAGCCAGCTGACAACATCGCGTATGGAAAATAGTCACGTCGAGCACGCCTTGATCGCTGAACCTGTGACTTGAGAAAAACGACTCGCAAGCCGAGCACTATCATTGACCAAGCAGCCGCAGCCTTACTTGAGGCATAATCTTCGATGTCAAGAAGTAATCAATACAAAGCTTGAAAGGGAAGACCACGAGCCGATCGGCCGAAAAACCTACAACCGGTGGCTGCCATAGAGCTGGCAAGCATATTAACAAAAAGAGAGATCATTATTTCAGAACCCCAGCTTGATAAACTTGAAGACAGGAGAATGATTCATACTATCACTACGACAAAATTCTCTCAAATCAGGCTCAATTCAGCTCGCAGCTCGAACAAAGATAAAAAAGTTCATCTCGGCAAGGGGGCCAGCACATATGCTCGAGATGGCGAAGACGCCTACGAGCAGTCCAAATGATTATCCGAGATGCCCATACTTTGCTCGACTCGACGGCCTGACCCACAATCAATCTAAACATTAATTGAGCTTCTCTTGCAGGACTCTCTTTAAAAGCTGTGAGGAGCAACAAATTACATTGTGCTAACAGCTTGGGAAAGTCAAACTCCATAATAGAAGTCGAGATGAGCAGCTCGGGAGAATTATGCCGAGCACCATATCAAGTCGAGCTAGAGATCTTTCCGACTTAATCACCTCAACACCGGCCAGATTTGTCGGAGAAAATCCCTGAAGCGAAGTCCGTGGTTAAAAATCAAGATTGAGAGGTGCTGCTTGCAGTCGATTGCTCCGCCTCCAATGACCGTCCGCCTGTCAAAAACTTTCCATCGGTTTCTCAACCGTCATATCAGTCATGCTCCAACATAAACTGTATTTGGGTAATATGAGCAATACCCAAAAGTTTACAAGAGCAAAGCCGTGGTAGCACAACTAACGAAAAAATTGGGGGCCAGCAAATGAGATAGATCAAAGCTTAAAAATATCTTCCACAAAAGTCTCCGAACTTAAAGACCACTCGGCTAAAGTTTACAGCAGCTATCTAGCCAGAAACGAAGAAAAGCAAACAAAACATCCTAAAAGGGGTTTGAGTCGGTCTCACCCTAGGATATTTACGTCCAAAAAGGGTCGAGTGTCTCCCCTATGATACTTAACTTCAAGATGCGACAAGAGAATTTGATTACAATCAGGAACAAAAGAAGACCTCATCAAGACTACAGCCGAACAACAAATGACAAGAATAACTACATCAACACGCCCTACAACAAAGCCTAGCTCTTTGCTAGCACCTTTACAAAGCCTAGCTCCTCGCTAGCACCTTTACAAAGCCTATCCCCTCGCTAGCACCTTTACAAAGCCTAGCCCCTCGCTAGCACCTTTACAAAGCCTAGCCCTCCTTGCTAGCACCTTTACAAAGCCTAGCTCCTTGCTAGCACTCTCAAACTGAGCATCAGACTGCTCGTCCTTTACAAAGCCTAGCTCCTTGCTAGAACTTTCAAACCGAGCTCCTAACGCTCGTCACGGCCATAACGGTGAACGACCATGGCCTACAAATATAGCTTAACACGGCTACAATCAAAACCTAATTCTGTCGGCTAGTGCTCTCAAATTTGGGTTAGGATTAATACATCTAGTTCCCACGACAATTTGAGACTAGCCACGAATTATTTCTTACAAACCGAGCTCCTAACGGTCGTCACGGCCATAACGGTGAACGACCACGGCCTACAAACATAGCCTAACTCGGCTACCATCAAAACCTAATTCTGTCGGTTAGTGCTCTCAAATTTGGGTTAAGATTAATACATCTAGTTCCCACGAAAATTTGAGACTAACCACGAATTAGTTCTTACAAACCGAGCTCCTAACGCTCGTCACGGCCATAACGGTGAACGACTACGGACTACAAACATAGTCTAACTCGGCTACAATAAAAACCTAATTATGTCGGTTAGTGCTCTCAAATTTGGGTTAAGATTAATAAATCTAGTTCCCACGACAATTTGAGACTAACCACGAATTAGTTCTTACAAACCGAGCTCCTAACGCTCGTCACGACCATAACGGTGAACGACCACGGCTTACAAACATAGCCTAACTCGGCTACAATCAAAACCTAATTCTGTCGGTTAGTGCTCTCAAATTTGGGTTAAGATTAATACATCTAGTTCCCACGACAATTTGAGACTAACCACGAATTAGTTCTTACAAACCGAGCTCCTAACGCTCGTCACGGCCATAACAGTGAACGACCACGGCCTACAAACGTAGCCTAACTCGGCTACAATCAAAACCTAATTCTGTCGGCTAGTGCTCTTAAATTTGGGTTAAGATTAATACATCTAGTTCCCACGACATTTTGAGACTAACCATGAATTAGTTTCTTACTAAACCGAGCTCCTAAACACTCGTCACGGCTTAAATAGGTGGAACAACCACGGCCTGTGAATGGCTAAAACTGGCCTTACAATCTCTCGACCAAATTAGGTGTCTCAAATCGAGATCTCCTAACTATAACGTCGACTGAGACACCAGATCAAGGGTTAACATACACCTCAAACCGAGGTAAAAGCATCCTTAAAACAGTACGAAAAGTGTTTATGCCAGGCATCCTTGCTAAGTAAACAGCCAAGAAACTCGGTTCGCTCCGAGCTGAACTTCAACAAAACCGACTTGACCGGCAACCTCAACTTGGCCTGTACCCATGAACCAGGCCTCCAGCAATCAACATGGTTACTCAACCATCTCAGCACATCCAATTCGGCCTCTATGACGAGCCGAGTTAGTAAGTACAAGCCGACTTAGCTCACTTTACAGTGACTAAGCCCAACTCTCCTAATACAATCCGAAGTCTACGATACAGAGAATCCTTACCTAACAAGGAGACCTCTTTTACAAGGAAACCTAAACTTCCTTCTCTTACTACGATGCAATCAGGAAGTTGGGGGCCACTGAACGGAATATTCTATCTCCTAAAATTAAGGAATAAACTCCTACTACGATTTGTGTACAAAGGGACACCTACCGGGCTAAGGATCCTAAATTATACAAGGACTCAGTCTCCTAATACAAATCAACGATGGATCTCCTATTCTTGGTGAACACTACACCCCAAATCTATAAATAAGGGTCCTAATTCACACACAAAGGTACACACAAAATACCCTCTCAATACTATAATACGCTTTTCCTTCCGGTTTATATCATCTCTATACACGATGCTTATTCTCACACCGGAGGGTTTTCGCGGGGGTAACTCCCTCGCGCCCTAACGGTGTTTGTTTTGCAGATCGTCCGCACGTTCATCCAGGATTATCCATCGCCGCGTTCCCGACTGATTAGGTACCCCGGTACCGCCCCTTTTTATGCATCATCAGCACATCCAATTCGGCCTTGCCGACTTTCAGAGTAACCAACTATGACAAGGTCGTCAATGAGTACAACCGACTACTAGACCTAGACCTAGTCGACGAGAAAAGGGTGACCACCCAACTCAGAATGATCAATTACAAGCAAAGAACCAAGGCCTACCATGACAGCAAGGTAAAAAAGAGAACCTTTGAAGTAGGTGACTGGGTACTCAGAAAAATTGAGTCGACACACCTGAAGTCACAACAGAATAAGCTCTCGCCAAACTGGGAAGGCCCTTATGTCATCACCCACATTATACGGGAAGGGACCTACATGCTCAAAAACAATGATCAGGTCGACAGGCCACCTCGGGCTAGGTTGATAGGTGTGATCCGAGAGGAAACTCCATCCAACAAGAAACTCAAGGAGCAGATTTACGAGCTAAGTAAAGTCTTCCACATCCCTCCCTGGATCCATGAGAGGGAGGAAGTGATCAGTTTTTCTCCGAATGAATTGGCGGGAAACCGTGCAATGAGAGAACAACCATTAGTCATCACAGGCCGCATTGATAACTGCGAGTCGGACAGATTCCTCATAGACTCCGGAGCGGCCAAGGATGTGCTATATTATCGCACCTTTAAAGAGATGGAACTTCCTGATACAATGCTGACCCCGTATAATGGAAGGCTAGAAGGGTTCACTAATCATAAGGCCGATGCCAAAGGAACCGTTGACTTACTCCTGGAAGTCGGCACTCACCCCTACAAAACCTCGGCCACGGTCACCTTCATAGTCATGGATCTAGACAGTGATTACCATGCAATCCTAGGTGCACCCAGTCAAGGAAAGTTGGGTCTGGTTGCTTCCCTCCCTCACCAAAGGGTGAAGTTCCCCACCCCGGCTGGAATCGGGTGCGTCCCAGGGTCACCGAAAGATTTTTTGGAGCACGTGATGAAGTCCAGGAAAGCAAAGGCCAAAATGGAAATTGATACACCTGATAAAAGAATCACGGTTTCAAAATCAACCACGGTCACAACCTCAACGCCACATATCGGTGTTATATTGGCGTACATTGAAGATGAACCTGACGAGTGGGTTATTCCTAACAACGACATCCCAACTAGGGACGAGGTTACCTACGGTTTAGACGGCTTTGGCTACATCTCGATGAATACAGCTACGGACAAGTGGGCTCTCGCCGTTGTCCCTAGCTCGGGGGCCACACAGCCAACTAATATGGAAACCGAGATCGAGAGACTGTTGGACATGGAAAACCTAAGTTTGGAAGGGGAAGACAAGGAAAAGGTCAAGTAGATCATTGTCGAGACCCTAGAGTTCAGAGACGGCCCCGAACTTAAACCAGTGGATCAGTTAGACGAGGTCGTCATCAACCCA
The DNA here is from genome assembly GCA_026119855.1 of Campanula takesimana. Lineage (NCBI taxonomy): Eukaryota > Viridiplantae > Streptophyta > Magnoliopsida > Asterales > Campanulaceae > Campanula > Campanula takesimana. Next base: position 70,202 of record JAOWBW010000099.1, read on the forward strand.
GACCATCCAGATCAAAAAGTGAAGATTGGGAAGCAGCTCTCCCAACAAGAACGAGAAGAGCTCATTTCCTTACTCCAAAACAATTTGGACGTATTTGCGTGGAAAGTAGATGACATGGTGGGAGTGAAGGAAGCTGTTGCTCTCCACAAACTGGAAGTCGACAAGTTCTTCAAACCGGTCAAGCAGACAAGACGAGTTTTCTCTACCGACAAGGAAAAAGCAATTGAGACCGAGGTCGATAAACTCCTCAAAGCCGGCATCATAAGAGAGGCAACTTACCCTGAGTGTCTTGCAAACGTAGTCATGGTAAAAAAGCACAATGGCAAATGGCGGATGTGCGTTGACTTTACGGACCTGAACAAGGCCTGTCCCAAGGATACCTATCCCCTCCCCAGGATTGACAAGTTCGTAGACTCCATTGCCGGCCATCAAACCCTCAGTTTCTTGGATGCCTACTCTGGCTATCATCAAGTCAAAATGGCAGAGGACGACATAGAAAAGACGGCTTTCCAAGCTGCAGGCGGCGTATACTGCTACGTCATAATGCCTTTCGGCTTAAAGAATGCAGGAGCCACGTATCAGAGGATGGTGAACAAGGTCTTCAAATCTCAGATAGGCCGGAATATGGAGGCCTACATTGATGATATGGTGATCAAGACCAAGATCGGCAGCCATATACCAAATCTGGAGGAAACCATTAACAACTTAAAAGCTAACGATATGAAGCTCAACCCTAGCAAGTGTGTCTTCGGGGTTACAGCAGGCAAGCTTCTAGGTTTTATGGTTTCTCAGCGAGGCATCGAGGCTAATCCAGAAAAGATCCAAGCCTTGATCGATATGAGGGAGCCGACTTGTATTAAAGAGGTTCAGAGGTTGAATGGGAGAGTAGCAGCACTCGGTAGGTTTATTGCTAAATCAGCAGAAAAGTCCCTCCCCTTCTTCAAAGCCTTGAAGGGAACCAAGGATTTTGCTTGGACGCCAGAGTGTTCGACCTCGTTCCAGCAACTGAAAGACTACCTCGGCTCTTCACCCCTACTTAGTAGCCCGGTCATGGGTGAGACATTGTACGTTTTCTTAGCTGCAACCGACCGAGCCGTAGCAGCCGTGCTAGTCAGGGAAGAAGGCGGTATCCAGAAGCCGGTCTACTACGTCAGCAAAGCACTGTCGGATACCGAGAGCCGGTACTTCAATGCCGAGAAAATTGCTTATGCCTTGGTAATTGCAGCCAGAAAACTACGAGCTTACTTCTCGGCTCATCCCATCACAGTCTATACCAACGCTCCTCTTAGAAAAATACTTCACAAGATGGACAGCTCAGGACGCCTACTTAACTGGTCAATCGAACTGACCGAGTTCGATATAACCTACAAGCCAAGGAAGACTCTTTTGGCCCAACCTCTTGCTGACTTCTTAGTCGAGGCCGCCTTTACAAGTGAACACACGGCGACCACCCGAAAAAGGAAGTTCCCTATGGATAGAGAGCCCTTGGAAGAACTACCGCCCAATTGTTGGGTCCTATACACCGACGGGTCAACTACCCAAGGAAGAAGCAGCGCCGGGGTCTACTTGACTAGTCCTGCCGGTGAGCATGTTGCACGTGATTTTATCAGGTTCAAGTTCCCTGCCTCAAATAATCAGGCTGAATATGAAGCCCTAATCCTGGGACTTGAAAGAGCCAAGTTCTTTGGCACAACAAGACTGGTAGCATACAGCGACTCCCAACTGGTAGTGAACCAAGTTAAAGGGGAATACAACACCGAAAACCACATGCTGACCAAATACAAAGACCTCGTCCTAAACCTGACCAAGAACTTTGAGTTCTGGGATATACGACAAGTCGGTAGAGAATACAACCTGGAAGCCGATCTACCTTCAAAGATGGCAACAGCTGAGGACTCGGACCCCCTGATCATTTACACTGACCAGCCTGCCTATGAGAGACTGGAGATTTTGCTCCTAGATGACGAGGAAAGGACATGGATTGACGATTACAAGGACTATTTGGAGAAGGGAAAACTTCCCGAGGACGAGTTAGAGGCTAAATCGATCAAAAAGAAGACGGCAAGATACATGGTCTGGAATGGCATCCTGTACAGAAGGTCATTCTCTAGACCTCTCCTAAGATGTGTTGCGGCAAAAAGCACCGAGAAACTCCTCGCCGAGGTACATGAGGGAGTCTGTGGGGGACACCCGGGGGCCAGAACCCTTGCCGACAAAATCATCACACTTGGCTACTATTGGCCAAACATGAGGGAGGATGCCCAAGCCTACGTAAAAAGGTTCGACAAATGTCAACGCTACTCCGACCTACCCAAAGTACCTGCCGTAGAGCAAAGCTTGGTCATACCGACATGGCCATTCGACATGTGGGGAGTCGACATCATTGGACCATTTCCATAAGCCAAAGGGAGCAACAAATATGTAATTGTGGCGGTCGATTACTTCACAAAGTGGGTAGAGGCGAAACCGCTAGCAAAGATCACTGAAGAAAACGCCATCAACTTCATCCATGACTATATATGGTGCCGTTTTGGCGTGCCGCACACTATAGTGACAGATAATGGCCTACAATTCTCTGATGCCTTCACCGAGGAGTTGAATAGGTTGGGAGTCAAACACAAGAAGTCATCGGTCAGCCATCCTCAAGGCAATGGACAGGCCGAGGCCGCCAACAAACTTGTCTTAAAAGCACTCACCAAGAATTTGGAAGGCAGTCAAGGAAAGTGGCTGGACGAACTCCCCCTAGCTCTATGGGCCGTCCGTATAACCACTCGGGGGCCAACTGGGGAGACACCCTTTGCTATGACTTATGGTTCAGAAGCGATGGCACCAGCCGAGATGGCCTTGCCAACTTTCAGAGTAACCAACTATGACGAGGTCGTCAATGAGTACAACCGACTACTAGACCTAGACCTAGTCGACGAGAAAAGGGTGACCGCCCAACTCAGAATGATCAATTACAAGCAAAGAACCAAGGCCTACCATGACAGCAAAGTAAAAAAGAGAACCTTTGAAGTAGGTGACTGGGTACTCAGAAAAATTGAGTCGACACACCTGAAGTCACAACAGAATAAGCTCTCGCCAAACTGGGAAGGCCCTTACGTCATCACCCACATTATACGGGAAGGGACCTACATGCTCAAAACTCCAGAAGGAAAAGAGCTTAAACACCCATGGCATTCCGAGCACTTAAGAACGTACTATCAGTAGCATCTCGGTTAGCTATTTATTCTTTTTATCAAATTTTCAGTTTAGATTTCTATAGTTGATATCTAGTTGTCTTAGTTTGGTTTTACCAATAAAATTTCCTTTATTTCATTTACATCAAGATTTGATTATAGTACATGACACGGTCTCAGCGTTGTTTATAACGCCGAGATCATCTAACGAAGTCGATGAGCACACTTAAAGCATGACTTCTAAAGCCTAGTGTCAATCTCTAGCACCCTGACGAAGTTGACGAGCACACTTATGCATAACTTCTAAAGCCTAGTTCCAATAACTAGAAACCTAACGAAGTCGATGAGCATACTTAAAGCATGACTTCTAAAGCCTAGTGTCAATCTCTAGCACCCTGACGAAGTTGACGAGCACACTTATGCATAACTTCTAAAGCCTAGTTCCAATAACTAGAAACCTAACGAAGTCGATGAGCATACTTAAAGCATGACTTCTAAAGCCTAGTGTCAATCTCTAGCACCCTGACGAAGTTGACTAGCACACTTATGCATAACTTCTAAAGCCTAGTTCCAATAACTAGAAACCTAACGAAGTCGATGAGCATACTTAAAGCATGACTTCTAAAGCCTACCTTCAATAGCTAGCACCCCAACGAAGTTGACGACCACACTTATGCATAACTTCTAAAGCCTAGTTCCAATAACTAGCAACCTAACGAAGTCGATGAGCATACTTAAAGTATGACTTCTAAAGCCTAGTTTCAATAGCTAGCACCCCAACGAAGTTGACGAGCACACTTATGCATAACTTCTAAAGCCTATTTCTAACAACTAGCACATAAGATGATTTGATTCGGTCCTAACGGACAGACTTAATGTAGCAAAACCGAGCAATAGATGTTCGATACGGCAATAACGGTGATCGACCACGGTCTACAGCCTATCCCAAACCGGTTAACATGCATCGTCATTTCGGACTATTGACGCCTCAAATCGAGGAAAAGCAAATTGAACAAGACGGGATAAACACAAACCAAGGAATAAAAATCCTTACAAACAATTAAGTGTTTACGCCCCCAACACCGGGCACGGGCAGACAAATCCTAACCCCAAGGATTTCGAGTGTTAAAGCTCCCCCAGCAAATGCCAGGCCGAGCAAAATAAATACTAAAAAACATTGTTTTGGGGCCAAACCGGCCATTAGATACAAACAAAAACGAGGTTCAGGTCAGACTAATCAATGTCGGCATCAGCCTCCTCTTCAACACTGGCAATCAGCTCGTCAAGATTCCCCTCCTCGACAGGCGGAGGCACCCACGGGGGGTTACCCTCTTTTCGATCTCGGCTGTGGATCACCCTCAGGCCCTTGTCAGAAAACAGAATTAAGGAGTGGGCAGCCCGTGCCTCAACACCGTAAACATCCTGGTTGTAGAGGCGTGCGAGCTTGTCAAGAGTTATATCAACTTCGGGGTCTATCCAGAGAAGGCAAGACAGATTAGACCAAGCATCATTGTAGGTAGTGCCGACTTCATCTTGAATGGCTGCCTTCATTGCCGCACCCTTCTTGAAAGCCTCCACCGCCCGAATCTCCCGACTCGGAATACTCTCCTCCAATTGGACCAGCCTCTCCTCCGCAGCATTTTTCTCTAACACAAGGCCCTCCGCTCGTTGACGTTCTCTCTCCAGATTGGCCCTCGCCACAGCAGTCTCCTCCTTAGCTGTTCTCATCACCGTCTCGGCCCGACGAACCATCTCATAAGCCTCCGCCGACTTATCAGCTGCCTTCTTCAACTCTGCTTCAAATGAAGCCTTCTCCTTCTCAAGGGCTTCTACTTTGGCCTTCAGCTCAGCATTGGAAACACGAAGAGGCTCGACCTCGTCCTCGCATTTCCTAGCGTTGCTTATGGCAAGCTGCATCAACGCGTATTCATGCTGGGCAATGGAGGCAAGCTGCAAAGGAAAGATCAAGACGTCAAAAGCAGAGCATTTTAATCAACAAACAATGAAATACAAAGTACCTCACTGATAAGTAGGCCCTTGCGGTTCCGAAGCTGTGTGGAGGTCGGACGGGTTTCCACCAATCTCTGAATAGTCCTTTGATTCATGGCCCTTTTTATGACGGCCGCACCGAGTTTAAGAGCAGGACCAGAGCGAATGGAATCATCAATATCTGGAATGATCACAACATTGCCTAGAGCATGAGCCAGATCATTGATCTCGACCTCAGAAGGACCCGAAGCCGAAGCTGAGCCACGAATAGGAGTTCTCTTGGGTGGGGGCTCTAAATCGTCCACACCTTCTGCTCTGGGCCTCTTATCCCGACGACCCGCCTGGTCGATTTCCTCCTCAACAGGACTTCGACTGTGTTCCTGTGACTGATCAGCATTCTCCATCCCGGTTTCCTTTTCAAGAGTCTCGACCTCCACCTCTTCTCCGCCGGCTCCAACTTGAATGACAGGGGGGCCCGTGGGAATGTTGGCGACTCCTTGGGCCTGCAGTGCCTCCTGCCTGGATGCCATGTCGGCATGGCGCTTTTCAATACCCCGGGTACGCGATAGTTGTTTTTTTCTTCTCGCCGCCATGGCGGGGTCGAGTTCCTCTTCTTCGATAATCTGGACATCCTCCATGGAAAGATCTGCACGAGAAGAGAAAGTTAAAAAGACGAATGGAAACAATCAAGGAAAACAAAAACACAAGCATGGAGAAGAAATTACATCCTATAATATCTCGGGCCTTGAGACACTTGTCGGCCTCGGCCTTGCACACAAAGCAATCAGAATAAAAGACGAGATCTGGGTGAACAACCCAATCCGGGAGTCGACGCCCCTTTTCCACTACAACTCTCGGGTTAACTCCACCAATCGGCCCCCTCATCAGACCGGCCTCTACGTGGAATTTGAAATCAATCTCGGTCCGGGACCAATCCAGAGTGGCAGTAGCAGCAAACAATTCCAACCTCTTTATCAAGGCGGCACTCCAACCCGGACGGTGAACCACCTTAGGCTTGACAGGATTGCGGTCCGGGCCTAAGAACTCCCAACCCTGACGGCTTTCCACTTTGATCACATGCTTATTCCAGCCCGTCACCTTATTCACGACACTCGAGATAGGAACCATGAGCTTGGGTTTGTTGGGCTCAGACTTGATGGTAATAGTTCCGGTGGAGGAATTATATGACGATTGGAAGAAATGGAAAAAAGCGGACATGCATGGTTCAAAGCCGAGACCACGGTAAAGGATTATGAAGCCGGTAAGATACCTGACCGCGTTAGCACCTAGATGGGCCGGCACAATGTTCCATTCCTCAAGAAATTCATTAATGAAGGGGTCAAGGGGGAGCCGAAGCCCAAGCTGAAACTGTTTATAGAAAAAAGGAAGGAGGGCATCATCATAATAAAATTGTTTAACTTGGGCATCAGAGGAGAAAGGTCGGGCTTTGCTATAGAACAATTTGAACTCTCGTCTATCTACTCCAAAATTCTCGTAAAGGTCCCTAATCATAGCATCCCCACCAATAGGATGCTTAGGCCGACTTGACCCTAAGGGACCAGCCTCATCCCGACCTCTTCTAGAAGTCACAGCTTCATCATCAAACCGGTCAACTATCCTCCCAGAAACACCTTCCTCGGCCATACCTGCAGCAACCAAGGGGTTAGAATCATCCCGTGACGAGGACGAGGTGTCCTTCCCCCCCCCCCCGATTCGACTACTGGGGCCAAGGAAGGACCCTCAAAACGGGATCGAAAGGCTGATTTATCTTTAACATAATGAAGAAAAATGTGGTCTATAACAGCGTCAAGGGTATTCAGGAGTATGACGCCATCAGCACAACCTGGAAGGGCCTTGGGGGCAAACAGACCTGAAGGATACTTTACATCGTCCCTAGGGGTCTTATTCAAAAACAATAAGTCACTTATTGCCATTAGTGACAACATTTTCCAAATTCCTTCTGACAACATATAAATCCTATTATTTCGCTCATAGAAACCAAACATAGCGTTGGGGTCAAGGTGAGGAATATCGGGCATATCAAGAGGAACAGCTAAAATTTTTCTAAAGACTACTCAGATACGGGAAATAAGAGCTTAAAAGCCCAAGAACCTCAACAATGGCGGAAAAAGGGAAAAGGGGCGAAGAAGTCAGAAGGATACCTTTGTCGGAAATTCGATCGGGCGAAAAGGTTTGGCCAACGGAGTGAATGAAGACGATCGGAGTCGAATGGAGAACTTTGCAACGGAAATCGGAAATGGTGAAGAACTCGCCGGAAAACGAAGGGACTGGTTCTCTGGGGAAAATTTGAAAATATGAAGCTGAGGGTTTTTTGGGATGTGTATATAAGACGGGTCGGATAGGGATGGTTTGGGCCAACCCGGCTATAACCCGTAACCCATGGGTTGCACGTACACCCATAAACTCATCATGACGCGTAATTAATGGGCCACGTTTTCGAGGCAAATGTCCCATCACTGACACGCGCTGTACGAAAGGAAGGGTAAACGTTTGAAGTAACCGTCGTTTGGAAAACACGAATGGACTGCCAATGCAAGATTGACACGTGTCAAGCCGAGATCTATAGCAAGAATGCCAGTCGCCTTCAAAAATCACAAAAATCACACATTTCAGACGCCTGGATCGACATTAAGGGGTTCGGCGCATAGGCGTAACTGACATCACAATTAGGGACCGACATCCTTAATGATATAATGAGACGAGACCGAGATGAGAAAAGGTCAGGATAGGTCGATGTCAGGCGATGATTGAAGTTATGGTTGAACGACAGATGCCAATGCCTTCCATGCCGACATGTCAACTAAGATCAGATGGTCTGCATTAGTTTATAGCGACATCATGCAAAAGGTAGTGGTAATGGAAAAATTCAAGGTCATGCGAAACGAAAGGAGTTCAAACTATGAAATCAAATCAAAATCGGGGTAAAGATGGCAAAGGATTAAACCCCAGAATATGTATTTAGCAAAAAGACCCCCACAACAAGGTCGGGGGCCTGACCTATACATGAGAAATCTATTACTAAGTCATCCTAATTAAAGATTCAAGAAAAATCATAATCTTGATCTTGGTCTGCATCATCCTCCTCCCATTCAACGTCTCCATCATACCCATATTCATCAATAATGATGGGTTCAGGATCATCCTCACTATCATCTTCATCATCATCCTCGTCCTCATCCTCTGATTCTTCTGCACTAGAGTCACCGGAAAACTCATCAGCCAGGTCCGGCTCCGAGTATTCACCATTGCTATCGGACGGTGACTCTTCCGCCGGAAAAGATGAACGTATCTTGGTTGGGAACATTGAATCGTCGCTGCTCGTGGAATCATGATAAACTTGACGTTCTGATTCGGTACTCACTTCTTCCGGGAACGCGTCATCGTATTTCCTCTTCGGAGCCATCTCTGAATTTTCGATATTCTTGAAAAGCCTTTGAAGAATTCTTGAAAGTGAAATATAAAAAACCAATATGCGTATTGTCTATTTATATCTCTAAAATATAAAGGGGGTGGAGTATTTATACCCCTCCTAATGATGGCGCAATTAATGAAGTGTTCTTTTTCCAAGAAGAACAATGATTTCATTTGTAAGAAAATCAGCATGACGTCAGGAAATCTAAACCCTTGGGGATATTGGTTTTTGGCTGTCAAATCAGATTAAATGAAGTGGCAGAGCAAGTACAAAAGCAGTTCCTACTCGGCATGCCGAGATAGAAACTCGGGGGCCACTGAACGACATAAACCGACCTGGTTAAATAAGGCCCATCTTCTCATAGGCCGACATCAGTAAGGCCGAGCAGGCAGTCCTTGCCTAGGCCGAGTCCGAGAAAGCCTAATTCCTAGCCGGCCTCTATGACGAGCCGAGTTAGATGACGGGCCGACTTACATCGTAAACTTCCCATTATCGTCGGGAAACCTCTTACAGAGTTATACTACAACTCTAAAATTAAGAGTCCTTATCTGAACCAAGATAACTCTCATACCAGATAACAGGATATCGTCCATCCTTATCAGGAGTCTATCTCCAAGGAATATGAGTCCTACATCACCACGGGCTTCCTGGCTTTCCTATCAAGTCAGAACTCATACACCCACGCCTATATAAACAGGTCCTCTACACAGGAAACGGGTAATGAACTTTTGGCTCTAATCTAGTCAATTGATTCTCTATTTCTAATCTCCCATATCCTTATTCTTACACCGGAGGGCCTTCGCCGGTGAATCCCCGGTGTAGTTTACGTTTGTTTCGTGTGAGCAGATTCCGTCATCAAGAACTGTTGCTGGGATTATCCGACCCGTTAGACGAAGGCTGATCCAACCAGATTTTGGCATCATCATCTCTATATGCATGCCACGTAAGTTCTTTTTATGCCTTTTGCCTTGGTTTTATGCCCTAACAAAATGGTGATTTAATAAATGGGGAGTCTTCCTATTCTAGGAAGGTTTGTTTTAATTCACAAATGAGAGTCGGTTTGAGTGGACTCACACTTGGTTTTGAAAATGGTTTTAATCATTTATGTACATCAAATTAAACACATAAAGGGGTGGGGGATTAATATTTACATTTTGTACAAAAAAGGGAAACAATTCCCAAATGAATAAATGTCCAAAACTCCGTCCCCAAGCATTTTCAGGGACTGCTGCTCACTCTTGTTTGTGTACCTGTTCTTGTACTCATCCAATCTGGAAAGTAAAGGTCAAGAAAACTTCCTAACACATTAAACATCTACCCTGATTTTTCCCTTGATTTTAGGGGCATGTTATGGTGTCCAAACAAAGCATGCAAGGCAATTCTTTTCACAGCCCAGTCTGACAGAATTTCATACATCCCTAAAGTATCCACTTTTTTCATCATGAAAACAAAGGAATAAGGGAAAACACAAAACATGAAAGTTGTTCCTAACATGTTAAAGTTATTATCTGGAGAGTTTCAAGTCCCGAAAACAGGTTTAGGTCACCCAAATCACTTCTGAAATTTTCATGTCCAAACAAGAACATGCTGATTCTGAGAACAGAGATCTTAAACTAAAAATAGAAAGAGCCTCTTACACTGAGGATAAAAATATGATATTTACATTTTATTCTTCCTTGTTCTGTGTAGAACAAGTTCTATTTTGTGGTCTAAGACCAAAACCCACGTTTTCTAGGAGTAAAAATAGCAACAAGGCAGTAAGGTACCATATGGACAGATTATTGGCATCTCACTCATGTCATGAAAACACCTATCAAAACTAACTCAAATGAAAAGATATGAACATGAAACTTTGTACATGCATATATATACATGTTAACAACATGAAACAACAACCATCCAAGCATTTAGATATGGTTTCATGATGTTCTATGCTAAGATAAAACAAAGCATGGCAGATTCAAGGTTTATAAGATAAAACAAGTTTGTTCTTTGGAAAACTTCTTGAATCCACCACAAACAAAGATATGACACTCATACATACATGATATATATATACACAAGATCAAAAGCTTAGCATGATCAAGAGCTCAAAACATCATTATATATCATTTAATAAGAAGAAGAACAAGAGTAACAATATTGTATTATTGAATATAAAATGGAGGTTTAGCCTAACAAGGTGGCTAAACCCCTCAAGAAATTACATAAACATTACATCTTACCCTTTTAGATGATTACAAGGGGGAAATGATGCCTAGGTTGTGCTCCCTTTGCTTCCAAGGGAAGACTTTTTTGGGTTGTTTTCTCAAGGTTTTGGCCTTGTGTTGAAAGAGTTTGAGTTTGTGTTTAGTGTTTGTGTGGTGGTTTTATGGTGGTGTGGTGGTGGTGATATGGTGGTGTGGTGATGGTGTGGTGGTGGTGTTCTTGTTGAGAGAGAATGAGAGTGGAGGATGGTAGGGTTTTTTTTTCTTTTTGTTTTTGTGTCTCTTCCTTTTGAAATGGATGAGAGTGGTGTATATAGGAGGAGGGAGGTGGTAAATTGGTTGTAACTTGAAGGGGGGAGGTTGTAAATTGGTGGATTCATCATCTATCCTTCTTGACTAAGGCTTAAAGTCATCTTCCTTATCTCTGTTCCGGCTTTTCGCTCCGCAACTGCTCCGTTGTGCGCGTCTCCGGTGTCCCGGTTGTCCGCGAGTCCAACATGAAAGTTGCTCGGAATATTTTTCTGGTCAGGCCGGTATATTTGAAATATTTTTATGAGCAAGGAACGACAATAATATATTTTTTGCTCTTCTTGACCAGTTGATAAGATATTTTGAGATATTTTCCAATTTTGATAACCATCTTTCCGGCTCCGGCTTTCCGCTCCGTCGTGCGCGCTCCGGTGTCCCGGTTGTCCGCGGGCCCAACATGAAAGTTGCTTGGAATAATTTTGTGGTCACGCCGGTATATCTGAAATATGTCAATTAGCAAGGAAAGGTAATAATATATTTTTAATGCACAGAATGGATAACAGCGAGCAGTTCGGGGGGTTGCGGGCCCCGTTTCCGGTCCCGCACCTCGAAAAACGAAATTTTTGCCTGTTTGCTCGTTTTTTCGCTCTGATCATGAATTTGAAGTCCGTTTATCCATTCGATGCACCGATAAGGCTCACGGCAGTCCCGCACAGCCAAATCGAGGGTTTTAGGTCAATTTTCGGGTTTAGACCGATTCAATGTGGGGTTTTAGGGGTGCGAGATCAGGGTATCTACAGAGCCCCTCGTCGAATCTCCTGGTTAAAGGGGATTCTACGATTCACTAAGAGACACTCGATCTCGTCTAGGGTGTATCGGCTGGGTCCAAGGTAGGACTTCCTACGTATCTCTTTCGAGAATCAAGCCTTCGTAGTTCTAACTCAAACTATCAATCAAACACAGACAATGGTCGGTTCCGGTTTCCCGGTTTGCCTACGTATCTCTCTCGAGAATCAGACCAAACGTAGTTCAGGTTTATTAAAATTTAAAGCAGGGGGTAGCATTGAGATGCGATATCTCTTTGCTGGGGATGGGGGTTGGCATTGAGACATGGTTATGAGAATGGGCGACTGGGGAGGTACAACTCGGGCCCCCGAGATGACCAAGGTGGAATAACATAACTTCAACTGGGGAACGTACGACGCTGCGCAGTTCGGGGGAGGTAATCTCGGGCGCCCGAGAAGACCAGGGTGGAACAACATAGCATTGCTGGGGAGTTGCATTGAGAAGCGAAGTCTCTTTGCTGGGGGGTTGGTATTTGACCAACAAATTGCGAGAATTGGCGACTGAGTCCAACGTTGTGAACTGCCTACGTATCCCGCCGTGGGAATCAAGTCAAGTCGTAGTTCTGATTAGAACCGACTCGAACAATTAAGAGAAGGTTTAAGACTAACACGACTCAAGGGTTGACACAAGGTACAATCCGAGTAAAGGGTGCATTGAGATTTGATCTCTCTTTGCAAAGGGATGGAAATCATGAAGGGAGAACGTACGACGTTGCGCAGTTCGGGGAGGTAATCTCGGGCGCCGGAGAAGACCAAGCTGGAACAACATATCTTTTCAAAAGGGGGACCTACGACGTTGCGCAGTTCGGGGGAAGTAATCCCGATCTTTCGAGAAAACTGAGGGCAATAAACAACTGAAGCCATTTATGTACACAAACTAAAATCAAGGATACGCTGCATTCTGCGCCGTCCATATTCTTCTGCCTTTGTTTTTGCTGTGTGATGAGATTTTTGTACTTTTTTAAGCGAGAAACCACCGCTTTGTGTGATCCACTGGTGCTGTTTTAACCCCGACTGATTCTTTTTTTGCTATTGGGAGGGATAACAGGATCGGCTTCGTCCGTTGATCTGCAAGTTAGCTTTGCATGCAGTGGCAGATGTGATTCACACAGATAAAAATTGGATTATTCTGACCGAACACAATCTTTCTTTTATTCTGAAATTCCGGATACTCTTTTTTTTTTTTTAAATGACACCGACTCGCGATTAATGACCAACACTGAATCAAGCCCGGATTTCAGAGGGCGGCTGCGGTTATATTCATGATAAAGGGGACAAGTTTCAATGCCTAGGGATGAGGACAAGGAAAATGTCAGCTTTTCTAAGAGCCGCCGTACGGACGGCTGACACCTTCTGCAGGGTTTTTGACTTTTCGAACCTTGCTTTTGGCTAGGGGGGACGGGGAGACAACCCCTTTTGGAATACTGATGATTTAGGCCGAGTTTTTGGGAGGTTAAAAAAGGGGAGGGGGAGCTCTTCTTATTTCTCACACCAACCAACTTCTCCTTCTTTCCTGCTTTGCATCCTTTAGCTCATTTCCCTTCTAAAATGGCTAATCTTGGCCAAACCCTGGTTAACATCGAAGAATACCGGGTAGGACTCGACTGCTGGGTGAATTCATACCCAAATAATGTACGAGCGGTGCTAGAAGAAAACTATCATTTCAAGTTGCTCTTTACTCTGAGGAAGCTTCCCATTCAGTGGGAGATGATCCGTGGTGCTTCTGTTTTCTGGTCAACCCGGACCCACTTGTTCAATTTCAATCAAGACGAACTGTGTCCCACCTTTGAGGAATTCTACGCCATTACAGGCAATACCATTTACGGCGAGGCCATGGTGCCCACTTCCCGCAGGACACCTGCTCGGTGGCTCATTGAAACCTTCGGCTTTGATATTGACTTCTCAAGCGTTCTCCTTCATGGGACCCACCTTGACATTACTTGCTTCCCCGAACTCTTTGGCGAGGCTGACCCTCATAACCCGGTGTACTCCGACCGTAGGGACTTTGCCTTGGTTATGTGCCTATTTGCAGAGATGTTTTTCGTTTCTTACGATGGCTTCATCGACTCAAGGATGGTGGACATCGTTGATTCTTGCAAGCGTGGTGCCGGCAACGTGGTGACTGTCCTCTTGGCTGAGACTTTGCATGGGCTGGACGGCTACTATCCCAGAGGTGATGCTTTCACGTCGGGCAGCCCCATTCTATTGCAGATCTGGCTTCAGGAGCATCTCAAGATCATTCGGCCGGTGTCGAATCCAGACTATACCCCTTCTATGCTTCCAAGGCGAGGTTTATACAGGCAAAACTGCACTACCGTCAAGGAGTGGGTTGGACACTTTTGGCGGATCACATTGGCAGACATCACGTGGGTGCCTCCGCATTGGGGTTTGAGCAGGTATCTCATTACGAGTGCGGGTCATTCCTTCATCTGGCTGGCTGGGCTTCGCTCCACCACTTTCTACTTGGGCCAACGGGTGGCTCGCCAGTTCGGACAAGTCCAAGGGATCCCCTTTTCTGACCTTCCCATCACAGATAATTTGCCGGTGAGTACCCAACATATGCAACTTGATCAAAGAGGTTTGATATCAGAATGGTGCACACATCGGTCGAGGCAGGCGCCGGGGTGAAGGGGACACATTTTATGAACCCACTTTGGAATATCTTGAGTGGTTGGGCCCTCAAATTGCTGAAGAAACCGCTACCATTGCAGCTTTGGTACTTGAGCTCTTAGGTCCAGAAATTATGTCTGGGGATTACTATTCCCAGATAACAGGGCCGACAGTTTTCCAGAATCAGATTGGCGGGAGTCAACCACGCAGCGGTCATCGATCCGGACGCCACAGAAATGATCGGGGCTCAACTTCAAGGAACACCCAGCCTGATGCAACGAACTCTGAGAATCAAAGGGGAGAAAGCTCGACGGGTCCTTATCCGAACGTGTTCGATCGTCTCAGTCCCTGAATAAAGTTTCAGTTATTTTCGCTTTAATCCTTGGTTGCCACGCCAAGATGATGTGTTTTTATTTCAAAGTTTGTTGTGTTTGTTTTTCCTTTTGAATGTAATGTTTGCAAGTTCAACGTGGGGAATAAAAAGTTTTCTTTACTTTTAATGACCGGACCCGAAGGTTGCCTACGTTCCTCTTTAGAGGCTCAGGTCAACGTAGTTCGACACAGTTACATGAAATTTTGCGCGCCTCCTGTTTTTTACCTAGAACTGCCCTTTCGGGTTTTCACCTCTAGTGGGGCTGTCTTTTGCGCTTCTTTTTTTTTTTTTTTACAGACTCGATAGGAAACACAAATCTCTGCGTCTTCTACGCATAATACTTTTTCAATTTGCTGAGGTTGCAGGGCTGAACAAGGTCTTCTCCAAATTCAGTTTATAGGAACACGGCTCCACCAGACTGTATCTTCTTGACAATGTAGGGGCCCAACCACGGAGACTTCCATTTCCCTCGGGGGTTGACATAACTTGGTGGCTTTTCTCGCAGCACAAGATCTCCCATTTTGATATTGCGGTCTTTCACTTTCTTGTTAAATGCTCTGGCAATTCTACACTGGTACGCACGATTGTGCTCAAGGGCCAACAACCGCTTTTCATCGAGCAATGCTAACTCTTCATGGCGACTTTGTAACCAATCAACTTCAGACACTTGATTCTCAAGTAGCACTCTCATAGAGGGGATTTCAAGCTCAATCGGGAGAACTGCTTCCATGCCATATGCAAGTGAATAAGGAGTAGCCCCAGTCGGTGTCCGAACAGATGTGCGGTATCCCCGCAAGGCTAAAGGCATCTTCTCGGACCAATCTTTTCCAGTGATATCCATCTTTCTAATGATGTTCTCCAGGGTTTTGTTCGCCGCTTCTACCGCTCCATTGGCTTGGGGTCGAAAGGGGGATGACTTGTGTCTGACCACCCGGAATTCGTCAAGCAATCGGTTGACTTCCCCTTCAAAGTGAGTTCCATTATCTGAGATCATCTCATAAGGGACCCCATATCTGTAGAAAATGTTGGTACGAATGAACTCGGCTACCTTCTTGGCATTCAAAACTTTGTAAGCAGCGGCCTCAACCCACTTGGTGAAGTAATCGATAGCTACGAGCACGTATTCTTACCCACCCGAACCTTTCGGTTTGACCTGACCAATAACATCTATCCCCCATGTGGAGAAAGGCCAAGGAGCAGTTGATTGATAAAGAACGTGTGGCGGCAGATGTTGTAGACTAGCATACCGCTGACACTGATCACAGGTTCGCACTTTCATCATACAATCCTTTTCCATCGTGGTCCAGTAGTACCCTTGCCTCACTATCTTCTTAGCGAGCATGTGCCCATTCATGTGGGGTTGTAGATACCCCGGGGAAAGCCACGGCTTTAGGCTATGAGCGCGTGAGTTTATCCTAGGATGTCTAACTTGTTTTAGAGTCGCCACCTATGTTTTGAGGAACATAAGAAAAACCTATTGATAGCCTAAATTTGATTACGAAAACAGAGATTCTTTGTTTTGAGGTTCGGGGGTTAGATTACGAGATGGGAAGTACCGAAACACCAATCTCGCCCAACTAAAGTTGGTCTTGCTTGATCAAAATCTACATGAATGATAATGTTCTTCTTCTTTTTATTTAAATCATAAAAGGGGGGTTTAAAATAGAGTTTGGAATGTAGGAGATAACTCCTTAACCAACCTCAATGAGATGAGGTGATCATTAGAGTCATGTCCCAAAATGATTTGGGTGATTGCACTTTGATAAACAAAAGAAAGAGAAAAGATATGAAGTCGAGAAGAGGGAAGAAATGGTTTTTTACCTAGTCTTCGAGAGACTTCAAACACTTCTTGATGAATACCCTTTGAAATGCCCTGAAGGTAAGAAATTTTGGCTTCTTTGTTGAAAGTGTAAGATTTTAGAGTAAAAGATCCAAGGTCCAAGGTCTAAGGTTTTCGGTCCTTGAAAATGGAGGTAAAGGGAGGTTTTTATAGGTGAAAGAGGGTGTTTTTGGTGCCAAAACTCAGTCACCAAGAAATTCTTCCCGGGAAAAATCCTGTAAATTGAGCAAGGGAGAGAATCCTGGCCAGAAATCTGTAACTGACGCCCAGAGGCGCGCGCTTCCTGCTTTGGGGGCGGGAGCCTGGCTCCTCCTGTCGGAGGCGCGCGACTCAGAGAAGGCAAATTTGACAGAATGGACTAGAAAGTCAGCCCTGTTATTCAGTTTAGTCCCTGGACTTAACGAAGTCAGTCAGGAACTTAACGGAAGTGACAGAAACTAACGGGAAACACTTAAAATGGGGAGAAACACAAGATCAAATGTGCAATCGGGGTGAGCGGTCCAAGGCGGGGTGTCTACAGATCCCCTCGGCGACGTGGATTGCAAAGCAAAACGCGTCGACGAAAGTTAAAAACACCCGCCGAGGACATCACCAAGAAAAAAGCAAAGACTCGATGAAAGCAGGAATTTGAAATTGCGAGAGATAGTGGTGCGCTCCCTGTATGAGCGGCTTTTGTTGATAGAGGGGGTGGCATGATCCGTTAGGTGAACCTGCCAGCTGAATGTTTTGAATGAGGCCGTTAGTGAACCTTTTGAACGAGGCCGTTAGTGAACCTTTGAGGACGAATCCGTTAGTGAAATCCGTTGATGAGGCCGTTAGTGAACCTTTGTAGAGGCCGTTAGTGAACCTTTGAAGAGGCCGTTGGTGAACCTTTGAAGAGGCCGTTAGTGAACCTTTGAGGAGGCCGTTAGTGAACCTTTGAGGACGAATCCGTTAGTGAAATCCGTTGATGAGGCCGTTAGTGAACCTTTGAAGAGGCTGTTAGTGAACCTTTGAGGACGAATCCGTTAGTGAAATCCGTTGATGAGGCCGTTAGTGAACCTTTGAAGAGGCCGTTAGTGAACCTTTGAGGACGAATCTGTTAGTGAAATCCGTTGATGAGGCCGTTAGTGAACCTTTGAAGAGGCCGTTAGTGAACCTTTGAGGACGAATCCGTTAGTGAAATCCGTTGATGAGGCCGTTAGTGAACCTTTGAAGAGGCCGTTAGTGAACCTTTGAAGAGGCCGTAAGTGAACATTTGAGGACGAATCCGTTAGTGATATCCGTTGATGAGGCCGTTAGTGAACCTTTGAAGAGGCCGTTAGTGAACCTTTGAGGACGAATCCATTAGTGAAATCCGTTGATGAGGCCGTTAGTGAACCTTTGAAGAGGCCGTTGGTGAACCTTTGAAGAGGCCGTTAGTGAACCTTTGAGGACGAATCCGTTAGTGAAATTCGTTGATGAGTTATTGCTTTGGAGTCTCGTGCCACTTGGAGTTACACCTGACTTTTTGAATTGTGGGGTGCGGGCACAGTTGACCGCGACTAGAAAATGTTCCTGCTGGGGATGAAATGTTGAGATTGACTCTTGAGGGGGGTATCGCACCCGTGACAGAACTTAGGGAGTTCGGAATCCGTGGGGAAACCTCGATACGGTGCACTGCTTCTGAACCTGCCTGATGATGGGAAGAGTGCGCGTCCGGGCCTCGTTGTGGGACGCGCGCGCCTCGGATGAGATGTCGGGGGGCGCGCGCCTGGCGCATAAGTTCAGCATACTTAAACAAGCGGTTCACTGTTTTTCGGCAAGTTTTCAAAATTTTGAAGAACCCTCCAAATTCCAAGCCCAATTTTCATAGAGAAATCACCCCCAAAACACTTTCTTGCTGCTCTAGGATCAATTCCGTCAAAGAAACGAAGTCGGATCGTCAGCAATCACCTCCGTTCGAGATGCCACAGGGCGAGAAGCCCGAAATTGGGGTTGAAGCTATGGACCCGAGATTGCTTACCTTCCGGCCTCATACCCATATTTCTCACTTCGTGACTTCGGGTTTGGTAAGAATGCCTCACCTTTCTTGTCGATTTCGGATTTCATGAAGTTCCGTTTTCTTTACCCGAAATATTGCTGCAGCAGCTTTATTGATCATTCTTTGCATGTTGTTTGTTGTTGCTGATTTGTTGTAAGAAACATGTTGGGACGTCCATTTTCATGTTCACACACTTGCTTGTACATTGTTCTGCCATTGAAATCTTTGTGTTGAGTTCATCCGTTTTCTAGCAGTCATGCTGATGAAGTTTTTGTTGTTCCTTCTTTCCTTTCAGGAGTGGACCCGTCTGACAGAGATTCGCGGTGGGGCTCATGGGCCCATCTCTATATGGAAGAGGTTGCCTGAGAATGTTCGGGCCCGAGTCACAGGGACTCATTTTGGTCTTTTTGTCACTAGCCTCCCAGCTTTGAAGAATGACCCTGATGTGGTCCAGGCGTTGAGGGAAAGATGGTGGGACACCACCCATACCTTCCACTTACCCATGGGCGAGGTGACTATGACGCCTACCGATTTCACAGCTCTGACGGGCTTGCCGTTCATGGGGGTGCCTGTCCCTTTTGGTTTGAGAGGGGCTGTTCGGACTCCGGACGAGTTACTGGCTTTGGTTGACTGCCGGTTCGAGGTTAAGAATTCTCGAGTGACATGGGGGTGAATCCGGGCTTATTTTAGCATCTTGATGGCTGAGGCTCGAGGTGTTACTGATGATCGGGTCGATGCCGTGGCCCGTTGCTTTATTTGGTACTTATTATCCCATACTTTGTTTGCCAACGGGGGATCTTCGGCCTCTTTGGCTCTTCTTGACTTGCTAGTGGATTTGGACCAGATCGACCAGTATAACTGGGGCGTAGCGGGCTTAGCTGCTTGTTATCACGGCATGGATTTGACCAGCCGTTCGACCACTAGCTCGGTTACGGGCTTCAGCTTGCTGTGGGAGGTATACCCCTTACTGTCCCTTTTATATTCTCCTTGCCTTGGTCATAACTGCCTTTTTCGTTGACTGTCATTAACTTTGTTTCTGCCTCTTGTCTACAGCTTTGGGCTTTTGCTATCCTGAATCTGAGGGATTTCAAGATTGCCAAGGAAGGCCAGCCCCAGTATCCGGACTGCGCACGGTGGGCATACAAGGAGAGGAATGTGAAGACTGGCACGAACCCCATTAGTCTTACTTCGGCTCGACGGCACTTGGACACCTTGAGGCATGAGTCCGTTGCCTTCTCTTTGTATCCGTGGAGATCAGTTCAGCACTGGTTTGAGCATACTCTTATTCCTACCCGTTCTCGGCTTTTGATGAGTTCGGGTGAGTGCATGGCTCTGTACTTGGGAGACAGAGTATTTTGGCAGCATGGTACCCAGGTGACAGACTTTTACACCCCCCCTCGTCCTGCAGTTCCAGACGTTCCTCCTTTCTGCCCTCATAATTGGAGGTCACTTTCAGAGGCTGATCACGCGGCATACATGGTAGGGGTTGATGCCGTCCCTTATATTTACTTGGATCAGGATTATGGCCTCTTCAGGGAGAACAACTTGATGCAAGGCTTCATGTTTGTTGATCCGAGGAGATCACAGGCTGATCCTACGACCTCCGCTCGGTTTTATACTACCGGTGCCGGGTATTGTTTTGATCCTCCTTTGCCTCCTCCCTATTACACTTATTCCAACTTCGGGGTCTTTGAGGAGCAGAGGGAGATTGTTCCCGAGGATATGTCACCGGAGAGAGAGCCTCCCGCTCAGGCTGCTGTGGTATGTTTTTCTGACCATCTTTGCATTTCTCAGTTCCAGTCTTGTTTTTCTGTCCTTTGTATTGATGTAATTTCCTTTTCCTGTTCTTTGTTGCAATAGGTGCCCGTAGCTGCTTATAAGCACTTGGGTAGGCAGAACAAAGGGATGAGGCGGAGGCTCCGTCAGCTGGAGGAGAGGGTGCTAGAGCTGTGCAGGGATATTGCTGCCATGACTAGAGATGCTGCTGGTGCTGTCTCTGGTGCTGCGAGAGGAGCTGCCCGAGGTGCCCGGGGCATGGGACGAGGCTGCAGGGATGCTGCGCTGGACATTGATGAGGCTGTCTCTTCGGCGAGGCAGTCGCTGAGCAGGAGTTTGAGCCACGGAGGTAGCCATAGTAGGAGTCTGAGCCGAGAGGGTAGCCAGAGCCGGGGTGGCACTAGTTCGTCAGGGAGAGCTGCCAAGAGGACCCGCCCTGATGTTGTGGTTGAGACATCTGAGTCTGAGGATGATGACGACGATGATGATGATGAGGATGACGATGATGATGAGGAGACCGAGAGCGGCAGCAGGGGGTGAGCACAGTGCGTGTGATGATGTGCCCGAGCTGTTGAGGCTAGGAGGATGAGGGATTGAAACACTTTTACTTTTGCCTGTAATAACATTTAACATGTATTTACAATCCTACTTATCTTACTACTCATTTTATGTTCTATTAGCGACTCGATCTTAGATGTAGACTCTTTACAAACAAATGTGTGCCCAAAGGATGCTTGTTGTTGATGCTTAAACTCCTTTTTTTTTTTGTTGCTGGGATCTGATTTTGCTGCAGGTTGGATGTGTTGAAGTGCTTGGGTTCTGTTCTGAACTGACAAGGGCTGTTTCTGTCTGAACTGCTGTCAAAGGCGCGCGCGTTGGGCCTTGCTTGTGGGAGGCGCGCGCGTTGCGCAGCCTTGGTCGGAGGCGCGCGCTTCTGGCCTGCTGAATTACAGCCCCTTTCTTTTTCTGATCAGAATGTTCCAACAGCTATAAATTTTGAACCATTTTCGACCAGAATGGTCACATAGCACTCTTTTGCAAACACTTTCTCCTCCTAAACCACAAAATTCTTGTCATAATGGCCCCAATGACTTTCTCCTTTGAAGTTAAGGTTTCCGTCCCCGAGGGTGAGAAGTCCATTCCAGTGGTGAATGCCGTTCCAGCTGTGGGGTCCGTCCCGATGGTGGAGAAGCGTCCGAGCGTTTTTTATCGTTTGGGAAGGCCCAATGACGATGTTGTTGACCCCGTGAGACCGGTGGTTCATGTGCGGGACTATAGACCCCGTCACTTTCCCAAGAAGAAGAAAGGTAAGGGAAATTCCTCCTATGTGTGGAAGCGTCCCATGGTTGTCCCTGCTAAGGCTCCGCTTGATAAGGGCAAAGGGAAAGCCGTTGATGAAGCTCCGTCCCGTCCTAGCGTTTTCTCCCGTCTTGGCGGTCCCAAGAATGTTCCGTCCCCATCCAAGAAGACTAAAGGACATAACAAGAAGCAATGGGTTCCCAAACCTAAGAAAGGTTAGATTTTTCTTTGTACCCCAAGAGATTGCAATTAGACCACTTTGTTTTAGGATTTAATATTTTGATGTCTTTTGTTGCTCAATAAATCCGTTGTAATGGTTTGAATAATTCATTTGGATGAATAAAAATTGCATTTTGTTATTTGAAGTGAATTGGGTATTTTTGATATGTTTTAGACCGCACCCGAAGGTTGTCTACGTTCCTCCAGTTGGGA
Source organism: Campanula takesimana (assembly GCA_026119855.1). Lineage (NCBI taxonomy): Eukaryota > Viridiplantae > Streptophyta > Magnoliopsida > Asterales > Campanulaceae > Campanula > Campanula takesimana. The sequence continues at coordinate 92,436 of JAOWBW010000099.1, forward strand.
GGCTCAGGTCTCCGTAGTTCAAACAAACAAAGACCATTTTTTTTTTTTTTTGTGTGCACCCTGTTTTTTGCCTAGACCGCCCTTTCGGGTTTTCAATCTAGCGGGCTTCTTTTTTACACGTGCTCTAATTTTTGCCAAGGCCGCCCTTGCAGGTTTTCAACCTAGCGAGCGATTTTTTTTTTTTTATTAAGCGTAGAACCTCTTGAGCTTGTCGAGGTTGACCTCCTTTGGCAGCTGGTCACCATCTAAATCCACGAGCCGGACTGCACCGCCGCTTAGTATCTTTTTGACCACGTATGGACCGATCCATCGGGGTCCCCATTTTCCCAGGGGATTCATGGCATTAGGAGGATGTTGTCTTAAGACCAAATCTCCCACATTGATGTTTCGAGGCTTCACCTTTTTGTTGAAAGCTCTTGCCATCCTTTGCTGATATGCCCTCGTGCGTTCGAGTGCTCTTAACCTTTTCTCGTCGAGTAAGGCTAGCTGTTCGTACCGACTTTGCATCCAGTTGACCTCGTTGACTTGATTCTCGAGGAGGACCCGTAGAGATGGGACTTCAAGTTCGATTGGGAGTACGGCTTCAGAACCATAGACTAATGCATAAGGAGTTTCTCCTGTTGCGGACCGTATTGATATGCGGTAGCCCCACAATGCCAATGGTAGCTTCTCGGGCCAATCTCTTCCTGTTGAGGCCATTTTCTTGACGATGGTCTCGATGTTTTATTTGCTGCTTCAACCGCGCCATTTGCTTGGGGACGGTAAGGAGATGATTTGTGCTTGGTGATCTTGTATTCTACCAAAAGTGCATCCATTTCCTTCTCAAAGTGAGAGCCGTTGTCGGAAATGATTTCATGAGGCACGCCGTATCAGCACATGATATTAATCTTTACAAATTCGGCCACTTTCTTGGCGTTGAGGGTCCGATAGGCTTGTGCTTCAACCCACGAGGACGAATGACTGCCCATTGCTCCCGGCCGGATGGACTTTACCGATGATGTCTATTCCCCAACAAGAGAAAGGCCAAGGTGTGACCATGTTGTAAAGCTGCGAGGGTGGAGCATGCTGCAGATTAGCATGGAATTGGCATTTGGCACACCTTTTGACTTTCTCGATACAGTCTCGTTCCATGGTGCTCCAATAGTAACCAATGCGAAGTATCTTCTTGACTAGCATAAACCCATTCATGTGGGGTCCACATTCTCCTTCGTGCACTTCACACATTATCTCTTGAGCTTCGGCCTCATTGGCGCATAAGAGATTGATCCCGTCGTGGTGCCTTTTATAGACTCGGTCCCCAACCAGTACGTACCGAGAGGCTAGCCTTTGCAGAGCTGCTTGAGACTTCTTATTGCTATTCTCGGGATAAGTGCCATCTTTGAGGAAATTCATGATATCCGAATACCACGGAGAGTTTGTTTGAACTTCGTTGATCTCGATATTCATGCAGTATGCCGGACTGTTCCTTCGGGCAATTTTGAAAATTGATCTCTTGGAATTGTTCAACCAGTTCTTTAAGGTGCTGACCATACTGTTGGAGAGTCGGGTCTTGGGTTCGCCATTTACCCGATTGCTGATTGATAAGGAGCAAAGAGTCGCCGAATACTTCTAGTTCCGTGAAGTTCCTTTCGAGAGCTGCCTCGAGCCCTGCTATGCATGCTTCGTACTCGGCAATGTTGTTGGTAGCTTCGAATTCCAGACGGATGGCAATGGGAGTGTAGATGTCTTTTGGATCAACAAGCAATATTCCTATACCAAAGCCGTGTTTATTGGCGGCGCCATCGAAAAAAAGCTGCCACTTATTTTCCTCGGTTGCAGTACAAATCAAATGCTCGTCGGGGAACTGTACGTCTTCCCCCTTCACTTCGTCACACGGGAATTCGGCAAGCTGGTCACTGAACACTTTCCCCCTGACGGATTTTAGTGTGACGTAAGTGATATCGTAGCCGGCGAGCATGAAGTACCATTTGGCTATTCTTGTTGACATGAAAGGCTTCTCGAAGATGTAGCGGAGCGGGTCCACCTTTGCTACTAGATTGATCGGAAAAGCTTCCATGTAGTGCTTGAGCTTTTGAGTGACCCAAACCAATGCTGCACATGACTTCTCTAAGACAGAATAGTTCTTTTTGCCTCCTTGGAATCGACGACTGACAAAATAAATGGCGTTTTCCTTTGTGGACTCTCGTTGCTCTTGTGCTAACATAGCCCCTAGGGCTTCATCATTGACAGTGAGATAGAGCAAAAGAGGCTTCTCCTTGTGCGGCGGAACTAGGACAGGAGGGCACGTCAAGTAATGCTTCACTTGGTCGAAGGCTTCTTGGCACTCGTCGGTCCATTCTAGAGCCACATTCTTCTTGAGTAGCTTGAAGATTGGCTCGCACATGGAAGTGAGTTGGTGCACAAACCGACTGATGTATTGCAATCTGCCCATGAAACCTTTGATCTCTTTCTGCGTCTTTGGAGGAGGCATGTCAATGATTGCCTTGATTTTGGAGGGGTCTACTTCAATTCCCCTTTCAGTGACCATATAACCAAGGACTTTGCCTCGGATAACCCCGAACGTGCACTTTGCAGGGTTGAGCCTCATCTTGTGTTGACGAAGCCTTTCGAAGAACTTGCGGAGATCGATTAAATGTTGATCATCGGTCCCTTTGGAGTGAATGATCATGTCGTCCACATAGACCTCGATTTCTTTGTGAATCGTATCGTGGAACAAGTCTGTCACGGCTCTTTGGTAGGAAGCCCCAGCGTTTCTTAACCCAAATGGCATGACTGTGTAGCAAAAGGTACCCCACGGTGTTGTGAAGGCTGTCTTATGTTGATCTTCCTCGGCCATGAGAATCTGATTGTACCCAGCGAACCCATCCACGAATGAGCGAACCTCGTAGGCAGCAGTGGAGTCGACCAGCATGTCGATGTTAGGGAGTGGAAAATCATCCTTTGGGGAAGCTTTGTTCAAATCCCGGAAGTCCACACAAACTCGAACCTTGCCGTTTGCCTTTCTGACTGTCACGATGTTGGCTAACCATGTCGGATACTCGATAACCTTGATGAAACCCATACTGAGGAGCTTCTCAATCTCTTCTTTGACTTGCAGAGACCATTCTGGCTTGATCTTTCTGAGTTTCTGCTTTACCGGCTTGGCATCTTCTCTGATCGGAATTCTGTGCTCCGCTACTTTTCTGTCCAAACCCGGCATGTCTTTGTATGACCATGCGAATACATCCACGAACTCCCGTAGTAGTGCAGTCAATCTGTCTCTGTCGTCCCCCTTGAAGAATCTTCCGATCTTAGTTTCTCTTGGCTCTTCTTCGGTACCCAGATTAACAACATGCAATTCTTCGTCAGCCTCTGGAGCATTTTCACCACGACTACGGACTTGTTGAGCAAGTTCATTTAAGTATGTTGTGTTTTCGTGGTCTATTTCATCATAATTTGAATCGTTATTAACTTGTTCATTAAGTTCATTATTAGTTAATTCATCATTTATGATGTTTGCAATCTCAGGGTACTCAGAAATATCAAATTTTTCATTAGCAAAGAAAGGAAACACACGCTCGGCAATGGCCTCCAAATCCTCTTGGGTGAGGGTATTAGAGACACTCTCGGACTCGAAAGTAAGTGTGAGCCGCTCTTCCTTTGTTGCTGTGCGGGGTATGCAACCCATTTCTTGGACTAAGAATTCCTCAGATACCACGGGCCCTTTCGTTGAATACCAATTGTTGATCGGCTCGGAGCTTGGCGGGATCTCACTGATATCCTTGTTCATGATAACGGTGTCATGGATGGCGTTGACTTGGCATTCATTCATTATGGTAAGCTCTTCGAACATGGAGGCTAAATCTGTAAGTTCTTCCCCCATGGTGATTTCTGTCTCGGACTCTATAGTCATCTTCCTTCCCCACCATTCACGGGGCGACATGGGAGTTGGTTCCCTTTCGGATTTCTGGATCTCACAATCGGAGAAGATTTCGAGACCGGGCTTTTTAACACCCTTATTGTTAACCCATGGCTCGGGAAAGATCATGTATGGAACGTCTTCCCCTTGGCGGACAAAATAGCCATTCAACGTCTTGCGGTAAGGCCTTAGATTAGGGACCTCATACCGACGGCCTTCTTTACGAGCTCGGGCCTTTTCGTTCTTGATTGCTTGCTCTTGTTTCAAGTCTTCTTTGGAAGGCTCGTACCCCAAACCGAAGGTGTCTTTGACGAATGGGACTTGCACATGATGTAGGATTCCTTGTTGATATTTCCCTAGGCCTAAACCAGAGAAGTAGTCCATATTCCTCATCATGCGGAGAACTTTGTGGTTGTTGGGGGTCCATGATCCGTTTCCCCCTTCTTTGTCAATGGCGTTGATTGAGATGCCGGAGAGAGTGGAGTCTGGTAAACCATGCTGAACTTGGTGGACGGGCTCACCTTTTCTGTGGATAGTGACGTTTTCGGCCATGACGATCACTATTTCATCACCATTTCGGATCTTGACACATTGGTGGAGAGTTGACGGGACGGCATTAACACTGTGAATCCATGGTCGACCCAAAAGTAAGTTGAACGATGCCGGGATGTCAAGCACTTGGAATGGAACGGACATGACCATGCTCCCAAACTCGATGTCTATTTCGATCATGCCCATGACTGTACGGGCGGTGCTGTCATAACCTCGGATTACTTGAGTAGAAGGCTTTAAATCGGAATCCTTAATCCCCAGTATGCCCATGATTCTGCTAGGCATGAGGTTGAGTGCGGAACCACCGTCCACTAAGATTCTTGAGATGGGCCTCCCCCTTGCTCGTACCTTGAGGTAAATAGCCTCGTTGTGATCGGAACCAAATGGTGGAAGGTCCATATCGGCAAAGGTGATGACGTTGCCAAAATGAATGTGACCGATCATTGCCGTGAGGTCCTCGGGAGTAGTATCGGGAGAAACTGATGTATCATCGAGATTGCGGATGACAAGATCTCGGTGTTTCTTTGAGGATGCAATGAGGTCCCAAATAGAGATGTTGGCTTGAGTTTTCTTGAGTTGGACAAGTAGAGGGTCTTCGGGAGTGTCGCGAGCTTGCGGTCTTTGAGAAGAGGAGCTTGGTGCGGAAGTGGAAGGGTTGCTTGCTATGACTCGACCGGATCGAGTTAGCATGTTGACGTTCCCATCTTGCTTCTTTTTCCTATTCTCTAGTACTTCCCTCATAACCTCATCGTAAGTTACAACATAGCAAGAATTGTCAAGTTTATTCATAACATTGGGGCCCCCATTCACAATTGGGATTGAATGGGTGGTCCCCTCGAGTTCTCCTATCTCTATTAAATTGACATGTTCGCCATTAGTCACTACAAATTCTTTCTTATCTATGAGATCTTGAATGACATTGCGGAGAACGAAGCAATCCTCGGTGGTGTGGCCACTATATTGGTGGTAGCCACAATATTTGTGGTGAGCATGATTGGGGTTGACCGTCTTGGGTTGGTACCCTTGCACGGGTGTGACTTGACCCTTTGCTTTGAGGACTTCGAACACTTCGGTTTGAGTCATGCCTTGGAGAGGCGTGTAGACACGGTCATTTCGAGACTTCTTCCCTTGGGGTGGAGGAACCTTTTTGTAATTCCCCTTATCGATAGTGACGGCGTTGACCGAGACCTCTTTTGTGGAGTTGGAAGCGGCCTTGTATCGGTAAGAAGGAGTGGCCTTCTTAATCTTCTTGAGCAAGTCATCCATGCGTACACATTTGGGAGAAGTCGGAGTAGCAAGCCCCACTTAGGTGGGTGCGGAGATCAATCTTGAGACACTTGAGAAAGATGTCCATTTGCTCTTTTTTGTTCGGCCTCTCAACAATTTCAGAGAGTTTGTCATTCCATCTCCTTGTGAAGTCAATGAAGGACTCGTTGTCTCTTTGAGTGGTATTCTCGAGCTCTTTCCTTGTGGGCCGGTGAGTGGTGTTGCCTTGGTATTGGTTCTTGAAGGCAAGCATGGCGGAGTCCCAATCAAGACGGACAGTGAGCGGGAGAGTAGCATACCAATCTTTTGCTGCCCCCTCGAGAGTGAGAGGAAAGCATTGAGCCATCACCTTGGGGGAGACCTTCTTCGGAACCATTGCCCAAATATAAGTCTCAATGTGAGCCATAGGACAAGAGTTGCCCTTGAATTTGCTTATGTTGGGCATCTTGAACTTATCAGGAAGAGCGGCCATAGTACTCATGAGGATGGATGATTGATAAAGGCTTGTGTCGGAGCCTTTCCCCATGTTGAGCCCATTGAATTTTTGGTCGATGTAGGCCATGATAGAATCCACCATTTTGGGCTCATTATTCTCGGAACTCGGCTCCCCCATTTTCTTGGTGCGGGTGTTGACATACGGACTTTTGAACAAACCCTCGGTCCATTCGGATTCGTCATCATTATTCTTGTTCTTCCCCTTGGCAAGGTTAGTGAGCTTTTCTTTCATTAGCTCCATCTCGGCCTCGTGGGCCTCCCTTTGGCTGTCAAGGTGGGATTGCCAAATGTCGTCTTTGCTTTGTGCCTCCTTATTAAGGGTGGAGACTTGCTCTTGGAGGAGTTGGACCATGGTTGAGAGCTGTTCGAGAGACATGGTGTTGCTGCTGCCGGTCATGGTTGATGTAGGAGCTGTTGGAGTGATCTCTTCACGGACTAACCGATTTTGCCGAATCCCGGTAGACTCTGTAAGTACCAATTGAACCTATATTGCAGAAGAGGCCCTTGTCAGTCTTGAGTAACACTTGCGGTCCATGAAGAGGCTTAGAACACACAGTTGGCCACACGACTCGAACCACATAAGAAAAGACTCTTTTTTTTTTTTTTTTTTATAAGTCGGAGGGAATGGATCCCTTTTGGGGTTTCTAAGAAAATAATGGAATCGTCACACTAGTATATAGACCATCTCGCGGTCCCATATACTCATCGGATTCCATCGCGTTCGTGAATCCTACATGTATCGGGATTAAACTAAATTAATGTAGTAAAGCATACATGCGGGGACGGATTTTTATTTTCGTCCAAAATAACCACTTTTGGGGACGGATTTTTATTGCGTCCATTTCAACAAGTTGGCAAGTATGATTTGAAGACATTAGTTTAGGGAAATCTCGGTACATGGAAACCGACTTGAGTCACGGAGTGTTAGACCTTAACTAGAATTGTGTGGCTTGTGCTCGGCTTGAATATGAGGCTCAAAGGTCACCCCCGGCATGTAGTCTTGAACTACGCCACGGGCTGAGGTTTACCGCTTCGAAAGAGCCAAGGTCGAGTGGAGCTTGAAACTTTCTAGGACGGGCCTCGACGGGTTTGGGGTTGGACTTGTGCGACTCGATAGTGAGCAGTTCATAGGAATATGTGCATGTAGTGTGAGGTCTAACAAGTGACAAAATTTTTTTTATTTTTTTTTTTTTGAAAAGAAAGAAAAACAAACAAAACACATAAGCACATAAATTACAACTCCCGAATCACCCGTGTGACCGGTAAATAAAACACAAAATTAAAACAGTCCGAGGGCTCAATTCTGTTCTGATGCAGGCAACTGTGCCTACACCCCACTGTTCTGCTCAGTCATTGAAACCTGTTTCTGTTCTAGAAACCAACCCAGAAGCGTGCGCCTTTGAGTGTTGATATGAGACGCACGCGCATGGCGCAATGCTATTAGGAGGCCCGCGCTTCTGGGCACACCTGTCAGAATGTCAGATTTTGGACTCAGGGGATTGCCCTGGTCCTATGTTCATATTGTAACCCCTGCAGAAATGATTAGTGCAGAATAGCAGAAGAAGAAGATGAAGAACATGAAGAAGTGGGCGATTCTGGTCCTTGATGCGGGATGCGCGCGCCTTAGGCTGAAGAGGCCAGAAGCGCGCGCCTCCCCCATCAGGAATCAGAATGCCCAGAAAAGATCTAGATTTCGATCAGAATGCAAGTTTAACCCTCAAAAGTCCCCAGCAGAGTCGCCACTGTAGATACCCCGGGGAAAGCCACGGCTTTAGGCTATGAGCGCGTGAGTTTATCCTAGGATGTCTAACTTGTTTTAGAGTCGCCACCTATGTTTTGAGGAACATAAGAAAAACCTATTGATAGCCTAAATTTGATTACGAAAACAGAGATTCTTTGTTTTGAGGTTCGGGGGTTAGATTACGAGATGGGAAGTACCGAAACACCCATCTCGCCCAACTAAAGTTGGTCTTGCTTGATCAAAATCTACATGAATGATAATGTTCTTCTTCTTCTTATTTAAATCATAAAAGGGGGGTTTAAAATAGAGTTTGGAATGTAGGAGATAACTCCTTAACCAACCTCAATGAGATGAGGTGATCATTAGAGTCATGTCCCAAAATGAGTTGGGTGATTGCACTTTGATAAAACAAAAGAAAGAGAAAAGATATGAAGTCGAGAAGAGGGAAGAAATGGTTTTTTACCTAGTCTTCGAGAGACTTCAAACATTTCTTGATGAATGCCCTTTGAAATGCCCAGAAGGTAAGAAATTTTGGCTTCTTTGTTGAAAGTGTAAGATTTTAGAGTAAAAGATCCAAGGTCTAAGGTTTTCGGTCCTTGAAAATGGAGGTAAAGGGAGGTTTTTATAGGTGAAAGAGGGGTGTTTTTGGTGCCAAAACTCAGTCACCAAGAAATTCTTCCCGGGCAAAATCCTGTAAATTGAGCAAGGGAGAGAATCCTGGCCAGAAATATGTAACTGACGCCCAGAGGCGCGCGCTTCCTGCTTTGGGGGCGGGAGCCTGGCTCCTCCTGTCGGAGGCGCGCGACTCAGAGAAGGCAAATTTGACAGAATGGACTAGAAAGTCAGCCCTGTTATTCAGTTTAGTCCCTGGACTTAACGAAGTCAGTCAGGAACTTAACGGAAGTGACAGAAACTAACGGGAAACACTTAAAATGGGGAGAAACACAAGATCAAATGTGCAATCGGGGTGAGCGGTCCAAGGCGGGGTGTCTACAGGGGTCCACACAGTCCCCCATGGATTTCATCCATGATTCTATTCGCCTCAGTCTTATCTACACAGAGAAAATTTGGTCTGTGATGATACCTTTTGTACAACTGATCTCCGGAAATCACAAATTGGGAGGCCCATCTGCGCATTGCAATCCTTGCCTTTTGTCCCTTTCTGGAGGGTAGGTCCCATTCCTGAGCACATTCCATACGTCTGTATACCACGGCTCTTCATTCTCTTCGCTTTCTAGCTCAATATCCAGGCAGTAGGCTGGGATTGATCTCTTACTAACCACAAACGGCTTTAACATAACATCTGCAGGGAATTCCATGATGGAGGCTAGGGTAGCCAATGCATCTGCGAATCTGTTTCGACCCTTGGGATATAATGGAATGAGATATCTGGGAAGCGTTCTGTGAGCGCTACCAGTCGAATATGATACTGCTGTAGTCTTGGATCCAGGATTTTCCATTTTCCCTCGACCTGATTGATGATCAAGGCGGAGTCCCCGAACACTTCAATTTCTTTGACCCCTCGATTTAATGCTTCTCCCAGGCCGGCGATGCAAGCCTCATACTCTGCTGTGTTATTCGAACAGTCGAAGTCTAACCGGATAGCAATGGGCGTGTGCGCATCACTTGGATCAATGAGCAAGATTCCAATTCCGAAACCTCTCTTGTTGGCAGCCCCATCAAAGAAGAGTTGCCAGTTATTCTCCGAACAATCAACAGTGTAGATCCCTTCATCGGGAAACTGAGCTTCTGGTCCGGGCTCAAGATCAAGAGCCAAATCTGCAAGCTGGTCTGCTATCACCCTTCCTTTAATGGACTTAGGCGTTGCGTAAGTCATATCAAACTCGCTTAAGAGAAAATCCCACTTGGCCACTCGATTGGACATGGTTGGCCTTTCGAGGATGTACTTCACTGGATCCATTCGGGATATAATCTGGACAGGTAAGGATTGCAGATAATTTTTTAATCGTTGCGAGACCCAAACCAAACCGGTACATGCCTTTTCCAACGCTGAGTAGTTCAATTCACACCCTTGTAGCTTTCTGCTAACAAAATAGATGGCACTTTCCACCCAGGAGTCCTCTTTTTCTTGTGCAAGCATTGCTCCTACTGCAGTATCAGTAACTGTTAGGTACAGTCGTAAGGGTTTGTACGAATGAGGTGGCGCCAAGACCGGTGGGCTTGTCAAGTATTCTTTGACCTTTCAAAAGCAATATGGCATTCTTCATCCCATGATCGATCGGTGTCCTTTTTTAGGAGCTTAAAGAGCGGTTCACACATCACGGTTAACTGCCGTATCAATCTGCTAATGTATTGAATCCTTCCCAAGAAACCTTTCACCTCTTTTTGAGTTCGAGGTTGAGGCATTTCTGTGATGGCCTTTATTTTGTCGGGGTCGACTTCAATCCCTTTTTCAGTTACCAAGAAACCTAAGACTTTGCCTCGGACAGTACCGAATGTGCATTTAGCAGGATTCAATTTCATGTGGTACTTCCGCAACCTTTCGAAGAACTTTCTGAGGTCAATCAGATGCTGAGCGCCTTCTTCAACTGAGTGTACAATCATGTCATCCACGTAGATTTCAAGCTCTTTGTGGATCATGTCATGAAAAAGGGTCGTAGCACCTCTTTGATAAGTGGTTCCGGCATTTTTAAGACCGAAAGGCATCACAGTATAGCAGAACGTCCCCCACGGGGTGATGAAGGAAGTTTTCTCTTGATCTTCTACTGCCATCTTAATTTGGTTATAACCCGCCATTCCATCAACGAACGACTTCACTTTGTGCATTGCAACCGAGTCCACCAAAATGTCAATATTTGGTAACGGGAAATCATCCTTCGGGCAAGCCTTGTTGAGGTTTCTGAAATCAACACATATCCGGACTTTGCCGTTCGCCTTTTCAACTGTGACCATATTGGACAACCATTGGGGATACTCCACAACTCGGATGAAGCCTACTTGTAGCAGCCTCTCGATCTCCTCTTTAACCTGAAGGGCCCACTGCGGCTTGATTCTGCGTAGTTTCTGCTTGACCGGTTTGGCATCAGGAAAGGTAGGAATTCGGTGTTCCACGATCGTCGGATCTAACCCTGGCATGTCTTCATACGACCAGGCAAACACATCAACAAATTCTTTGAGTAAACTGATCAGCTGTTCCCTGTCAGCCCCTTGCATGAAGCTCCCGATCTTCATTTCTCTGACTTCTTCATTCAGGCCCAGATTGATGGTAGACAGATTTTCCCCACAGGCTTCTAATTTTCGTTCCCCACGCTGTTTTGCTAACCTGTTTAACTCGATTAAATAGTCTTTTTCATCTTGACTTATGTTTTTTAAAGATTCATGATTAACTTTAGTTGTTGTTAAATTTTCATTTGTTAAATCATTTTTTAAAATATTGGTAACCGAGGAGTAAGCGGAAATAGAGGAAACTTCATTCACAAAAGAGGGGAGTACAAGCTCGGCGACCGCGTCGAGGTCCTCGACAGTGAGGTCCTCTTCGGGAGTCCCGGAAACAACATTAGATAGCACAAAGGGTTCAAAAGCGGGGCCATCAGGGCGAACATAACCAAACTGCTCCACCAGAGTGTCAGTAGTAGCGAGCGGACCAGTGGTTCTGGACCAGTTATTAAGTGGTGCCACTGCCGGCTTGAGGTGCTTCACCGGGTCATAAGCTTCACCATTACCATTTTTTATCATAACCACATATCCGTCTTCAAGACCAATTCCTTCAAACAACCCGAAGACATCATCTTCTTCATCAATATTCCACGGAATAATCGAGTCCAGTTGCTTATAGGAACTGCCCACATCAAAGTTTTCATCGACCATCTTGATATTCTAAAATACTTCCCATCCAGCATGAGGCTTTTCATTAATGCCAATAACTGGCTCAAAAGGCATAACATACGCGACATCTTCAACTTTGCAAACAAAATATCCCTTCCAGGACTTTTCATAAGGACGGAGTGGGGGGAGCTTATAGGTCCTTCCACTTTTGATAGCAGTCTGTCTCTCCCTTTTCTGACGTACAGCTTCGGCGATTTCGGCAGGAGTCGGTTTGTAGCCAAGCCCAAAAGGAAGGAAGAAAAATGGAACATCATCCTTGATAGGTTCAATACACCCTTGTTGCTCTTTTCCAAGCCCCATCATAGGCAGGAACTTCATCTTCTTGACCATATTCAAGGCCATTGCGTCTCCATACCTGGTCCGCTTTCTACCAATTAGATCGGTCTCCTTGACATATTCAATAGCATGGATCCGAGCTTGTGGGATCACTTCAAAACCACTCAAGAAGATGCCAGTATCTTTGTGCTCAATTCCCAAAATCGGGAGATCATGAACTTGCGTATCATCTTGGGCATGAACTACCACTACATGATCGTCGTGGATGAACTTGATGCACTGATGGTAGGAGGAAGCTACCCCTCTTACTCCATGGATCCAAGGGCGTCCCAAGAGTAGACTGAATGAGGACTTGATATCAATCACTTGAAATTCAATCGGCATGACAAGAGGGCCAATGGTGAGAGTGAGAAGGACAACACCCAGAACACAGCGACTGGTGCTATCGTAAGCACGAACCACTTGAGAAGATGGGGCCAAATCAGTTATCTTGATTCCCAAATCTGCGAGAACATGCACGGGGCATACATTTACTGAGGAGCCATTATCGATCAAAACACGAGCTAAGTGCTCACCTCTGACCCCAACTGTGATGTACAGAGCCTCGACATGATTAAGACCAATTTTTGGTGCATCGAGATCGGTAAAAGTGATGATATTCCCAAAATGAATGTTGCCGATCATGTGGACAAGGTCATTGGGAGAAGTCTTGATCGGGATGACAGCTTAAGCAAGAGCTTTAACCAATACGTCTCGGTGCTCCTGTGAAGACGAGAGCAAACCCCAAGTGGATATATTAGCCTGGGTTTTCTTTAACTGGGTCAAGACCGGGTTCTCGGCGACCTTCTCTTTCTGAACGGGGACTTCTTCTTTATCCTTTCCCAATTCACTTGCCTCGGGATTTGGAGGCTGATAGGCTCTTCCCGAGCGAGTGAGGTGATTCACATTTCCGCCAACCCAAGTGGCCTTTTTAACAGGGGCCTTTTGCTCCTTAACAGCTTTAGCACTAGACAAAATCGAATCCCAAGAGATCATATGGCATTCAAAATCTTCGGAGATAACAGGAGTTACAGTGTAATTCAAAGCTTTCTTCAGAACGATGAAACTAGTCCTTGAGTAGTTTCCTTCAAACTCGATCACATGGATCCCTGGCAAGGGATTAGTCACCACATTTGGTTGGGGCGGCTTCTGAATGAGTCCATTGTCTATCATGTCTTGCAGAGTGTGTCTCAAACTCCAACATTCATTTGTCGCATGACCAGGTGATATGTGGTATGCACAATATTTACTTGCATCCCAATTCTTAGGAGGCGGATTAGGCGGGCGGTATCCTTCTATCGGCTTTAGTACTCCTTGGGCGACCAATCCTTGAAAGATAGTAGACAATGGAGCGCTGAATTTATCAAAATGGCGATCTATCCGATTTCCACCATTCCTTCGCTGATCGGTGACAGAGTTCACAGACCCGTCTTGATTATAACACGGAGGTACCCTATTGTAGCTGCTCCGGCTTGGTCCCACATTGCTATTCCAAAAAGGAGCAGGGGTCATGGCAACATTGTTCACAACTGGTGCCGGGGCTTTAGCAGCGGATCGGAATCTGTAGGAGCTAGGAGAAGAATCTAGCTTGATCACCCCAGTTCGAACATCTTCGTCAATACGAGAACCCACATCAAGAATAGAAGCAAAATCTGGAAACGGGAGATATTTCATCTTATCTGCATACACCGGCTGAAGATTCTTAAGGAAAATACGAGTTTGCTCGGCACTGTCAGGCCTCTCCAGAGTTTGAGCAACTTTCTTCCTCCACCTACTTACAAATTCAGAAAAGGATTCCTTCTCACGCTGAGCACACGAATCGAGGTCACGATGGCTCTTCTCCCAGTTGGAGTTATCTTTGTATCGCTTCTGGAATTCATCCACGAGCTTCCCCCAATTATCAACCAGATTGGCATCCACAGTCATAAACCACTGCTTAGCGGCTCCTACCAAAGTCAGATGGAAGTTGGAGGCCATCGCACCAACATTAGCCCCACGAGACTGCATTGCATGAGCGTAAGATTTCAGGTGGGCCATTGGGCAACCTGTACCGTCAAATTTCTCCACATCGGGCATTTTGAATTTAGGAGGCAGAACAGCAAATGGAGATAATTTCAAGGAATCTACAGAAAACTCCCCTTTATTCATGACCTTTCTCAACATTTCTTTCATTTCGCTCATTTCAATCTCAGCTTTAGTAAGGGGTACATATGGGACACCCTTGTAGAACGCTTCCATTTGGTGGACTAGGTTAGGATCTTGCCCCTGGGAAGTTCCTTGATTAATCTGAGAGGCACCGCTAGCAAACGCACCATAAGCATTGGGCTGCTGATTCGGATACAGAGTCTGCATATACTGAGCAAAGGCATTATGATCAGGCGGATACTGAGACGGATGCACAGCAAAATTTGCTGGATTCGGGATGAAGGGCTGGTGAGTGCCACTGAAGTCTGGATGAGCCACATTACCCTGAGGAGGGATATTCTGGTGATGACTCTGGCCGATGGTGTTGCTACCAATAGGATTCAAGTTGATGGTAGGGATGCCACTTCCATTGGGACCTGTATTGCCATTGGGATTAGGATTGGGAACCCCATTTCCGGTCTGATTAACGTTCGGATCGCCATTGGGATTTCTGTTGGGGTTGCCATTGGAAGCCCCATTACTATTCTGATTCTGCATCTGCACAAGTGTAGCCAGTAGCTCATCTTGCTGAATCCTCATCTGACCCAACACATTCTGCTCCAACCATGCTTGAAGACCTGGTGGCGGCACATAGGCTTCCTCATTTCCTTCCTGGGCCATTGCAATAGCTTCTTCGGTTACAGGAACTGTCTCGGCAACTCGGATCAACCTCCCCTTACTGTTTCTAGCTCCCCCTTTCCAAGTAGATACCAGGCTTAGAGTATCTGAAAGGGATGGTGTTTAGGGCTGATTAGAGAGTGAAAAGGATCGAGATTTTCCGAGTTTGATTCAAAAGGAGTTCAAAAATCAAAATCAATCCTAGAATGCCGGATAAGCACTTGCTTTATTTTGACATGTTTTTGCATGAATCTTGGAATAGTGGATACCATCTCCAAAGTATAGGACCAACGTTTTTCACCTGTACTGTACTATTGGCCGTCCGAGCCCCTAGCGAAGGGCCTATACTCTTTCTGGGATCCACCATTCGGTTACGGTCTATGTGAGGGTCTTGACAATTTCAAGTCAATCCAAGAATTTCAACATGATATCCACAATTGAGGTCGATTATAACCTTTTGGGAATTCATAGGATTGAAGTAAAATTGTTTAGACAAAAACCGACATGAAGTCTGTGACGTGTTATTTTCGAAAGAATATGGACATCGCATTTCGGCTTTTGAAGCTTGGCTTACACCCATCATGTCGCGCCCCGTACCCGTGGTCCTACTTGGCCCCACGCTCGGGACACGAACGGAAGACGTTATGAAACCTTTTAGAAAATTTTTCGAAATGTCTTTTTAGAAAGTGGCACAAAAACACACTTGAAGTTCAAAGACTTCACTTAACTTGAAACAAACTTTTACAAACACTTTCACAACGAAAGTACTTAGTCCGAAGGCTTACAAACTTTTAAACAAATGTACATACTTCAACCTTTACCAAAATAGATGGAACCATAAGAAGTACGGGTACTCTACCCCAAAGGGTTTACATTTACATAATGTAACCTTCAACAAAAACAAGTCCCAACTCTTACCAAACGAACGTCCTCCCGTGCCACGTGTCCTATTCCCTGGACCCGCCTTTATCTAAAACAGTAAACAAATAAGGGTGAGAATAAATCTCAGTAAGCTACTAAAATGCAACTACGTTACATGCTGATATGATGATCATAAAGAAACAATATCAACAGTAATCATATAGCATATAGCACATAACATCAAGTTATATATCACATTGCCCACACTCCGGTGGATACCAAGCCAAGGTTTACCCAATAACCATAACTGATGAGAATACCAACTGAGAAACCCATCAGAGAAAACCATCTGAGCAGCATAAATAGCTGAAGCCGTCGGGATCCCGAAAACCAAACCATAACCAATAGAACCAAGTAACCAGAGAGGGAAATATGACACAAAGTCATACCCCAAATACTCACCAAAGGGAGCAATTCATCCCATCCAAGGCCAATCTGGACTGGGGAAACTAGAAGGCACAGTGGACACCTTATAGTGAACTTGGCTTGTGTGCCACTATAATTCTTCCACCGCCTGACTCACAAGCTCCAATGGAAAACCTTATAGTGGACTTACCTGTACCACTATAATTCTTCCATTGGCTGACTCCACAACAAGACCAGCTGGACTTTTAACAAGAAGCACAGTAATGAATACTTGCTAAACTAAACCCGGGGCATTTAATCCAAGAAGGAATTAAGCCAAAACATCACAAGATGCACACGAAAGATTCCTCATAAAGAGTTCATAATGAGGACATTTAGTCACAACCCAATCTTTTTCATTAACGACATAAAAGTCATACACATTCATGTTTAAGTCATAAACAACCCCAAGGATCACATACACACTTGTCCTCTTATACCCCAAATAACACAAACTATCAAACCTTGGAAACAGGGGGGATGCGCACGCCTCACCCCATAGGATGCGCGCGCCTCCTAGGACCAGAACTTCACTATTGTTGATTCACTTAAGGGTGCGCGCGCCTCACCCAAGAGGATGCGCACGCCTCCCTTCTCCAGTCAATTCTTGCCTAAGTTGGTGACAATGGATGCGTGCGCCTCCTTATATAGGGTGCGCGCGCCTCCTCCTATTTTGGGCCAAATCCCAGATTCTTCCTTAGTTCAATTTTTACTCCTTCCGTCCCACAAGCATAACATATATACTACACGATTTAGTACACAACATTAGCAACTTCACTAAGATTTCAATATGAATTTCTAAATCATTCACATACTCAGCAAACACCAACTCCATATACTCCCTTTGTCCCAAAATTACAAGTATAGCAAATATTACCCAAAACACAAAATTAACAAGTAGGAGTATCATATATAGCATATATGACTATTTTAACATTTAAAGGGGAATTAGTAACTTACCTAGTTCCGGAAAAAGTATCGCTGAAATAAGTTTTGTTTGGCTAGAAATGACCTACTCGACGCCCTGATCATTTTTATATAATTAGTTTTTAAAACGGGTAAGTAAATAAAAAGAATTAAATCGAAATGAGTTGAACTTACCTTTTTTTTCTTTAACCCTAGGAAAGCAACGAGAGGTTTCAGAGGAAAAGCAATACACAGAGAAAGAAAGAGAGAAGGAGAAGTTTCCTTAAATATCTCCACCCAATTTTACAAATTGGTCACCCAAGATTCAAAGTTAACACTTTAACCCCTAAACTTATAATTTCAACAAGGACCCTAAAGTTTCAACTTAATCATTTAACTCCTTTAATCATTATTTTTACTAACTAAGTAAATAACACAAATAATCAAATAAAATGTGCAAATCATAAAATATGATGCAACACATAAAAATGCACATATAAGTCAAATAAAAATCCCCAAAATTATAAAATAAATAGGGACGGGTTTTGGGGTCGCTACAATCACTCCCCCTTAAAGAAAATTCATCCTGAATTTTAGGGTTACTTACCGAGGCCCTCAAACAACCAAGGGTACTTCCTCTCGATCTCCTCCCGAAGTTCCCAAGTCGATTCTTCCACATTGTGATTCCTCCACACAACTCGAACAAGAGGGATACTTTTGTTTCTCAATTCTTGCACCTTCGAATCAATGACTTGGACCGGATGTTCCTCATAAGACATACTCGGCTCAATATCCTCGGGTACCTCAGATAGAACATGAGAAGAATCATACACATACTTCCGAAGCATAGAAACATGAAACACATTATGGATCTTATCAAGAGAAGGAGGTAATGCAAGACGATAAGCCCGATCCCCTACTCTTCCAAGAATCTCAAATGGACCAATAAACCTCGGAGCAAGCTTTCCTTTCTTCCCATATCTTCGAATACCAACCTTAGGGGAAACCTTCAAAAACACAAAGTCACCTTTTTCGAACTCAAGATCTCGCCTCCGATGATCAGCGTAGCTTTTCTGTCTACTCTGGGCAGTACTCAAACGATCTCGAATAAGTTTAACCTTCTCAACTGAATCATTAACCATCTGAACACCCCAAATCTTGGCTTCTCCCACTTCATCCCAACAGATAGGAGACCGACATTTCCTTCCATACAAGGCTTCATAAGGAGCCATCCCAATACTGGACTGAAAACTGTTATTATAAGCAAACTCTAGGGGAGACAAATGAATATCCCACGAATCTGAAAAATCCACTGAGCAGGCCCTCAACATATCCTCAAGAATCTGGATAGTTCTCTCGGACTGGCCATCTGTTTGAGGATGAAAAGCTGTACTAAATCTCAACTCTGAACCCAAAGCCTTCTGAAACGCTTGCCAAAACCGAGATGTGAATCTAGGGTCACGATCAGATACAATACTCACTGGAACTCCATGTAACTTCACGATCTCATTAATGTACAAAGTTGCAAGCTTTTCCATAGAATAACCAATCTCAATAGGTAGAAAATGAGAAGACTTTGTCAATCTATCAACAATCACCCAAACCGCATCAAACCTTCTTCGAGTACGAGGTAACCCTGTCACAAAATCCATAGTAACATGTTCCCAATTCCATTCCGGAATCTCTAACGGTTGAAGCAATCCTGCAGGCCTTTGATGTTCAGCTTTAACTTGTTGGCATGTTAAGCACTTGGATACATAATCCGCTATCTCTCTCTTCATTTTATTCCACCAAAAGTGTTGCTTCAAATTCTGATACATTTTAGTACTCCCGGGATGAATAGTATACCTTGATTTATGGCCTTCATCAAGAACTTGGCGTTTAATCCCATCAACATTAGGTACACACAAACGACCCCTGAAAGTCAATACACCTTCAGAACTGAGTGAGAAATCCTCAAATTTACCATCTTTGATTTTATCCATAATCTTTACCAATTCCGGGTCATCCTTCTGAGCTTCCTTTATTTGTTGAACTAAAGTTGGAAATACTCGAATGTTCACAAAAATAGCTCCATGCTTTGATTCATAAGGACTCCAATCTCGAGCATCCTCCAACATCTTCCATTCCCGCACCATCAATGAAGCTACATAAGACTTCCGGCTAATAGCATCAGCTACCACATTTGCCTTGCCCGGATGATAGGAAATTGTACAATCATAATCCTTCAACAGCTCCATCCATCTTCGTTGTCTATTATTCAACTCTTTCTGGGAGAAAAGATACTTCAAACTCTGATGATCTGTGAAAATCTCAAACTTTGCTCCGTAAAGATAATGTTTCCACTTGTGTAATGCAAAGACAATAGCTGCAAGCTCCATGTCATGGGTAGGATAATTCTGCTCACTCGGAGTCAACTTCCTCGAAGCATATGCAATCACCCTTCCATTCTGCATTAATACACACCCGAGGCCTTCTTTAGAAGCATCACTATAGATTACCAAATCATCATTACCATTAGGTAGGGCGAGAATAGGAGCTGTAGTCAATCTCTTCTTCAATTCTTCAAAACTAGCTTGGCATTTTTCATCCCACACATAAGGAATATTCTTTCGAGTCAACTGAGTCAAGGGAGTTGCAATCTTCGAAAACCCCTCTATAAACCTTCTGCAGTACCCAGCTAACCCCAAGAAACTTCGAATTTCTGTAACTGATTCTGGCCTCCTCCAATTCACAATAGCCTCAACTTTAGATGGATCAACTGATATACCTTTATTAGAAATCACATGCCCAAGGAAAGATACTTCATTGAGCCAAAAAGCACATTTACTGAATTTAGCAAACAACTGCTTCTCACGAAGAATAGATAAAACCATTCGCAAATGCTGTTCATGCTCTTCCCGGGACTTGGAATAAACCAGAATATCATCAATAAATACAACCACGAAGGTATCAAGATAAGGCTTAAAGACCCTATTCATCATATCCATAAAAACAGCCGGAGCATTAGTCAACCCGAAAGGCATAACAAGAAACTCATAATGGCCATATCTACTACGAAAAGCAGTTTTAGAAATGTCTTCAGAACGGATTTTCAACTGATGGTACCCACTCCTCAAGTCAAGTTTTGAAAAGACAACTGACCCTTGAAGTTGATCAAATAAATCATCAATATGAGGAAGCGGATATTTATTCTTTATAGTTACCTGATTCAGCTTTCTGTAGTCAATACACAGCCTCAAGGACCCATCTTTCTTTTTAACAAACAATACTGGAGCTCCCCACGGAGATACACTAGGACGAATTAATCCTCGATCAAGTAACTCTTGCAACTGAACCTTCAACTCTTTCAATTCAGCTGGGGCCATTCTGTAAGGTGCCTCAGATATAGGAGCCGTACCTGGAAGTAAGTCAATACAGAACTCTATTTCCCGGTCAGGAGGCATAGCATACTCAGAAGAAAATACATCTGAAAATTCTTTAACAATAGGCACATCCCCAATATCAGGAACCCTTTTAGTAGTATCAAAAACACTAGCCAAATACCCCGCACAACCCCGGTTCAACAACTTTCTAGCCTTCATATAAGAAATAATTCGAATCTCTCTACCCCAGGGAACAGTTTCAAAAGAAAATTTAGGAACATTTGGGATAGAAAATGTGACCACTTTATTAGCACAATCAACAGACGCATGATATTTACCCAACCAATCCATACCCAAGATAACATCAAAATCTTGTAATGGTAAGATAACTAAATCAGCAGGTAAAACATGCTCACGTATATGCACATCACAAGAATGCAACACCTCATTGGTCACCAAACACTCCCCTATAGGAGTTGACACCTCTAACACATAAGGCAGAGATTCAGAAGACTTATGCAATCGAGAAGCAAAATGCAAAGACGCATAAGAATGCGATGAGCCAGGGTCTATAAGTGTACGTGCCCTCAAACTAGACACAGAAATAATACCTCCTATCACATTAGAGGACTCCGAAGCCTGCTGCTGAGAAATAGCAAAAACACGACCCTGAACCTTAGGCTTGCCTGAGGAATCCCTCTTCTGACCCTGAGAGGACCCAACCACACTTCCCGATGCTTGCATCCTATACTTAGGGCAATCCCTCTGAAAATGTCCTAACTGACCACAGTTCAAACACTTGCCCTGCTTCTTCCAACATCTCAAAGCATCAAAGATCTTTTCCATCGATTCAATCCACCTTTCAGTTTTAGATACATCGGGCTCTCCATCATACTCCATAGGCTTCATTTTCAGAAACTGTTCTAGGCCATATCTTGGTGGTACCTGTTCCCTTTCTTGCCTCTGATCATTTATAGTTTTCATTGCCGCTTCGAACATTCCTTGGAACATAATTCGAGCCTCTTCTCTACCATCCCCTTGCCCCGAAGAGCCGGCCTGATCTCCGTCAGTTTCACCCATTTTTAATAAATACCTGCATCAAACACTCAACGTTACTCACTCTATACTCTACTACCCTCCTAGGTCATTTAGTCATTCTAGACCATCTACAACCTAGCTCTGATACCAACTGTCGCGCCCCGTACCCGTGGTCCTACTTGGCCCCACGCTCGGGACACGAACGGAAGACGTTATGAAACCTTTTAGAAAATTTTTCGAAATGTCTTTTTAGAAAGTGGCACAAAAACACACTTGAAGTTCAAAGACTTCACTTAACTTGAAACAAACTTTTACAAACACTTTCACAGCGAAAGTACTTAGTCCGAAGGCTTACAAACTTTTAAACAAATGTACATACTTCAACCTTTACCAAAATAGATGGAACCATAAGAAGTACGGGTACTCTACCCCAAAGGGTTTACATTTACATAATGTAACCTTCAACAAAAACAAGTCCCAACTCTTACCAAACGAACGTCCTCCCGTGCCACGTGTCCTATTCCCTGGACCCGCCTTTATCTAAAACAGTAAACAAATAAGGGTGAGAATAAATCTCAGTAAGCTACTAAAATGCAACTACGTTACATGCTGATATAATGATCATAAAGAAACAATATCAACAGTAATCATATAGCATATAGCACATAACATCAAGTTATATATCACATTGCCCACACTCCGGTGGATACCAAGCCAAGGTTTACCCAATAACCATAACTGATGAGAATACCAACTGAGAAACCCATCAGAGAAAACCATCTGAGCAGCATAAATAGCTGAAGCCGTCGGGATCCCGAAAACCAAAACCATAACCAATAGAACCAAGTAACCAGAGAGGGAAATATGACACAAAGTCATACCCCAAATACTCACCAAAGGGAGCAATTCATCCCATCCAATGCCAATCTGGACTGGGGAAACTAGAAGGCACAGTGGACACCTTATAGTGAACTTGGCTTGTGTGCCACTATAATTCTTCCACCGCCTGACTCACAAGCTCCAATGGAAAACCTTATAGTGGACTTACCTGTACCACTATAATTCTTCCATTGGCTGACTCCACAACAAGACCAGCTGGACTTTTAACAAGAAGCACAGTAATGAATACTTGCTAAACTAAACCCGGGGCATTTAATCCAAGAAGGAATTAAGCCAAAACATCACAAGATGCACACGAAAGATTCCTCATAAAGAGTTCATAATGAGGACATTTAGTCACAACCCAATCTTTTTCATTAACGACATAAAAGTCATACACATTCATGTTTAAGTCATAAACAACCCCAAGGATCACATACACACTTGTCCTCTTATACCCAAATAACACAAACTATCAAACCTTGGAAACAGGGGGGATGCGCACGCCTCACCCCATAGGATGCGCGCGCCTCCTAGGACCAGAACTTCACTATTGTTGATTCACTTAAGGGTGCGCGCGCCTCACCCAAGAGGATGCGCACGCCTCCCTTCTCCAGTCAATTCTTGCCTAAGTTGGTGACAATGGATGCGTGCGCCTCCTTATATAGGGTGCGCGCGCCTCCTCCTATTTTGGGCCAAATCCCAGATTCTTCCTTAGTTCAATTTTTACTCCTTCCGTCCCACAAGCATAACATATATACTACACGATTTAGTACACAACATTAGCAACTTCACTAAGATTTCAATATGAATTTCTAAATCATTCACATACTCAGCAAACACCAACTCCATATACTCCCTTTGTCCCAAAATTACAAGTATAGCAAATATTACCCAAAACACAAAATTAACAAGTAGGAGTATCATATATAGCATATATGACTATTTTAACATTTAAAGGGGAATTAGTAACTTACCTAGTTCCGGAAAAAGTATCGCTGAAATAAGTTTTGTTTGGCTAGAAATGACCTACTCGACGCCCTGATCATTTTTATATAATTAGTTTTTAAAACGGGTAAGTAAATAAAAAGAATTAAATCGAAATGAGTTGAACTTACCTTTTTTTTCTTTAACCCTAGGAAAGCAACGAGAGGTTTCAGAGGAAAAGCAATACACAGAGAAAGAAAGAGAGAAGGAGAAGTTTCCTTAAATATCTCCACCCAATTTTACAAATTGGTCACCCAAGATTCAAAGTTAACACTTTAACCCCTAAACTTATAATTTCAACAAGGACCCTAAAGTTTCAACTTAATCATTTAACTCCTTTAATCATTATTTTTACTAACTAAGTAAATAACACAAATAATCAAATAAAATGTGCAAATCATAAAATATGATGCAACACATAAAAATGCACATATAAGTCAAATAAAAATCCCCAAAATTATAAAATAAATAGGGACGGGTTTTGGGGTCGCTACACATCACATCGACCGTAGGCGCTGCTAAGGGGGAAATAGTATACCGTTGACCCTATGGGGAAGCCAAGTGAGCTCCCTTATGCCCCAGGTTTACCATCTCGGGTTTGAGATTCTAAGACGCTTTTCAAAAAACGTGCATGTGTGTGAGGTATCTATGAGTTCGAAAAATCATTTTGAAAGCACGTAAAGAAAACAAGAAAATCATTTTTTTTTCTTTTTTACTTGTTTTACCCCTTTTTTGGGGAATCACTCACCACGCAATGCATATATATATATATATATATACAAATAAGATAAGCAAAAAAACGCCCCTGTAAAACAGAGGTTAGGGCACAGAGATATACACCCCAAGTAAGGCACATAAAGCAATGCACACACAAAGATTTAGAGTCTAGCCCACTTTAAAACAAGTCCCCAGCGGAGTCACCACTGTGAGAGCCCGCGCCCGAGATGATCGGATCAACGCGAAATGACCGCCCGTGAAAGCGGTTCCCGCCCGTCTCGTGCTGATGCGCTTTTGGAAATGCGCTCGGTTCTCACACAATGGTTTTCTCTTGATGCTGTTTTTGATTGCAAGAGTCGCCACCTCATTTTATTTTAGGGAAAATGAAGATAAAACCTTTTCAGAGAAAGTGGGTTCGGGGGCTAAGTTACGAGAAGAGAAGGAGTTAGGCACTCTTCTCGCCCATGATAGTCTCTATATGCATGCCACGTAAGTTATTTTTATGCCTTTTGCCTTGGTT
Source organism: Campanula takesimana (assembly GCA_026119855.1). Lineage (NCBI taxonomy): Eukaryota > Viridiplantae > Streptophyta > Magnoliopsida > Asterales > Campanulaceae > Campanula > Campanula takesimana. Next base: position 117,089 of record JAOWBW010000099.1, read on the forward strand.
TTATGCCCTAACAAAATGGTGATTTAATAAATGGGGAGTCTTCCTATTCTAGGAAGGTTTGTTTTAATTCACAAATGAGAGTCGGTTTGAGTGGACTCACACTTGGTTTTGAAAATGGTTTTAATCATTTATGTACATCAAATTAAACACATAAAGGGGTGGGGGATTAATATTTACATTTTGTACAAAAAAGGGAAACAATTCCCAAATGAATAAATGTCCAAAACTCCGTCCCCAAGCATTTTCAGGGACTGCTGCTCACTCTTCTTTGTGTACCTGTTCTTGTACTCATCCAATCTGGAAAGTAAAGGTCAAGAAAACTTCCTAACACATTAAACATCTAACCTGATTTTTCCCTTAATTTTAGGGGAATGTTATGGTGTCCAAACAAAGCATGCAAGGCAATTCTTTTCACATCCCAGTCTGACAGAATTTCATACATCCCTAAAGTATCCACTTTTTTCATCATGAAAACAAAGGAATCAGGGAAAACACAAAACATGAAAGTTGTTCCTAACATGTTAAAGTTAGGATATGGAGAGTTTAAAGTCCAGAAAACAAGTTTAGGTCACCCATATCACTTCTGACATTTTCATGTCCAAACAAGAACATGCTGATTCTGAGAACAGAGAGCTTAAACAAAAAATAGAAAGAGCCTCTTCAACTGAGGATAAAAATATTATATTTACATGTTATTCTTCCTTGTTCTGTGTAGAACAAGTTATCTTTTGTGGTCTAAGACCAAAACCCACGTTTTCTAGGAGTAAAAATAGCAACAAGGCAGTAAGGTACCATATGGACAGATTATTGGCATCTCACTCATGTCATGAAAACACCTATCAAAACTAACTCAAATGAAAAGCTATGAACATGAAACTTTGTACATGCATATATATACATGTTAACAACATGAAACAACAACCATCCAAGCATTTAGATATGGTTTCATGATGTTCTATGCTAAGATAAAACAAAGCATGGCAGATTCAAGGTTTATAAGATAAAACAAGTTTGTTCTTTGGAAAACTTCTTGAATCCACCACAAACAAAGATATGACACTCATACATACATGATATATATACACAAGATCAAAAGCTTAGCATGATCAAGAGCTCAAAACATCATTATATATCATCATTAAGAAGAACAACAAGAGTAACAATATTGTATTATTGAATATAAAATGGAGGTTTAGCCTAACAAGGTGGCTAAACCCCTCAAGAAATTACATAAACATTACATCTTACCCTTTTAGATGATTACAAGGGGGAAATTATGCCTAGGTTGTGCTCCCTTTGCTTCCAAGGGAAGACTTTTTTGGGTTGTTTTCTCAAGGTTTTGGCCTTGTGTTGAAAGAGTTTGAGTTTGTGTTTAGTGTTTGTGTGGTGGTTTTATGGTGGTGTGGTGGTGGTGATATGGTGGTGTGGTGATGGTGTGGTGGTGGTGTTCTTGTTGAGAGAGAATGAGAGTGGAGGATGGTAGAGTTTTTTTTTCTTTTTGTTTTTGTGTCTCTTCCTTTTGAAATGGATGAGAGTGGTGTATATAGGAGGAGGGAGGTGGTAAATTGGTTGTAACTTGGAGGGGGGAGGTTGTAAATTGGTGGATTCATCATCTATCCTTCTTGACTAAGGCTTAAAGTCATCTTCCTTATCTCTGTTCCGGCTTTCCGCTCCGCAACTGCTCCGTTGTGCGCGTCTCCGGTGTCCCGGTTGTCCGCGAGTCCAACATGAAAGTTGCTCGGAATATTTTTCTGGTCAGGCCGGTATATCTGAAATATTTTTATGAGCAAGGAACGACAATAATATATTTTTTCCTCTTCTTGACCAATTGATAAGATATTTTGAGATATTTTCCAATTTGGATAACCATCTTTCCGGCTCCGGCTTTTCACTCCGTAACTGCTCCGTTGTGTGCGCCTCCAGTGTCCCGGTTGTCCGCGAGTCTAATATGAAAGTTGCTCGGAATATTTTTCTGGTCAGGCCGGTATATCTGAAATATTTTTATGAGCAAGGAACGACAATAATATATTTTTTGCTCTTCTTGACCAGTTGATAAGATATTTTGAGATATTTTCCAGTTTTGATAACCATCTTTCCGGCTCCGGCTTTCCGCTCCGTCGTGCGCGCTCCGGTGTCCCGGTTGTCCGCGGGCCCAACATGAAAGTTTCTTGGAATAATTTTGTGGTCACGCCGGTATATCTGAAATATGTCAATTAGCAAGGAAAGGTAATAATATATTTTTAATGCACAAAATGGATAACAGCGAGCAGTTCGGGGGGTTGCGGGCCCCGTTTCCGGTCCCGCACCTCGAAAAACGAAATTTTTGCCTGTTTGCTCGTTTTTTCGCTCTGATCATGAATTTGAAGTCCGTTTATCCATTCGATGCACCGATAAGGCTCACGGCAGTCCCGCACAGCCAAATCGAGGGTTTTAAGTCAATTTTCGGGTTTAGACCGATTCAAGGTGGGTTTTTAGGGGTGCGAGATCAGGGTATCTACAGTCACCGTAGTTCGAACCCAACAAAGAAAATAAGAAAACATTTTTTTTAAGGACTGACAATGCACCCCACCCCCAAACTTAAACAAAACAATGTCCACATTGTGAACACATCGGACAAGAACACAAAACATGGGTGATTAAGTATTGCTCACTATCAAACTTCCCCACCAAACCAACCCATAGCACCTGAATTACCCTCCCAGGAATTATGTCAAACAGTTGGTGGGCAATCAACAAGCACAAAGAATAGGCACCAACCATAGCAAAACATCCAAACTGAAATACTTCCAGACTCGCAGATTATTAATCATGTCACATACATTGAGATTTTCCAACGAAGAGAAAATTAATCTAATTAGTTCATAGTGACAGAAATTGGAACATGTTACCTTATACGGACGGCAGAATGACGGACCTGGTAGAAGTCGGATGGTTGTTGGCCTGAGAAATTAGGCAGGAGTGGAGTTGATCGGCGTTTCTACAGTGACCGGAGAGGAAGGAGAAAGGGGAGCCAGCGACGATGTACTGCTGTTAGTGGGTTGGAGGCGCCGGATCTGGGTTACAACTAGAGAGAATCGGAGAAAATTGACCTGGAAACTGCAAGTTTGACCGGTGATTAAAGAGAACAGCAGGTGTGCGAGCTCGAATAGTGGGAAGCCGGAGTGTTGTTCACGGCGATGGGGTGTTGGCCGTTGTTGAGAGAGAGAGAGCAGCGCTCTACGTATATTGAATTTGGGGCAGAATGAATTCTATTTTCTTTTAATCGATGTACTGGCATAAGGATTCTCACTCCCACCTTCTGTAAAACGAGCGTCCACATTTCGCATCTTTTGATCTATTGTGCTTTAGCCCCTCTTCGCTCTTTTTCTTTTCAATCTAGTCCAATCCACTCCCTTTGTTTATTCGGTCTGCAAACACACAACAAGAAGCAACCCCATGCATAATATCTATTGAAAAAAAAAAAAAAAAAAACTAATAAACTACATAAAAAAAGTTTAAAATATTTGCAAGGTAAACAAATTTGAAGGCACTTTAAAAAAAAACTAAAAAAATAAAAATCTTTTTGGAGGGTGACACTATTTACACTCCTCTATAAACCCACAAACTCAAGGAGACTCTTTCGAGTGACACAAAACACTAACTAAGATAGATAATTAAATAACTAGAAATTAAAGCGCAAGTCCCCGGCAACGCGCCAAAAACTTGATAGACAAAATTATAATACCTCGTAAGTGCACGAGCTATCGTCATAGCAATATGCAAACACAAGGGTCGATCCACAAGGACTTTGATTAATTCGAAATTATTTAATTATTTTTAAAAGCAATAAAATAAAAAGAACAATAATAAAAGATAGGCGATCAACATTAGCAAGCATATAAATGATAGGAATCGCAGAATTAAAAGATACTCCGTCTTTAATTCAAATATCATTGGTACATCTTTTCACTTTTCACCCTATTCACTTGATCACGAGATTTATTTCAATCTCTTTTTCTTCTTTCAGAATAGTTACTAGCAGTGGCACACTCACTAGAAACCCTAATTAATAATTAATCTAACTGGCACAGTCTAGATCCAATAATTAATTGCTTTAATGATTTAAGAAACTAAGATCAAGAAAGCTTTCTACAATTATTTCATATAGATAATCGTCTAATTTTACCCACTTCACAATTTACCATGGCACATGCATAAACTATGAAGATGCTACTTATGAATTTCTACACTGGCACAGTAAATAGAAAATTCTAGCAGAGAACGATTGCAAAGATAAATAAATTGATCAGATTCACAAACCCAAGCAATAGATCTAAAATAAGTACAAGTAAAATTATGAATATGAATTAAAAGATGAATAAAAATACCTCAATTGAATAAAAAGATAAAAGTTACCTCCAACCTTGCAAATCCTTACAAATATTTACGAGCTACATTGTTTGATAAAAAATTAAAAGAAAACTAATCTAGTATTTATAGGAAGAAAACTAACCTAAATCTAAAAGGAAAAAGAATTGTAAAAGAAAAACGAAACTAATAAAAAAATCATAAACTAAATAAAACAATCAAAAGATATCATAGAGGATTAGGAAACTAAATTCCTTCTCCAACTTGGGGTGATTTTAGGGCTGAATTCCGAAATTCCTCAAAGGTCCTCATAATTTGATAATTTCCAGATTAGTCCTTCAGCTTTAAGAAATTCCAAAACAGTCCCTATGTTTCTGAAATTGCAGTTTGATCCCTAGATTTCAGCATATTTTTCACAGCAGCCCCTGGCCTTCATAAAATTGCTCCTTTAACCTCTTTTTCTCCGTTTTCTTGTAACTTAAGCACATAATCACCCTACACAACAAAGACACAAAAATAGACAAATCAAATAACAAAAGCTTGAGAACAAAGCAATAATTAAGCTTAAAAGTATCTAATTAAATGAGTAAAAACTCACTCATCAGTAAAGTTTGTTTAAAGTTAGATGAAGTCTTTGAACTTCAAGTGCGATTTTGTTAAACTTTATAAAAGGACATTTCGAAAATTTTTCAAAAGTGTTTTATAACGTCTTCCACTCGTGTCTCGAGCATGGGGCCAAGTAGGACCACGGGTCTGGGGTGCGACAGTTGGTATCAGAGCTAGGTTGTAGATGGTCTAGAATGAATAAATGACCTAGGAGGGTAGTAGAGTATAGAGTGAGTAACGTTGAGTGTTCTATGCAGGTATTCATTAAAAGTGGTTGAGAATGAAGGAGATCAGGCTGGCTCTTCGGGGCAAGGGGATGCCAGAGAAGAGGCTCGAATTATGTTTCAAGGAATGTTCGAAGCAGCAATGAAAACTTTAAATGATCAGAGGCAAGGGAGGGAACAAGTACCACCAAGATATGGCCTAGAACAGTTTCTGAAAATGAAGCCTATGGAGTATGATGGAGAGCCTGATGTATCTAAGACTGAAAGGTGGATTGAATCAATGGAAAAGATCTTTAATGCTTTGAGATGTTCTGAGGAAGATCAAGTCAGGTTTGCTACCTATAAGCTGAATGGAGCTGCCGAGCATTGGTGGAAAGCTTTGAAAACTAAATGGGATGAGACTCATGTACCTTACTCTTGGGAGAATTTTCTGGAAAAGTTTAAAGAACACTTCATTCCCCGAGTAGATCAAGACAGGAAGGAAATGGAGTTTCTTAGCTTGGAGCAAGGTTCTATGTCAGTTTCTCAGTATTCAGCTAAATTTTTAGAGTTGTCCAGGTATTGTACCCACTTAGTGGCAACTGAGGAGAGAAAGGCTACGAGGTTTGTGAAAGGTTTGAAAACTGTGATTAGAACTCAGCTAGTATCCCATAAGTTGCAAGATTTTCAGGATGCAGTTGATCGAGCCTACCAGGTGGAGCATGATATTGAGGAACATAAGAAGAAAATGGAGTTTTTAGGCGCAGGGAAGCAAGTTAGGCAACAACAACAACGTGGTGATAATAGAGGAAATCAAGGTGGATCTTCACAATTCAAAGGGTCTTTTCAAAGACAGTCAGGTAATAGAAATAAAAGTAACACTTCAGGGAGTCAGAGCAGAGGAGTCTGTAATTATTGTCAGAAAGAAGGGCATTCAGAAGAAAGATGTTGGAAGAAACAGGGCAAATGTTTGAATTGTGGTCAGTTGGGTCATTTTCAGAGGGATTACCCTAAGTTTAAGATGCAGGCATCGGGAAGTGTAGTTGGGTCTTCTTAGGGCCAGAAGAGGGATTTTCAAGAAATCCTAAGGTTCAGGGTCGTGTCTTTGCCATTTCTCAACAATAGGCTTCAGATTCCTCTAATGTGATAGGAGGTATTATTTCTGTGTCTAGTTTGAGGGCACGTACACTTATAGACCCTGGCTCATCGCATTCTTATGTGTCTGTGCATTTTGCTTCTCGATTGCATTTGTCTTCTGAATCTCTACCTTATGTGTTAGAGGTGTCTACTCCTATAGGGGAGTGTTTGGTGACCAATGAGGTGTTGCATTCTTGTGATGTGCATATACGTGAGCATGTTTTACCTGCTGATTTAGTTATCTTACCATTACAAGATTTTGATATTATCTTGGGTATGGATTGGTTGGGTAAATATCATGCGTCTGTTGATTGTGCTAAAAAAGTGGTCACATTTTCTATCCCTAATGTTCCTAAATTTACTTTTGAAACTATTCCCTGGGGTAGAGAGATTCGAATTATTTCTTATGTGAAGCTAGAAAGTTGTTGAACCGTGGTTGTGCGGGGTATTTGGCTAGTGTTTTGGATACTACTAAAAGGGTTCCTGATATTGAGGATGTGCCTATTGTTAAAGAATTTTCAGATGTATTTTCTTCTGAGTATGCTATGCCTCCTGACCGGGAAATCGAGTTCTGTATTGACTTACTTCCAGGTACGGTTCCTATATCTGAGGCACCTTACAGAATGGCCCCAGCAGAATTGAAAGAGTTGCAGGTTCAGTTACAAGAGCTACTTGATCGAGGATTCATTCGTCCTAGTGTATCCCCATGGGGAGATCCAGTATTATTTGTCAAAAATAAAGATGGGTCCTTGAGATTGTGTATTGATTACAGAAAGCTGAATCAGGTAACTATAAAGAACAAATATCCGCTTCCTCATATTGATGATTTATTTGATCAACTTCAAGGGTCGTTTGTCTTTTCAAAACTTGACTTGAGGAGTGGGTACCACCAGTTGAAAATCCGTTCTGAAGACATTTCTAAAACTGATTTTCGTAGTAGATATGGTCATTATGAGTTTCTTGTTATGCCTTTCGGGTTGACTAATGCTCTGGCTGTTTTTATGGATATGATGAATAGGGTCTTTAAACCTTATCTTGATACCTTTGTGGTTGTATTTATTGATGATATTCTTGTTTATTCCAAGTCCCGGGAGGAGCATGAACAGCATTTACGAATGGTTTTATCTATTCTTCGTGAGAAGCAGTTGTTTGCTAAATTCAGTAAGTGTGCTTTTTGGTTCAATGAAGTATCTTTTCTTGGGCACGTGATTTCTAATAAAGGTATATCAGTTGATCCATCCAAAGTTGAGGCTATTGTGAATTGGAAGAGGCCAGAATCAGTTACAGAAATTCGAAGCTTCTTGGGATTAGCTGGGTACTACAGAAGGTTCATTGAGGGGTTTTCTAAGATTACAACTCCTTTGACTCAGTTGACTAGAAAGAATGTTCCTTATGTGTGGGATGAAAAATGTCAAGTTAGTTTTGAAGAGTTGAAGAAGAGATTGACTACAACTCCTATTCTTGCCCTACCTAATGGTAATGATGATTTGGTAATATATAGTGATGCTTCTAAAGAAGGCCTCGGGTGTGTATTAATGCAAAATGGAAGGGTGATTGCATATGCTTCGAGGAAGTTGACTCCGAGTGTGCAGAATTATCCTACCCATGACATGGAGCTTGCAGCTATTGTCTTTGCGTTGCACAAGTGGAAACATTATCTTTATGGAGCAAAGTTTGAGATTTTCACAGATCATCAGAGTTTGAAGTATCTTTTCTCCCAGAAAGAGTTGAATAATAGACAACGAAGATGGATGGAGCTGTTGAAGGATTATGATTGCACCATTTCTTATCATCCGGGCAAGGCAAATGTGGTAGCTGATGCTATTAGCCGGAAGTCTTATGTAGCTTCATTGATGGTGCGGGAATGGAAGATGTTGGAGGATGCTCGAGATTGGAGTCCTTATGAATCAAAGCATGGAGCTATTTTTGCGAACATTCGAGTATTACCAACTTTAGTTCAACAAATAAAGGAAGCTCAGAAGGATGACCCGGAATTGGTAAAGATTATGGATAAAATCAAAGATGGTAAATTTGAGGATTTCTCCCTCAGTTCTGAAGGGGTATTGACTTTCAGAGGTCGATTGTGTGTGCCTAATGTTGATGGGATTAAACGCCAAGTTCTTGATGAAGGCCATAAATCGAGGTATACTATTCATCCCGGGAGTACTAAAATGTATCAGAATTTAAAGCAACACTTTTGGTGGAATAATATGAAGAGGGAAATGGCGGATTATGTATCCAAGTGTTTAACATGTCAACAAGTTAAAGCTAAACATCAAAGGCCCGCAAGATTGCTTCAACCGTTAGAGATTCCGGAATGGAAGTGGGAACATGTTACTATGGATTTTGTGACAGGGTTACCTCGTACTCGAAGAAGGTTTGATGCAGTTTGGGTGATTGTTGATAGATTGACAAAGTCTTCTCATTTTCTACCTATTGAGATTGGTTATTCTATGGAAAGGCTTGCAACCTTGTACATTAATGAGATCGTGAGGTTACATGGAGTTCCAGTGAGCATTGTGTCTGACCGTGACCCTAGATTCACATCTCGGTTTTGGCAAGCATTTCAGAAAGCTTTGGGTTCAGAATTGAGGTTCAGTACTGCTTTTCATCCTCAAACAAATGGTCAGTCAGAAAGAACCATTCAGATTCTTGAGGACATGTTGAGGGCATGTTCAGTTGATTTTGCAGATTCTTGGGATATTCATTTGCCTCTCGTAGAGTTTACTTATAATAACAGTTTTCAATCCAGTATTGGGATGGCTCCTTATGAAGACTTGTATGGGAGGAAATGTAGATCTCCTATCTGTTGGGATGAAGTGGGAGAAGCCAAGATTTGGGGTGTTCAGATGGTTAATGATTCAGTTGGGAAGGTTAAACTTATTCGGGATCGTTTGAGTAAGTAGACAGAAAAGCTATGCCGATCACCGAAGGCGAAACCTTGAGTTCGAAAAAGGTGACTTTGTGTTTTTGAAGGTTTCCCCTAAGGTTGGTATTCGAAGATATGGAAAGAAAGGCAAGCTTGCTCCGAGGTATATTGGTCCATTTGAGATTCTTGGAAGAGTGGGAGATCGGGCTTATCGTCTTGCATTACCTCCTTCTCTTGATAAGATCCATAATGTGTTTCATATCTCTATGCTTCGGAAGTATGTGTATGATCCTTCTCATATTTTATCTGAGGTACCCGAGGATATTGAGCCGAGTATGTCTTATGAGGAGCATCCAGTCCAAGTGATTGATTCTAAAGTCCAAAAATTGAGAAATAAGAGTATTCCTCTTGTTCGAGTTGTGTGGAGGAACCATAATGTGGAAGAATCAACTTGGGAGCTTCGGGAAGAGATCGAGAGAAAGTACCCTTGGTTGTTTGAGGGCCTAAGTAAGTAACCCTAAAATTCAGGACGAATTTTATTTAAGGGGGAGTGATTGTAGCGACCCCAAAATCCGTCCCTATTTATTTTATATATTTGGGGATTTTTATTTGACATTATGTGTGCATTTTATGTGCATCATATTTTATGAATTGCATATCTTACTTGATTATTTATGTTATTTATTTAGTTAGTAATAATAAAGGTTAAAGGAGTTAATTGATTAAGTTGAAACTTTAGGGTCCTTTGTGAAAATATAAGTTTAGGGGCTTAAGTGTTAAAAATGAAACTTGAGTGACCAAAATGTAATTTTGGGTAAAAATCTCATTTAAACAAGTTGCTTCTTTCTCTTTCTTTCTCTGTATTTCATGTTCTGCAACTTTCTACGTTTCTCCTTAGGGTTAAGAAAGAAAAGGTAAGTTCAACCTATTTCGATTAAATTCTTTTTATTTACTTATCCGTTTTAAAAACTAATTATATAAAAATGATCAGTGCGTCGAATAGGTCATTTCTATCCGAACAAAACTTATTTCAGCGATACTTTTTCTGGAAATAGGTAAGTTACTAATTCCCCTTTAAATGTTAAAATGGTCATATATGTTCTTGATACTTGTAATTGTTATTTCGTGATTTGGGTAATATTTGTTATACTTGTAATTTTGGGGCAAAGGGAGTATTTAGTATGTTGGTTTGGTTGGGTTCAAAGTAGTATTAAAGTTGTTTTGAGACTAATTTTGTAGTCTTAGTAAAGTTATAAACGTTAGTGTTGTACTTTTGGGACGGTGAAACGAAAGGAGTATAAATCATTTTGGTTTTGGCCTGTCGAGTGTGTTGGGCGGCCACCCAAAAGGGGCGTGCGGCCGCATATCTCTCTGGAAGATTTTGTTCTTGGGAAAACAGAATGTGTGCGACCGCACACCCTGTTTTGGGCGGCCGCACACTTTCCCCTGAATCTTATAGTTTGGTTGAGGTAAGGTATAGAAGGTTAACTTTGGTTGAATCCTTGGGGTATTGTCTAGGACCAATATATGAGTGTCCTAGGATATTGTCATGGTTAATGAGAAGGGTGTTCAAGTGTGTGCAAGAATGTATTGTGACCTTGAATCATGTTGTTGTAAACTCTTTGTGAGTGATTCTTTATGTGCATCTTTGATGTGTTTGGCTTGGTTCATTATTTTAGAATCATTGCCTCGGTTGTTGTTGTTTAGCAAGTATTCATTACTGTGCTTCTTGTGGAAAGTCCAGCTGGTCTTGTTGTGGAGTCAGGCAATGGGAGAATTATAGTGGTACAAGTATGTTCACTATAAGGTTTTTCATTGGTACCTTGTGTCAGGCGGTGGGAGAATTATAGTGGCACACAAGCCAAGTTCACTATAAGGTGTCCACTGTGCCTTCTCTGTTTCCCCAGTCCAGATTGGCCTTGGATGGGATGAATCGCTCCCTTTGGTGAGCATTTGGGTTATGACTTTGTGTCATATTTCCCCATTGATACTTTGGTTCTTATGGTTATGATTTGGTTTTCGGGATCCCGGCTTCAGCTATTTATGCTGCTCAGATGGTTTTCTCAGTTGGTTTTCTCAGATGGTATTCTCAGACAGTTATGTTATTGGGTAAACCTTGGCTTGGTATCCACCGGAGTGTGGCCTATGTGGTAATTGTGGTATATGAGTTGATTTTACCTCTCATACTATGTGCTATGTGATTGCTATGATACTATTCTTTATGATTATCATTTAGCATGAAACGTAGTTGCATTTTAGTAGCTTACTGAGATTTATTCTCACCCTTTATTTGTTTACTGTTTTAGATAAAGGCGGGTCCAGGGGATAGGACACTGGCACGGGAGGACGTTGGAGTGGTAAGAGTTGGGACTTGTTTTGTTAAGGTTACATTATGTAAATGTAAAACCTTTTGGGTAGAGTACCCGTACTTCCTATTGTCACACCTATTTTGGTTAATGTTGGTGTATATACATTTGGATAAAAGTTTGTAAGCCTTCGGCCTAAGTACTTTCGTTGTGAAAGTTGGTTGTAAAGTTTGTTTAAAGTTAGATGAAGTCATTGAACTTCAAGTGCGATTTTGTTAAACTTTATAAAAGGACATTTTGAAAAAATTTCAAAAGTGTTTTATAACGTCTTCCACTCGTGTCTCGAGCGTGGGGCCAAGTAGGACCACGGGTTTGGGGCGCGACACCCTAAGTCCATCTGTCTCAAACTAATCGCTGTTTATTTGTGTTTTAAGCATTCCATACTAATTGTTACTATTCAATTTTTTCTCTCCTACCCACTCACAACAACTAGTCGCTAACTTATTTTCTCTCTCCTACCAACTCACAACATTTACTTTTCCAACATACTTTTTTAATCCCCGTACATTCACGTGTAGTAGCGATAAGTTTGGCAAAGAGGGAGTAACTGATAATTAACAATATTTTATTTTTAAATGAATGTTCAAATTTTATTTTAAAAGACATTTTGAAAGTTTTTAGTTTTTATACAATTTATTTGCAAAGACTCATAAATATTCTTATAATCCACCTTCAAAACATTTAGTTTTGAAAGTAGAAAGAGACCAATGAAAAAAAAAATAGTAAAAAAGTATTTAAGGATGGTGTTTTTTTTTTTCAAAAAATAACATTCATTTCATTTTTAAGATAAAAATTTCTTGAAAATTGAAAATGGATATCTCTATAAAATTTCTTGAAACAATTAGAGATGGGTAAATATAAAGTTAAAAAAAAAAATCCTAATGGCTCACAAAATGACATGTTAAGATTTTATTAGTACTTTTAATTAGAGTATGGCGGGTCCACAATCGATGTTACTAATAAAATATCGTCACCTCATTTTGTATCCATTATTTTGTATATTTCCTCTGTCCCAAAATACATGTAGTTTAAGGGGTTGAAATTTATCCCAAAATATTTGTAGTTTTGCTTCTATCTTGATATGTTTGACATTATTTGTCAAATATACCCTTATTTATGATGATAGTTATCATTGTAAAAACATTTAATTGTCTTGGTACTTGAAATATTTCAAGGGCAATTTAGTCCATTAAATATGCAGTTTTCTTAATTTGTGTAAAAATCCTAAAACTACAAGTATTTGAGGACGGAGTGAGTACTTCTTTTGTGTCTCTAAGATTGTCCGATAGATTAATGTTCTCGGTGGAAACATAGCAATGAAGTCAGACACGCATCACGAAGTAGTTTATGGGTAGAGTTTCAACCAATTAACTAGCGGGTTTTCACCTGTAAGTTCGTTAGTTAGGGGGTTTTCACTTGTAAATAATGAATATGTCCAAATTTGAATATTTAAAAATCTTTATGTTTCATACAATTTAGTGGCAAAAATTCACATATAATCATATAATCCACTTTGCAAACATTTAGTTTTGCAAGTATAAATAGAATAGTGATTAAAAAAAAATTGGTAAAAAAACAATTAAGAACAAAGTCATTTTTAAAAACACATTCATTTCGATACAAATTTTTTTTAAAAATGGACATTCATTTAGTAAGATATGGAGTAGTATTTACAAGATTTTGTGATCTTCACAAATAATACGGGGATATAACTTGCATGAAAAATATGAAACTAAGAGCCTCTGTTCGTAAAATTTGTGAAAAATGTCGATTAATACGCCGGCAGAACCGAATTCTAGTAATTTGCTCCAACCCAAGACATAAACAAAGACAAGGATAAAAGAAAAGAAAAAAAAAACCCATTTAACAAATCAAACTTTCTATGGTTAACGCTCTACATTCTTGAACTTACACTATGATTATAACTTGCATAGAAATAAAATTTGCATTGGGCCGACCACCCTGACACACCCACTCGCTCATATCTTCATGCAATTTCTGACATGTCAGAAATATATTGTCAAAAACCATTACACTTCGGAAAGAGGAATCAAATGCAGGCTGTTCATATAAATGAGTACTAATGATTGTCCCTCACCGATCATTCAAACAATTGTGCAAAAAAAAAAACTACCAATAAAACGCATCACTTTCTTATTTGATGGTCAATGTGCAGATAAATCAGATATTCTTTTATTATATTTATAGTAACCGATGACAATATAAATAGAACTGCAATTTCTAAATTAATTGGTATCTACCTCTGGCCCCATGTGGTTTTCAATAAAAATAACACAACCCCATGGCAACCATTCACAGAGAAAAGAATAGCTCGGGGACATCCAAGCACCATTCAAGAAAGTAAAAAAAAAAAAAAAAAAAAGGAACCCAATAACCACCATCCCAATCTTCACAAATAAATAATAATAAAAAAATAAAAAGCAAGATAACTACGATATACAATCTACTATTTATACCAACTCTCCTCGATTCGGAAGGGAGAAGCGAAACCGTCATAGTTGCAGCTGTCCAGGACCTTTGCGAGAGGATCTTGAAGGAGGCCGACTAGTGTCTGGCACGGGTGCGGGTACCTTGGGTTCTTCTGGATTAGCTACCTCCTTCACCTCCTGTAGTGACGTTAGGCATCAATTCAATTGTTAGGTCTACTAAAAAAACTACATAATTCATTCATTATAAGACTATTTGGATAATAACAAGTGAGACTTGCATGTACCCTGTTGGTACATAAACATTGCTATGACCACACTTCAAATAATTTACTAGTCCTGTCCCATAACAATGTCGCGCTTTCTTTTTGGGTCCGTGACAAGATAAATGTCGCATTTCTAAGCAAGTAAATAGTCATAGTTCATTTTTACTATGTTACAAGCAATGTCAAAACAAGTCAAGCACATTGCTCAAAAGTTTGACAAGTCAACTGTGAAAGCAATTATAAAAACAAGATGATCAATCAACAACGACCATATGAATAACAAAGATGAACTGTGTTATGGCACAAAATGCGTAGGCTTGTTCAAAGCAGACGAAACACGCTGCATTAAAGATTACTCAAAACAAAACATGTAAAGAAAAACATCTCAGGGTGGTGTATAAAAGGAAGTTCCTGCTTCCTTATGCAAATGATGTTCTGTAACCATAACAGCCTTCAACCATTTCTATAACATAAATGCAGTGCACGTTCAACTTATGATTACATAAAGTGTGAGAACTGTAACCAAAATGCAAAAGAGAAATCTGTCAATACACTACAAACATCAACACAAATTCCGGATTGTGTATAATATATCAGTTTTAAGTAATTGTTTAGGAAAGGTCAGATTCATTCAGTTCATTTTTGCGTATCAAGAAAATAAATATCTCTCACACATTAATCTCGAGGAGTAGGATGCACAATCGTGAAAATTCACGGAGAAGAATGCACAAGATCAAAGAAGATACCATCAAATTTTACACAAATGTCATGCAGTAGGACGTGTATCGTAAAAAATAGAGAATAATGCACAAGAGTTAAGGAAGCATTAAGGAAGCTTCCATCAGCTTCAACAATATTTCTTGTCCAAAACATAGAGCAGAAAGTCAGTTTAGATAAACTAGATGAGTAAACTAAAATGGGAAAGCTAAACAAAAAATGAAATTCATCTTTCATCTACATTTGTAACTTAAATCAACATTTTAACCTCAGTACCATCTACCTGTTGGATAGGTTGTCAACGAAGAACGAAGATCTTAATGAGGGCAGAAAAATCTGCGATACAACTAATATAGGTAACTTGGATATTTACTGTAGTATCCCACATTGGTGGGTTACAAAAGGTTGGAGTGGTACTTAAGGTACCACGACTTACCAATGAATACCAATACGTCCATGGATTTTTGGGTGGGCCTGTGGTAAGCCAAGTGGACCCAAGATATTTGTATTCACTGGGCCAAGTGCGTGGTGTACTTGTGTAACGGGTCGAGCCTACGGGCTCGGGTCGTTACATTTACTTATCCATTCAAAGACAGCAGCCTTTCTGATTCTTATCACTTGATATTCAGGACTTAGCATGAACTCACATTGACTGCTCTGAAGGTTGTTCTGCTAGAAAGAAGGCCAAACTCCGATTTTGTCCACTTTACTTTCAAAGTTCAAGTGTGTTTCAGTTTTACCATTAAACTTTTTTAAAGCCATTGTAGTTTGGATGGCCTACCATCCCGCCCAAAAATTGTGGAATAGGCCAATAGGGCACATATTTGGGGGGAGGGGGGGAGGTTTCCAAACGATGATGGTTTTATGATTAAAAAAAGTATAATGGCTAAAAAGATACGCATGTGAAAGTACGGTGGATAAAATTGGAGTTTGACCTCGAAAGAATTATGCAAATTTCATAAGGCCTGTTCTACGGAACTCAAACTCCTCTATTTTCATTCTGATGGACTTCTCGGATAAGAATTCTCTCTACATACGTGTGTGTGTGTGTGTGTAACTTCTGAAAAACGCATGTCCGCCCAAATTAGTACTGTTATTACTGATTAAAAGCAACTAAACTGTCGTGTACTCGCATTTACTCAATGTTCATATAGATTACTTTCAAAAGAAAATGATAACGCAAAAATGGGACAGACCTTGGATGATCTAGAACTGTTTCGAGACTGTGCTTGAGCCTTTGAATGCAAACGATGCTGCTGTTGCATTTGCCCAAATCTTTGCAGCGAAGACGCAAAATTTATTCCGTTGTGCACATTACGAGAATCTTCATGGCCATCCTCAGCCATATAACTATTCTGGGAGTAAGGGTTCCCTGATGATGTTCGCTTGATTGGCTCCTTATTGAAGGAATAAGAGGGTACAGCTTTCAGTCGAGTCCGTAAGATCTTGAAGGCAGCACTTTGCTACATTAGTAAAGCCAAGACCAGATCAAATTGGATATTCACCAAATTCATCACTAGCACCATAAGTAACTTCATCAGTCAAAGTCAGGAATGAGAATCTTAGCGTAAGCATATCTTAACACAAGAAAGGGTCTAAGAGTTGAATTGGTTACTAGAGTGCCACGTTAAAGACTATTAGAATAATAAATCCGAATAGCTTAACACACTGAATTTTCAAAAACTAATCCCTAAACTGATTCTTAACCTTTCATAATGAACCTTTCACCAATTTAGCATTCCGGAAGAATGTTCTCCTCACTATAAATACAGTAAAATCACCTCCTGAGCGATCGTAGCAATTAGTAAGATCATTTTCAGTACACACTCAGCAGGAATGAAATTCAACTATTCATTCCAAAAAGATGCGCTACAAACTATGCAGTGGCATTCCATCGATATGATTTTCTTATAACAAATCTCGAGTTAAAAGTAGGTGGGTAAGAAAATATGTATCCATTTATCCATATCGTAAAGTATTCATGGAGAAGCAAAAGATGCTATTCTAGCCAAAGCGGAGACAGTATAATGCAACATACCTGGGGAAGCAGCATCAGTAGACCATACAAGGCTTTTAACAAAGATGTATATCTATCAGGTTCAAGAAGCTGCAGGTGAGATAGAACATAACACACTTAACGTCCTATTCTTGAGCACAGACAACAAGAAATCATACACCAAGTAAAAATGAAAGCAGAGAAATAAAAATAGATACTGCTCAAATGTTCAACCTTCACATCATATCATGCGAAGCTTAACATCTTATATCGAACAAATACTGAAAGTACGCTCTACACACGAGAGATTCAGCAACTTGAAAATGAACTAGAAAAACAGTTAGATCTTATTTGCAAAACTCTTATTAAAAGTGGTGTTTGGGGCTGAGAGATTTAGCACAAGTGACAGGTTTTTTCATCATTGAGGCTACATGATTTAAGAAAGGTGTTTGTGGTTAAATAGACTTCAGTGCCAACAGTAATTAGGTAGAAAGTAATGCCAGGAACAGTACAATTTAAGCCAAATCCTTCAATGGAAAAAGCATACTACATGTATCTTATAGAAAAGCCAACAAGAAACTAAGATCACAAACCCACACTTCACAACAGACCTAGCACAAGCAAATTATATACAGGTAAGGAGCTTGCTGTTATTAACCAGTAAAAAAATATTTCTTTATGCTTTTTGTTCAACAAGAGCTCCCACGATGCTTGAGGTCTATGGAAGGCAAATAAAACAAGCATTATTAATTTATTACTCCTTCCATCCTATTTATATAGGCCACTAAATGGCAAAACAAAATGGGACATCCAAAAATAGAAATGTGGCCGATATAAATGGGAGTGAGGGAGTATTTTTCAGATAAAAAGCATGTGTAAGTAGTGTCCTATAAGAGCCTGTAAATAGTTTGTTTAATATGTAAAACTATATTAACTAACTTGCTTATCATTTTGCAGGTTTTCAGGGTTTCACTAACCTTGTTTACGATGCTGTACATCTGTGAGCATATGTCATATTTCCAGGTTAATTTGTCTACGTTGAGTTGCCAGGTATGAACTTAGAGGATCAGGTACTAGGTCCTTATACTGCCTTGACTGAGTGTTAAAAAGAACTGGCCTTTAACTTACCCAGGATTGCATTTAGGGGACACTCTAGATCAAAGAGATTTTGGGATCCTGTGGTGGAGAAAAATTTGGACGCTTGTAAGAAGACTCAATTCTCCATGGGGCTAGGACTACAATCATAGAGGTATGTTTATCTGATGTCCCAATAACTGACTCTCTTTATAGGATTCCAGTTGGGATTACAAATAGGATTGCGCATATAATGAGTCAAATCTTATCGAATATTGTGAAACCTTAATAGTCACGCACAGAGCAGAAATGGCCATATTATTTCGTAGATCCAAAACACCTAGATGTTGATCTCTAATTATTTTTTCATGAACCAACTTTAATGCAATGACTTGTATATTATTTCCCAGGAAATGACATCTTCCTTTCCCTCTTGCTTCTTATTCTTCTCATTTGAGGTCAGAATGTAGTTAAAACTTATCAGCTTCGTAACGGCCATGTATTCAACCTTCCCCCCCCCCCCCCACCCCCCAAAACACCTACCATCTTCATTTCTAAAATTCTTGACATATGACCCGTACATATCTACCTCAATGAGGTAACAGTACAAAATTCCAAATGAGAGCATTCATGATTAATTTAATATGAATCTAAAGCTGCAAGTTTGGATTTGTTTGATAAACCCTACAACTACAGCTTTCCCGATCCAATCTTACTACAACCATCTGCAAGTATCACCATTCATAAATTTCAAACAAAGCTGCAGCTTAGGCATTCTTGGTGCAATTGGATTGTGATTATGAATAGAATGACATGAGCTTTGACCACGCGCCAATACCTGAACATGTGGTTGCATGACATATTTCCCAAGGAAACATAGGTAACTGGGGGCAATAATCAAATTAAAGTTTGTCTCATATTGCAACAAAACTGAAAACCAATCTCCAATTTCATACATGCGTCGTTCATAAAGATGCTCTTAATGAAGATCAACACAGAAAAAAAGTAACAGAACCCATGCTCGACACAGATTCAACCAGACACATGTGTAAAGGAAAAGTTAAAAATGAAGAGTCTCAAAGCCATTAATAGCTTTCCTCAGACTCCAAGCTTCTAATTAATGGATGGGAGTACTTCATTGTGTGCCCTGTAACACTGTTCTTAATAAGTTCAAAATTTTATCCCTTTTCACAGTCCCCTTTTACTATATACTCCCCTTTTACTATATACTCGCTGTGTTATCTTTGTGAAAAAAATTCTGAGAGGAAAAGATTCTAGCTATCTCTCTCTCCCTCCGGAGAGTCCAACAGCCACAAATCCTGTTGCTCCATCCTGAAACTATAGATTCCGGCCATCTCCCTCTCCCCTGTACGTGCAAATATTCGCTTTCTCTTCAAGTTTGTGCTGAGTATACAAGTTTGGGAAAAGGAGAGAAAATGAAATCTGGGAATTGAAAGGGGAAAGGAATATGAGAAGTGGAAGGGAAAGGGGCGGGTGTTAGGGATTTAGAGGAGAGATTAAAATTACTCCTTACTTTGTAGATTAAATAGGGGAGATAAAGGGCAATTAGGGAAAGTTTAAGAAAATTTATTGCTTCCTTGGTCTGTGCAATTCTTTCTAAAACGTCAAATAATAAGGAACGGAGGGAGTACTAACTTGATGAGTGATTACATAGTTGAGCAAGAAAGACAATGATCATCAAAAGCATCTAACAGAAAATGTTCAGAAAGCAGAAAGTATACCCTTAATTCAAAAAATAGCCATTACTTTTGCTCTTCAAGAGAATGACAATTCAGTAACAAATAGTAAAATAAAACAGATCGTAATTCCAAATTATCAACCAACCAAAAGCAAACACATGCCAAAGCACCTGCAGCCGAAGATACGCAAAGATTGGAGTCTCCAGTAGCTGGATCAATTTGTCCAGCTGAACCAAGATCTTGACATTAATATCCTCCTCAACCAGAGACTGAATGACAGAACTAGCATGCTGGTAAGCCTGTCATAAAATATCAGCAAAAAAATGAGAAAACAATAAGTTAATATGAGCACAAATGTAATATCATTATCTGCTTGTGTGTGTGTGATACAAATGCTATAGCACTATACCAGTGTCTCCCAGTCAGAGTGTGTGAGACGGTAAAGAGAATAAGAGAAATATATAAGTAAAAGCAACACAAGGAGCTACCACGAATTCCCGACACTTGCCTGAGCTAATAAGCAAAGACTTATAATTGCCATTGGTGAATGGCACCATGAAGCATACAGTGCTAGAAATAGGTCTTTCCCAGCAGCATTGACCAGTGATTTCTTCAAAAGATCTCGAAGGTCAGACAACTCGGAAGAAGTAAGCAAAATTAAATTCAAAGCCTGAAATAGAAAAGAACGGGCCAACATAAGAAAACGGATAATGATTAGTACAATTTAAAAAAGAATTGCTGATGGTTCAAGAGATCTTCAAAGAGGTTGTCAATTGTTTTTAATCATCTAAATTACATATAATATCTAGCCCCATCCCACTTGAGCCCTCGGTGACAAACGTCACAGCATTTGACTGCATATATCTTGTACTAATAAGAAATACTCCCTCTGATTCAAAATGAGTGTCCAATATTCCTTTTTGGGCATTTCCAAGAAATGTATCCACTTTGTAAGCTTTCCGTTCACTCGACATTTAAACCTTGATTGATTTCTCCTTCAGTTAATGTTCCTGTCCCACATGGTCACAAGGGCAACACTCTGAAGTCCATTTGACATTAATATTTTTTTTAAAAATTGTATGTGTGGCAGGCAAGGCCAAACAGGACACTTGCTTAACAATGCAACGAATTTTACAAGAAGAAAACAACACCTGAACCATAAAAGATGCAAAATCCAAGTCAGCTTCCCCCTCAAGAATCGTGGAGAGTTCCCGATAAACTCTTTCAGCATCTAAAAGAACACAAAGTCGACGAACAATCAAAGCACCACGCCTAGAGGATGATATAAGACCAAATTACCACAAGAAAAATAAATGAATACTTTTAACCTGAAGAACCGCAACATATTCCATAGTTAGGAAACAAAAGATAAAACTAACTTTTCCAGGAGAGTTGTGTCTGTTCGAAATTTATGAACTAAGAAAACCACAAGCTGGCGGAAGTTATATTGATCCTTCGCAATGCAAGCGTGAACCTCAAGCACCAGCAGCACTACCTGGGAAGTTAGAATAATACCATCTATGAATAAAGTAAATTTGTGATACTTCCTTCATGGCACAAAGGCCTACTATATCTAGGTCATTATTCAGAAAAGGGACGAGTGAACTATCTTCTATACTTATAAAACAGATGGATTGCAGCAAACGGTTTTGGAGTACATCTAGCATAGACTACATAATGGAAAGATAGGCATGGATGTACACAATCCATGTTAGATGCACGTTATAAAAGGAGAGCATGTGTGTACCTACTTTTTCCACACAGCCTATATGTTAGATGGAACTCCATTATTCACAGGTATACAAGACACAGTACAGCAGGCCTTTTTAAGAGGATTTGACGTGGATAATATTTATCATGTGAAAACTCAAATCTGGCTTTACAGAAAATAAGAAAAGAAACGATGGTCAGATTTCCGGCTTCTGCCCGCAAAAGCAAAAGTCAAAATTGTTTACCTCCATCCAGACTCTCGTACCCAGGTATTCTCTCATTAGGAGACCTCCTTAAGTTTCATATACAGGGGTGCAACATATCGGTTCCATTAATGGTGTGTTTTTTGCAAATGCCAATTTTCTAAAATCATTTCAATTACAATCTTGTATTTACAAAGTTCCTATTTGGATACGCAATTGTTTACCAAGGAGTCATTAACGGTCATCCATCAAACACGTCTGATTTGTACACCTACAAAGATAGGATTCCGAATTTCCGATGTTAAATCTCCGACGTTCCAGTGGATCTCTCCTCACTGCCGCTTCCCAGTCCAGTGTCGAACACCTCAAGACAACAAGGACCAATGCAACCAATTTCAACATGGGGATTATTTGACAAGCCTAACAACCCATGATGTGGCCACAGCAAGATTACAAAGATTAGAAGCAATGATGACAAATGTCTACGCAATCAAAAAGCTAGTGAGCTCCTGCCCACTCTCCAAAGTTGTTTCAGCACTCCTCCCTCCCACTGCAACCCACCATCTATCTCCATATCATCCAAAATTACTTCATTATCATGAAAAACTACTTGCTTCCCTGAACTTGCCTGCACTTAGGCAGCTAATAACTACGATAAGCACTTTTTTGAAAGAAGAAAAATAAGATTATTGATGGAGTTGATTCGCTAGCGTTGGAGGCACTGGTGATCAAATATTTCGACGAAGGGACGTGAGGGGAAAATTAGGGAAACCAAAGCCACTTCAACATAAAGATTTTAACCTGAGATTTCGGGCACTCGAATCCCAACTTCAGATTCCTATGAAGATCTACAAACACCTTGAAGCCACAATCTTTTCTCAATGTATTTCCAAACCCTTTGTCAACTACCTTGTCCAAATGGATCCTTTATGGTTAATTTGATTGAATGATTTCATTTTCTCCATGGAGTCAAGGTAGATGTCTAGGCCACGTCCAGTTTCAAATTGCAAAATTTGCCATTTTTGTTGTCCCACTTAAAATTGAAAAATCCCAAAATGGAAACTTTATAATATTTTTTATTAATGGGACCCACTTCTCAAACTCACATCAACTGACTTACTATTCCCTACCCCATTGATACTTCCTACCCCACTATCTATACTCACAAGACCTTAATATTATATACCTCTCCTTAATTCCCGTGCATGACGGTTTTTTGCAATTTTAAATGGGACGGGGTAGTTTCACATTGTAAATACTTGTAGAGGGCTTCTACATCTTCTGCAGCTTTGGGAAAAATTGCAAGCTTACTAATGTCTGTCTCATATAAGCATTCCCTATAAATGCATCAAGCAATCCACAATGCACTATTGGAGATTTCTTTCTTTACTGATAAATTTGTCTTCTAATAACCCCCTTGTCCTTAAATTAGGGTCCATATTCTAGTGAAAGTTGCTGAAGTCACCTTATACTACTCTCCCCGTCCCAAATTGATTGTCCAAATTCCTCTTAGTATAGTTTTTGTTTGCAATCACACAGCGTGATTATTAGGGGTATTTATGTATATGTGCTGCTAAATGAGCTTAAGAGTCAGCTTCAATAATTCCTTGAATAAATGAAAAATGGACAAGGGCTCAGACTTTCTACAAGGTAAAAAGCTTTTGCAACTGACAAAACAAAAAAGGTTGCCAATATACATGATATGAAGGGACTGCTACACAAGATAATTTTTGGCACTCTGCTTTGGGAAAGGGCAGATTTTGCTAGCCAATATTTAAATTTAACGATTCACTGCAATCTTGCCATAGTTATCATTGCTAGCTAATTCTGACAGTCTCATTTGCAATTCATCTAGAACAGATCAAACAAACAATCAATACAAGTCATAGACAGATATTTCCAGCTACATTTCGCAGGGAAGAATTGCATGAGCATCAACTCTGAACAAAGGCCTCATATGCTTAACTTATCTAAGTGAGCAAGCGGCTAAAGTAAAATAAAAAACTGAAAAAGTAAGAAGAGGCATCCAGGAGAAAAGCTTGAATGACAAGAAAAGGAGATGAAAAAACGAAGAAACTACAATAGCCAAAAGCATTAGAAATTAGAAAATGTCAGGGGAGGTCACCAATAAAAAATAACTACCAAAAGAAAATTGATTAAATAAGTAAATATAGTTGTAACCAGAAAAAACCCAGCTACTTGTAGCAATTGGCCTTCAGTAGATAATGAAGTAGCAGGTAGAGAAGTTACCTTATCAGAGGGATCTGATAACGCCTTAAGAAGGGTGTCAAAAATATCATTTAGAAAATTCAGGACCTGTTGCAGGCAAAGGTATCAACAATATGAGTCTTTCATATCAAAGGTGTATCACTGAAAATAGAAAATGTATACTCCTAAGTCCTATCCTTTTACTTGACCAGGCCACGTTTGAAAGTGAAGCAGAAGTATTAATAAATATCTTATGCACTTTGAATTGATTTATTTGTTTTAACAAAATGTCTACTTAAAAAGCCAATTTGTAAAGGAAGGCAGATGATACGTTTACTTAGCTTTCCAAATAAAACACAATAAACAGAACCCAAAACATTGAGCACAGGTGGAGGGAATAGTCTTGTTATGTAA
The DNA here is from genome assembly GCA_026119855.1 of Campanula takesimana. Lineage (NCBI taxonomy): Eukaryota > Viridiplantae > Streptophyta > Magnoliopsida > Asterales > Campanulaceae > Campanula > Campanula takesimana. The sequence goes on from JAOWBW010000099.1 coordinate 141,352, forward strand.
TATACTTCATTTGAATTTGAAGCATTTAGAAGTTTAGGTCCTTGCAGGCATGGGTGTAAGAGATTAAACCCATAAAACCTGAGGGAATAGTGGGAGTTCCATAATACAAATTAAGTTGGGTTACCTTGCTTCAATCTATTTTTCCAAAAATATAGCATAAAAAGTTAATTCTACTAGAGGGAAAAAAAGAAACCAGAGTTCAGACATTTCCACGAGTAGATATGGCTAAAAAAGAAGGAGAAGAAGAAAAACCTTTTGGTTTTGGGGTTCCTTCACCCCCCCCCCCTCCCCCAAACTCACAGAAGTTTTCTTTGGTATAACATTAATTGTTCAACATTAAGAAAGAATGCACAGATCTTAATCAAACATATTCATGGGTAGATAAGACAGAAAGACTGCTAGAATATGGTGAGGGAAGATGTATCTAATTGATCCACTATTACCTCCGGACGATGTCTATTGAGAAGGGTTGAAATCCAGTGCAATGCTTCAATCCGAGTAGCCTCATACTCGCTAGACAACTGCCTGTAGCACAAAACACCCACATTTATTTACCGCAGCCATATATGCATATCAAATCCTTCCGGTTCAAGTGTTCGTCAACATCACAACTTTGATTTGAGTTGCACAAAAGAAACACGCTTATAACAGTAAAATATCTCATGGTTTACGCAAGCTTAAAATCGTGCAGCTTTAAGACTAGCTATTATTTCCAAGGTAAAACATATATAACCTCCTTGCAATGGAAAGGATAGCTCCAACATCAAATCCTTCAGCTGGATCAGCCTTGAATGAACGAAGTTCTTCATTAGTTTCACGAGCAACCTGATAACGAAAAAGAAATTATTCCTATTTGATACAACATCCGAGCATTTTAGGGGAAGATATTTCACTAGAAGAGGAGAAAGGAAAAGATTAACACCACAAAAGAATATTTTAAAAAAGGAAAAGAAACAGAAGAGTATTAAATCCATCTACGAAAGTAAATGATAGTTAATGATTTCTGATATAACAGTTTCATGAGAGCACTGGTAGCCTAAAAAGCATATGTAGCTCATTGGAGCTACTCATTAGGAAGTCTTTTATTAAAAGAAAAAAAATCACTCAGTCAGAGGGGAAGAAGGAATGATGTACTTACAACTCTAATTTTCTCTTCCTTATCAGCTATGCAAGGCAAGATAGCTCCTAGAATATCAGCATAATAAGGAACAAGCTGGTCTCCACCAAGTTTAACGAACTCATATATCTACATAGAAAAATAGGTGATATCAAACTTATTCTGCACCGACTAACGATTGCAGGAAAAGACGAGGCAGTAATAGTTCATCAAGGAAGTACAGCGATCCAATGCATGAACATGACACCAAATCCTTACCCATGTAATAGCAGTCAAACGAGTAAACTCATCCTGTGCAGCGGCCCTCTGAACAAGTATTTCAGCCATGCGACCATAATCTACAGACTTCAAGATAGTACTGCTTGAGTCAGAAAAATGAACATAAAATCTGCTTCTTTAAAGAAACGGACCTAGGATATACTACAAGATTAAGTATAGCAGCTGAAAACTAGCAAGTACCAGGATCATGTCATAGAATATAAAGTCACCAATCATGTAGCAAAATATCACCCACATCAAATGAAATTACGATACGTTAAAGTAAAAGTCTTACTGGGGAGTTCTTGATCTCTTGAAGAAACTCTGAAAGTGCTGAATCAGCTTGCTGCCTTATTTCATGGCTGGAATCACTTAACATATTAAATAAACCTGAGATTTTAACATGTCAGTTCAGCTCATCTAGCAAAACAAACATTTGTGACTCTACTAAATTTCAGTCAAGATGTCTACCATCAAGGAAATCAGGAAGAAAACCAAGCATGTCGATATCCGGAACACTGTCTAAGACTGTGATCCATCCCACTAAGAATTGGCGGACATATGGATTCAAGACATTCATACGCTCTCTCAATAGTGGTATAAATTCTTCAATGCTGACAGGAATAAGAATAGGTCGATGTAAGGTTATTCCTAAAACTCAAATTAAAATAAACACAAGTGAATCCACAACCAACAGGTATAAAAGTGATGATGAACAAGGTTACCTGAACTGGTCACTCTCTGTGACAATGTCCTGTCACACCAAAGGAGTATATTATTAGTTCACTTTCTACAAATGGATGATAGCACATATGGGTCAAGCTACATACAGAAATAAATAATACTCCCTCCATTCTTAAACATATGGCATTACGGTAAGTGTAATTGTAGTAAAGATAATCCTATTTATACTAAATTTGTACCTTTCTAATTAATATTGTTAGCCTTTTTAAGTTAAGATGTGACTTATGAATTACCATTTTTACCTCATTTTCTTCCATACATTAAATAGATCAACATGGGGGAATGAAATAAGTAATTCACGTAGTGTTAATTTGTAAAGAATATAGATAAAAGCGAAAAGTAGCTAAAATGACTTATATTTAGGAATAGAGGGAGTAAAAATAATCAACAACAACAACAAAGCCTTAGTCCCAAAATGATCTGGCCGGTTAACATGAATTGTCGTATGGCCTCGTTGATGGAGAGGTGAGAAAACAATTTAAAAAAAAAAAAAAACTATATGTCATTACCTTCACAAGTCTATCTAAAAGATGAGCAGCACTTTGTACACTGGTATCTGAATCTGCTGAAAGCTTACACAATGCATCAAAGATTTGATTGAAAAACACAATGAAGTCACCCCTCACAACCTGCAAAGTGACATGATATGAGCTCAAAAGGCAAACAAAGAATGGCCCGTGCAATTACCATTTAGTCCATCCTCACCTTTGCAATATTGTATAGAGCTTCACAAGCATAATAGCGGACTCTGCTATCTTGGTCAGAGAATGAATTTATTACTGGCGGTACAATTTGCTGGCAGGTTACAGGAAACAAGAGATAGAGAGAGTGTGAGAGAAGTGCTTTAGTAAAATAGCCAAACTAGCCTTAACAGAATTCAATGTTCTCATACATAATCATCTTTCCTTTAAGGCATAATGAAGGATTTGGCGAACATATAAATACGGGCAGAATTGAAACGCCAAATTTTGAACTCTTGCATTAAAATTCATTCAAATGCGAATTATAAATTATAACATTGGTGAAAAAATGCAAAAGTTTCTAATCAAGGGTGCTGAAAGAGATCCCGAACAGTACATTTTAGCTTCTTTTTTTCCTATGCAAAAAAGAAACATTATATTTAAATATTACAAATGGGGAACAATATGGTTCAAGAACTTTCCCTGACACACAGAGGGGTGGTGATAAGTTTACTCAATGCAGAAGGAACCCATAAAAGTAAGATTGCACAAACAGATAAATGCAGTTAAGTTCACATGATAAACCATTTTAGCAATAGCCTAGTTGGACCACCAAACCAGTACTTACATTGAATAGAGTATCCTCTCCTGTGAGTTTAGACTCTCATGAGTATTTGGTTTTAGACAGAAAATTGGTACACGATTTAAATATGTTCCAACAAATAGACCTGCTTTTACATATCTATCATCATTTAGGACAATCAGGCAGAATGCAGAATATGCAAAAGAGTGGAGAAAAAGTAAGGAAATTCATAATGGGTATTTTTTCTAGGGGTGTGCACACAAAACCGAATACCGACCCGAACCGACCAAAACCGATAAAACCGAGCCGATATAAACCGATGCCGACATAAGTCTATAGGACACGGTTTGGCTTATTTAAATAAACCGACCAATCGGCTCGGTTTCGGACGCAACCTAAATAAACCGAAATATATACCGAACCGAACCGATCACTAATACTACGTCGTTTTACTGTTAGTATATATACATATTTCCCTAATTACTCTTCTCTCATTGTTCCTCTCATTGTTTGCTTCCTGTTCAGCCAAAACAGCAAACAGGCCCAATAGGCCCAATTAAGCCCAATCATATTAATCACCAGCAAACCGACACCTACCGATACCGATCATGCCGAAACCGAAAAACCGACCATACCGATACCGACTATAAACCGAAGGTGGCGGTTTTTTGTTATTCAGAAACCGAGCAATTCGGTTCAGTAGCGGTTTAGGCAAAAAACCGAGCCGTACCGAACCGAGTCACCCCTAATTTTTTCCCTGACCTAAGCTCTTTTGTAGGGTTGTAAATGAAAGGGGTCGAATCAAGTTTTGCATTTTCGAGCTCGAGCTCGTTCATATATTATCGAGTTCGGGTTTTTCCAAGTTCGAGGTCATGCAGAATTGGCTGTCCGAACTCAAATCGAGCTTCGAATCGTTCACAAGCAGCTCGAGTCTTAACGAACCGAGCTTCAGTGTAAGCCCTTTTCCTTAAAATCAGTCTTGAGACGAGCTCAAGTTCGAGTCATTATCAAACTCGAGACTAGACGAGTCGAGCTGGAGATTGGGCTTCTTTTCTTAAACAAATCGCCATAGCTGTTAAGACTTGACTTTTGGCCTGCCATTTTTTTACTAATATACATGCATACATACACACATACATACATACATATATGATGTGTGATATTGTGAATACTCCAATCCGTTGCGACGGACTGGCGTATACGGTATACATATATTATATATGTACACACATATACATATATGTATATATCATTTTGATATTTGGCATTTAGATGCTATGTAACTAGTTTTAACCATGTAGTACTGTAGTCAGTAGAACACACAACAAAACACACAATACCAGATATACAATTAGGATGAAGTGTTTAATGTACTGTGCAAGTGAACAATCAAACAATGTTAAGTACATATCAGTGCATTGTGTTATTGTAATATGTATAAGACAGTTATGTGTATGCATGTAAATCTCTGTGTGTGTGTTTCTAAAATAATATGATACAGAAATGCTACTTTCAACACTTTATAAATCATAACCATTTTTAATAATTAAGATTATCTCGAGTTCGTTTGTCTCATAATCAGGATTCTAGAATTGGTCTCTTGAAGGGTCAGGAAAATATTCTTGTAAATCTTTTATGACCTTCTTGATTTCTAGTCCTATTCCTTCTCCTTTCCCCCTTGTTTCATTTGTTTGGAAGTCTAAAACTCCTTTTAAAATCAGAGCCTTTATTTGGACTTTAGTACTTAACAAGCTTAATACCAATGATAAGCTTCAAATTCGACGGCCTCTCAAGTGTTTTTCGCCTAATTGGTGCGTGAACTGCAAGCTTTCGGGTGAATCTCATGACCATCTTTTTCTCCATTGTACCATGGCTCAATATCTTTGGAATAGTCTTTTTGAGGTGGGTGGAGAATATTGGGTGTGCCCTAGTACTTTGAACTCCTTTTTGCAAATTCAGTTTAGAGGCTTCGGAAAAGGCAAAGATGTAGCTCTCTTATGGATTGCGGAATCTCAGCCGTCTTGTGGTGTTTATGGATGGAGAGGAATAACAGAATATTTCGAAATCATCATATTCCGAAACACTTACTATGGGAACGGGTGATTTCTATTGCTTCTATTTGGGCGTCAGCTAACGGGGCTTTTCGGGGATTGTCTATTTCTGATTTGAAGCAAGATTGGGCGGCTGCGATTATGTAGATTTTGTTGCTTTATTTTGTGTTTTCTTTTTCTGTGTCCTCTTTGACGGATACCTTATCCGTCTTTTGTATATTCTTCTCTTTAATCTAATAAAATTCTTTTCCTATCAAAAAAAAAAAAAAAAATTAAGATTATCTATCATAATTATTTGAAAAACATTGGTAAAAAAAAAAAAAAAAAAAAAATTACCTTTAAGTCCTCAAACATAGGGCTATTCTAACATTCTTTACACAAATGAGGATAAATTTATCAGTTGTTTTAAGTTATTAAAATGTCTTTTTTTTCTTTTAAAGTTGTTCATGTTTTGAACAACTAATAAATTGCATTCTTTGTTATTTGAAGGGTATGTTAACTCAATTGTTTATAAGGGCATAAAACAACACATTCATGATTAGCTTTAGACGACTCGGCCATTAGTGAGAAAATTAATTTTTCAATGTTGAACGGGCATGTGACAATATATAATTGAAATCACACAAGTGTGAAATCAATTTTCTCTGTTGTTTCTGAGGGTATGTGACAACACATTCATCACTACTATTAAGAAACCAAGAAATTGAGGTCATAGTTTATATAATCGTGAAATCACACAGCTGTGAAATCATTTTTAGTTTTTAACAACTGATAAATTGAGTAATTTTTAAAATTTGAGAGATGAATTTCTCAATTTTATATGTAGGTGCGATTGGAAATGAATATCTTGGCTATAACATTTGCGAAATAAAATTTTAAGTTTATGAATTTTTAACCATATGATGTGTGTACTTGTTTGATTCGTCTCGACCATACGATTATATCGGTGGTTTCAGATTAATTTTGTGATTTTTAGATTTTGAGATATATTGTATTAAAGTTTAGAGGGGAAAAAAGGAGAGAGAGGAAGAGAGCATGTGTACGACCAAGGAGAAAGAGTGTGCGCTGTGAGGGGTACGCTGATCCAGAAATTATAAGGAGTTTTTGGTTAGTTTTGAAAATATATATTCTTTATCCTTGATGGTTTTCATTTGGCCAAAAGCCTCTGAAAAACGTCTAGGGACAAAAAATTTACAAAAAGGGCTTGGGACAACCCACATGCACAAAAAGCAACAACAAATTGAACAACCATAATAATTCATGATCCTTGCATGATCTTCCCAACTATTTAAATCCAAGAGTTGAAAAGCCACTGTTCCTCCATAGTACTAATCCTTCTCTGATTATCTAAACCTTCCACTTCTGATGAGAACTTGACCAGCGAAGACATATCCAACACTCATCAGACACTGAGAACAGATACAGAACCTCCAACCCAAATACCCATGCAAGATGCACGGAAGAATCTCATTAGACTGCGAGATGCACTATACAGACCTTCAGAGTTCAGACACAATGCATGGTTAAGATAATTAAGACAGCTCTTTCACATCATATTGCTTAAACAAAGCTCGAAAGAATCAGGGAGAAGTCAAATCCCCTAACTTTCAATGTAGATCGTAGTTATATGAGTCACAGTTGGTTAGGGAATAAAGAAGAAAACTCAGGCTAAAGATGAATCCTTGACTCAAAGTCATTACGAGCTTGAGAAAAGCCTTCACCTTCTAACTTTCGACCGAAGTGGAGCAACTTCACTCGGTCTTATACTCCCTCCGTCCCATTTTATACTTCAAAAACTTCTGTTTTAGGTGTCCCAATTTATACTTCAAAAACCCAAAAAAAACAAAGTATTTAATACTCCCTCCGTCCCAGCACAAGTGAGACTAATTTCCTTTTCAGTCCGTCCCACCACAAGTGAAACTGCCTAAAATGGAAATATTTTAATATATTTAAATTCAACCAACTCCACCATTTAACCCCACTCATTCTCTCTTCATTTCCCACTACTCAATTTATTCAACCAACACTATTATTTGCCTCACTCATTCTCTCTCTTCCTTTTCTACCACACATATACTTCCTTTTTATTAATTATTGTGCCCCACAAGTTGGTCTCACTTGTGGTAGGACGGAGGGAGTACTTTGTAATTTAATGGGCCCCACATATCATACTCACAACAACTATCCACTAATTATTCCCTACCCCATTTTCTCTCTCCGACCCACTTTCTATACTCACAACACCCTACATCAATTTCCATATTTTATAATAAAAAGGTTCCCCTCCTAAATCCTTGTGCCCATTATTTTTTGAAGCATAAAATGGGACGGAGGGAGTATTTACTATTTATTTCTCTCTGGAAGTCAAAACCTATATGTGACCTTGATATAAGCTTAACTTCATATTACATCTACACTTTCTCCCCCATCAATAAAGGAATCGTCCTCGATCATTTTGCTTTATGAAAAAGTAGATTTAGAAAGTGTGAAAAAATTATCTCTTTGCGTATGGATCTATAGAAACCTCTAACAGCCTGTGACTCTCTTACTCAGCTAACACAGAACCGCCATCAAGACCGTGGTAGATTGAAGACAAAATAAAGATGCCTTACTTTAATATCGGAAAGTAATACGATGCAACTTGCTTTCAAAAGAGAGCAGGATCCCACTAAAAGCAGAGCAGGATCCCACTAAAAGCAACCCTTACAGCCACCCAAAGAGAACGCAAGAAGACCACCCTATCGACAACAGGTATTTTGACAAGTCTGATCCTGGAACTCCGCTCAGTCAAAATGTATTGACTATTGAGTGCAGGAAGTATAATAAGCTACGAAAACACAGCAGCATCCCCTCCCTTCCCGAAACCCCTCACATGAAGCTGAAGTAAGATCCTACAAATTTCTGACTTACCAAAGCCTCACCTATCACTCCGATAACTGATTTTATAAAAAGCAAGCAATGCCACTCAAGAGGAACAAGTAATCATGGGACTCTACTGACCATTTACACATTATACACCAATATTGGGAAATCTTCTAATACAACAAGTTGATACTTCGTTAAAGAACCCTACCAACATTTCACAAAACAAATATGTTAAAATAGGCCAGACCACTCGGAGGGAAAATAGTATAGCTTATTGTTAGAGCAATTAAACAAGACTTGATGAGAAAAGAAAGCTATCACAAGAACACAAATTTACGTGGTTCACCAACTTGGCTACGTCCACGGGGAGGGAAGAGAATATTATTATCAATCTGGAGAAACGTTTACAAGATCACACTAATCTATACTAGCACGAATTTTGGTCACAAAATTCTTGACTGTGATAATCCCTAGATCTAGAATTATTGATTTCTTCTGAGCAATCTATTTTTCTGTCTATTCAGACTTGTTTTGGTACTAGGTTGATAGCCTCTATTTATATTACTCAAAACCTAGTTTAGGACTATGGTAAGAACTTGGAATACGAGTCCTAAAAGGACTTTAAACCTTCCTTTCCACGAAATCCTAGTCTGCAACAACTTATGGCCAAACAACCTTGGGTTCGGCCAAGTCCCTTGCATGGTTCGGCCACACCCTCGTATGGTTCGACCGAATCCCCTCAATAGCTCGGGCAAATCTCTTATTGCTCAAAAACTCTTATTTCCAACGTCAAACTGGTTCGGCCGAGTCCTAGCATAAGTCTGGCCGAAACTGGTCTCCTTGTCCCGGAATCACGAAATCTTCCTGTTGCTTAATCCTCTAACTTGGCGTCCCAAATTCAAAGTCATTAACTCAACACTTATAATATCTTATTCCGTACCATGCCTTATTGTTGTGTTATTCAAGGTAATCACTAGTATTAAATAGCATGTACCTTTAACTGCATAATGCCAATGAGCAACTTTAGTGAATTTCCTAATTAAATTTGTCTCATCATAATGTTTCCTAAGGAATATAAATACAGGTTTCAATTAAGTTATAATATGTCCATTTGTGTATCAAGTTTTCAACTCGCATACTAACAAGACTACTCATCAGCATAAACAAGAAGCTAGCTAGCTTCAAAAATCTCAGATTTAAGCACCGAGCAAAACCATATAAAGCAGTCATATCATCTAAACATACAAGCATTACCTCGAGATGTTGTGATGCTTCTGCAGTCAAACCAACAGTTGCTGCAGCCAATCCAATTAATCCTCCCTACCAAAAAAAAAAAATGGCAATTCAGATGCATTAAAAGTGCAAGACAGATTTTTCTCTTTATCTCTCAACTGACCTTTCGATGATTTGCTTGTGGGGAGTAGGTGAACTCATTCGTCAACAAATTGATAACAGCCGTAATTTTATCATGATCTCCCGCCATCGCCAATTGCTTCACAATTCCTTCAACCTAACACAAAGTCAAAAAACCAAAATTAATTAAAGTCCCAAACTTCAACTAAAACACACACAAATTAAACAGCGGGGAAAAAAAACTGACAAACATACCTCCAGTGCAGCATTCTTCCTCTTCTCGTAAAGTTTGTCAGAAAGATTACGAAGAACGCCGGCGGGAATGGCGGAAAGAGCGTCCGCCATAGCAGCAGCAGCAATTGGCAAGAAATTCTACAAACTTTCACGACCAATCAAAGCCGTTTCCTGATTTTCTCTTGCTCAAATCGGAACATATTATCAAATTACAGAATTTATTTAGGGAAAGAAAAGCGCGTGCGGGTTTTGCGATTGGTCTGTGTCGATGAGTTCGAGTGTGTCAGTCGATAGAAAGACACAGAACAGATCTAAGAATAATAATAATAATAATAAAAATGGTGTAAATTAGAAGAGAAGATCCGGGATGAATCCGGGATTTTCTCGGGAAAATTCCATGTTAGAAATCAATTTGCGGAGGAGAGAGAGAGAGAGAGGGGTGAGTGGTTGCGTTCACACGGAGAGAAAGTATTAGGCGTCGTAGCGACGGTGAAGGTTAGAAAGATGGGGTCTCGGCCACCGCCGTACTGAGATGATTACACTTGGGTGGTGTTATACACACCCGTAAAAGTTATGAAGACACCCGTAAAGCTAAGTTCACTCTTCCAAAATAACTCAAACTTGTCAAACTTCATATTATACCCTTCCCCCACTTAAAAGGCAATAATTAAATACTTCTACCCACCCAATTTCACACCCCCAATTTTCACAGAGAGAGGAGAAACGGGAACGGACACACGAGTTTATGACAGCGGCGACCACTGACGCGGCGGAGGCGGCGAGCGGCGACCAAGGCGGCTACTACATTCAACCTTCATGTCAGATTTGGGAAAGGGAAAAGGAAGTAAGTTTTGCTATCCTTTATGCAATTATTTACTTAAAATTGTGTAGAATTTAGTGTTTATGCACAAGATTTGTAGTGTACATGGTGGTAAATATGAACAGGGAAAAATGTCTGTTCAGCAAACCAGGATCGGAAAACATTAAGGGGTTCGGCAGGAGGTGACCGAACCATTTTCAAAATTTCGGCCACTACCTGCCGAACATTTGTTTAATTTTCGGTCACACCCTGCCGAACCATTTTGAGATTTTCGTGTTGTTCTGGCCGAACCAGTTACATTTATTTGGGTTGTGAATGTCTAAGCACTTAGCTTATATTGTTATTAATTTGCAGATTTAACCTGCACAAATCACATTTTTTTTATTTAATAAATCTTTAATGACTAAAGTTTTGTTAATCCATTTGAGGGTTTTGATTTTCTTTTTTGGAATTCGTTGGCTGTTGCTTTACCTGATGTGGTCAAAATTGTTTAATCTCCTCTTCAGAGTAGGCATTATTTAAAGTGTTGCGTTCTATAAACTTTATGGCTGTTTTAGACGTTCAAAAATAGTAGTGATGAGAAACAAAACTACAATATGGATTGCTAAAAGAATAACCTTAATACTCTTAAATCCACATAATTCCTAATATGTTCTTCACCAAATTGGTCTTGATTCCGGAAACATAATTCATTCCCTGAACTCTAAACCCTGATCAATCAACACTAATTAAACCAATAGTAACCAATTAATCATAATCAACCAATAGTACCAATTGAAAGTGGCAAGTATATTGAAAACTTGTACTCCTCTCCGTCCCAAAAAGAATGTCCGGAAAAATTTCAAATTTGCTCTTGATCAAGAGCAAATTTTAGACGTTTTCAGACCTTTATTTTGGAGTAATACATAGTGTTGCTATGTCCTGAGTGTTTGTAATACTGAACACAACACGGTTTTAAAAACAACTTGTAAAAAGAGCAATGCTAGGGGCACAACCAGTTACATTTATTTGGGTTGTGAATGTCTAAGAACTTAGCTTATATTGTTATTAATTTGCAGATTCAACATACATGAGGAGGGCCGGACGTCCTACTGCTTCCGCTAGGAGAGCAAGAGAACTACGCCTTCAATCGCAAGAAGAACAGTTTGAAAACCCCGATCAAAATGAAGGTGAGGATGACATGGAAATTCAACACCAGTCCCAACCCCAACATGAAGAATCCGAGCCCCAGCAGGAAGAATCAGAACAAGAAAATGAGGATGCAGGTGGTGATACTTATCCATTCCCTGGCGAACCCTCGGTTGGCTCGCTTCTTGTTTCCTACTGTAGTCATGTTGCAAAGTCCATATGGGGTGGTGGAGGGAGAGATCTTTTGAAATGTATCAACCACACAACAAGAATGTTTGAGTGGGATTTGGAAGGTGACTTGTCTAGCAAATTCTTTGATATCATCTCGAGGTCCGGTTTACGACCCCCAGTGTCTGACCGGCCAATGACGATTACAAATCCGTTCTCCTTTGCCTTAGAACGCACCCACTCACACATTCTCTCCCGAGTAATGAAATGCAAAGGCATAGTAAATGCCTGAGTGTAGTCGGGAAAAACATCTTCAAAATTAACATCTCCGTAATTATCACCAGTTGAACACTACAAAGACAAACAAATAGATCAATTACCCACAATTTGGCAAAAAAAAAAAAAAAAAAAGGAAAAACGGGTTTAACACGAAGTTAAATTGAAATCGTTGATTGCTTTATTAAAATTGTTGTTAAATGGGTGAAAACAGACTACTATGATTGTACTAAAATGGCTGAAAAGAAAAAATTTAAAATTTTGTTGTAACTTTTTTTTTAAAAAGTTCGGCAATCACCTACCAAACAGTTTAATGGTTTTCGGTCATTAATGACCGAAATATTTCAAAAAGTTCGATAGCCTGTTGCCGAATTTTATTAACAAGTTCGGCACCTGATTGCCGAATTTTGTTAACAAGTTCGGCACCTGATTGCCGAACAAATATATCGGGTTCGGTAGACCAGGGTCGAATATTTCTCACCGGTTCGTCCACCTTTGGCCGAACTTTTGAAACTCAGACTGGATTATTGGAAAAATTTACAGACACAAAAAGGAGTTATAATACAAGGAAAACTTACAATAATGTCCATTTTGTGTGCTATATCAACAATGCTTGAACTAATAACAATGTGGTGTTTGAGTTTTTTTTTTTTTTTTTTGAGAGAGAAAAAGTTGGAGGAGTTGATAGGTGAAGAAGAAAGGGTAAAGGAAGTTAAAAACTGGTGATGGTAAAATTTAATGGGGGAAGGTAAAAATTAATAGGTTGGTTGTTAGGTGTATTAAATTTACGGGTGTCTTTAACATTTTTTGTAGTAGTCCACAATTACGGGTGTACAAGGTGGGTATGGGTGTACAATACATATAAAAGTTAGTTTGGACATTTCATTCGATGGCATTTTTTAAAGAACTTGGATTACGGGTGTCTTCATAACTTTTATGGGTGTGTATAACACCACCCTTACACTTGCACCAATTTACCCTCCTCTATTTTTGTACTCCCTCTCTCTAAGACAATCAACAATGGTTCAACACCTCATTTCCATTCAACACCCACTTTATCACTCCACCTCATCTTCTCTCTCCATCCACCTACTCATTCAACAACCCATCAACTTTTACACATTAGACTATGAGCAATGGTTTCAACTCCCCTTCCCATTTCATACAACCACTTTAACACTTTATTCTATCCACCTCATCTTTCATACACCCCTTTCATACAACCCCTCTACAATGGTTAGTTGGAAAAAAAAATCATCTCCCTCCCACTCATCATTCTATACCCCACTACTTTTATATTATTTTTATTTTTTATATATTCTTTATTTTTATGATTAGTAAAAAATAATAATAATTATTATTATTATTATTAATTAAAATAATATTTTACACTAAATTAATTTTTTTTGGCAATTAAATAATTAGATAAATGACGATAATTATTATTCAAAATAAGAGAAGTTACAATACACTTAGCTCGCGACATAATTAATGAAAGACAATAAAATTATTAAATCACACATGGTTTCCGAATTTTGCCCATATGTGCTTGACTAGATCCTTCTGCAATTGATGATGAACTCTTGAATCACGCATTTCCGATCTAGTACGCACATGCTCTGCAAATGCAGGTAGTACCTCAGTCGAGAATGGTTGTTGTGTACTAGACCCACTTGCCTCGGGTTGTTGTGAAGTAGACCCTCTTGCCTCGGGTTGAAAGTCTTTCCAATTTTGAGAATAAGTATGCCGTTCATCCTCAACAATCATATTATGTAATATGATACATGACCTCATGATGATAGCCAAGTCGTCTATCTCCCACATTCGAGCTGGTTCTCGAATGATTTTAAATCGAGCTTGGAGCACTCCGAATGCACGTTCTATATCCTTTCGACATCCCTTTTGAAAATTCGCAAATAGCTTATCTTCCTCACTTTGAGGAAGTCTAACTGATTTGACGAAAGTCGGATAAGAAGAGTATATACCGTCAGCAAGATAATACGCCATATTATATTAACGTTGATTCACATAGAAATTAACCCGTGGAGCTTTTCCTTGTTCAACATCATCGAACAATGGCGATCGATCGAGCACATTTATATCGTTCATTGTGCCCGGACATCCGAAAAAGGAATGCCAGATCCACAAATCATGAGTGGCAACTGCTTCAAGTATAACACTCGTGGTTCCCTTATCACCTCTAGTAAACTGACCTTCCCAAGCAGTTGGATAATTTTTCCATTCCCAGTGCATGCAATCAACGCTCCCGATCATCCCTGGAAATCCCCGCTGCTCACTAACTTCAAGTATACTTCGCAGGTCATCTTTAGTTGGGGCTCGCAAGTACTCTTGCTCATACAATTGAATGACCCCTTTGCAAAATCGATGTAACGTCTCCAACGCTGTAGTGCCTCCTATCTTTATGTATTCATCGATAGCATCGGCGGACATACCATATGCTAACATTCTCATCGCCGTGGTACATTTTGCTAATGGAGATAGGCCTTCTTTGCCAGTAGCATCGTATCTTTGTGTGAAGTAGTTGTCATGGTTTGATAGATCCGCGACGATTCGAAGGAATACATGTTTCCGCATCCGATATAATCGGCGGAAGAAATCTTCGTAGGTAGCATTTTCAGCAAAGTAGTCGTCAATCAGACTCTTATTGTGAAAAGCATGGTCTCTTTTGAAATGTTTTTTTTTTTTTTTGGTTCCTCTTGTTGCAAAAGTGGTTTGACGATAAACTCCTCCTCCCATTCAAGTTGCCTTATGTAGGCTTCGACATCAAAAGGAACTGTGAATGGATTCATTGATGTAGGAAGAAAGAAAGAAGAGATTGTGATTTTTTGTTGTAGGAAGAAGGAAAGAAGAGATTGTGATTTTTTGTTGTAGGAAGAATGAAAGAAGAGAGTGTAATTTATAAGAAATTGCGTGGTTGAGGTTGACGGACATGAAGCAATAATTCAACCGAGTTAATTAAAAGATAAGAAGTTGTGTGGTTGAGGTTGACGGACATGAAATAAGAATGAAACCGAGTTAATTAAAAGATAAGAAATTGTGTGGTTGATGTTGACGGACATGAAGCAATAATTCAACCGAGTTAATTAAAAGATAAAATTACAATAATTCAACTTGAGTGGTAAAAAACACACGGTAAAGTAGAAAACACACATTATTACAGACAATATTTAAAATAGCTCGTTAGACAACATTTCAAACATCCTTTGTTGTTGTTCATCCCGATTATCCTTCATACTTAACTTCACCCATACTTTCATTTTTTTAGCCCGAGCAATTTCTTGTTGAATGTTGTTTGATTCCTCTTGTTGGGTGGATATCTTGTCCAATCGTTCCCAATCGATCTGTTTCATGGTTTGATATTTTGTCCACCCTTCCTTTACCGGGCTCAAGCCTACGCTTTGATTTTTCTTTTTACCCTTTTTCTTAGTTGAATCCCTTCCCATAGGACGAGGAATGGATCCAACTGAGTTTGAATCACTTCCGTCACTTTCACGTGATCTCTTAGATCCACTGCTAGCAGATCCCGTATTTCCTCCTATCATACTTGCAAAACGTGGTTGATCTCGGATAGAACGTCACTCATCCATTAAATTAAAAGTGCCATTGCCTCCACTTGTATACAGTTCCTGAGCTTTTTTCAGTACATCGGTCTCCGACCACTCGCTTTGTTTCATACGCGTAGCACTATCATAAGCACCTATCCATTTTCTCACTTTTTGGCATATATAATTATACCGATTTTTGCATGTAGTTAATGAAAGGGTGGAGTCAAATGAGCCATAATCGTTACAATAGTTCGTAATCTTACCCCAAAACGCATCTGATTTCTGACCATTTCCGATAACACTGTCGGTTCCATATTTTATATACCCACTAAGTAGCACTAAATTTTGTGCCGTCATCCATTTGGTGTTTTTTTTTGCGATGTGGGGTAGGACATTCTTCAGGGGGAGTATCTTCCATAGGTGCGCTAATGCTACCCTCACCCAGTTGTGCTGAAAATTCTGGAAATTCTAATGGTTGAGAATTTCCAGAAATTTCATTTCTCATCCTTGGCATTTGAGGATTATTAGGATAATAATAGGGCTGAGGTGGTTGAAATTGCATAGGATAAGCATATGGATTCTAATTTTGCACACCTAAAGGCATGAAATTTGGGACAGCTGAAGGCATAAAATTGGGTGGAAAAAAAGGATTTGAAACATTTTGGGGACGGGGTTGGTTGGAAGATTGGTTCTCCAAGTTAAAATCATTAGGATTGTAGTTGAATGGTGAAAAATTTAGGGAATTTTGAGTGTTGAAAGGATTATTATTGGGATATATTTCACTCAAAAGATAATGAATTTTTTTAAATGTAGGCTAAAATGGAGAAGGAAAATTGAGAAAAGATAGTTTTTTTTTTGGTGTCCAAATCTAATGAAACTTGCATCATTTTATAGGGAAAAAAAATGCTGAATTTTGGCGAAAAAAAAATTAAAAAAAATTACTAGGTGATAATTCAGATCAAATAATTGAGTTAAAAAATTAAATCCGAAAATCCATTGGACCAATCATGTGCTTACACGTGTCGAAAAATGAAAAAAAAAAAAAAAAAAAAAGCCGCCGGGCGCGCCCACATGCGCCCTGTTGGGCCGTGTGGCGCACGCGCCTTTTGCGGTCCAATTATCAAGCGCCACGTGGACTCCGACGCATGGCTTCCCCAAAATTCAACCGGTATGAATTTTTTCATACACACATTTCAAACACCAAGTTTCATACACCCCCCACAATAGTTTCATACCCCTCCCCCAACTTTCATACACCTATTCATACACCCATTGTGGGTAGTCTTACAATAGCTTATTTAATACTTTCCATTCAACACCCTCCCAACTCATCATCCTACCCCACCATTTTTATTTTATTTTATATCCTTTATTTTTATGATTATTAATAATAATAATAATAATAATAATAATAGTAATAGTAATAATAATAGTAATAACAATAATAATAATAATAATAATAATAATAATAATAATAATTTATAATTAAAAAAACTTAATTAATGTTTTTTAATTGTAATTAAATAAATACGAGAAATAACGATAATTATTATTAAACAAAAAAGAAAAGTTACAATAAGCTTAACTCGCGATACAAGTGATGAAAGACAAAAAAGCATACGACACAATAGAATCGACTCACAATGCAATAAAACTATTAAATCATCAATTTCCGAACTTTGCCCATATGTGCTTGACTAGATCCTTCTGCAATTTTTTATGAGCTCTTGTATCACGCAATTCCGCTCTACTACGTACATGATCTTCAAATGCAGGTAATACCTCAGTCGAGAATGGTTGCTGTGTACTAGATCCGCTTGCCTCGGATTGATCATTAAAGTCAAGCCAATTCTGAGTATATATATCACGTTCATCCTCAACAATCATATTATGTAATATGATACAAGACCTCATGATCATAGCCAAGTCCTTCATCTGCCACATTCAACATGGTTCTCAAATGATTTTGAATCGAGCTTGGAGCACTCCAAATGCACGTTCTATATCCTTCCGACATCCCTCCTGAAATTTTGCAAATAGCTTGTCTTCTTCACTTTGAGGAAGTTTAACCGATTTGACGAAAGTCGGATAATTAGGGTAGATAACGTCAGCAAGATAATAGGTCATATCATACGGATTTTGATTCACAAAGAAATTGACTCGTGGAGTATTTCCTTGTTCAAGACGATCGAACACTGGTGATCGGTTCAGAACATTTATATCGTTCAATGTGCCTGGACAACCGAAAAAGGCATGCCAAATCCATAAATCTTGAGTGGCAACTGCTTCAATAATAATCGTGGTGGTTCCTTTATCGCCTCTGGTAAATTGACCTTCCCAACCAGTTGGACAATTTTTCCATTCCCATTGAATGTAATCAATGCTCCCGATCATCCCTGGGAACCCCCGCTGCTCATTAACGTCAAGTATTCTTTGCAGGTCAGCTTCGTTTGAGGCTCTCAAGTACTCTTGCTCAAAGTAAATGGGGTATTGTTATCACTTTTATATAGTTCATGGGCTTTGGTCATTACATCATTTTTCGACCACCCGCTTTGTTTCATACGCTTAGCTTTATCATAAGCACCTACCCATTTGCCCAATATTTTGTTTATATAATTATGACGATTTCTGCATGAAGTCAAATCACGGGGAGGGTCAAATGAACAATGCTCGTTACAGTATTACGTAATCTTACCCCAATACGCTTCCATTTTCTGATTTCTTCCAACAACACAGTCTGTGGAAAATTTAATCCACCCACTAAGTAGCACCAAATTTTCTTCCGTGGTCCATTTGGCGCTTCTTTTTTTAGCAGTACCTGAAACCTCTGCAGTTGGAGTAGCATCGTCAGAACCGGCGGACATACCCAGAGCCACTTGTGTTGAATATAATGGAAATTCTGATGCTTCAGTTCCAGAAATATTTTCATTTCTTGGCATATACGGATTATAAGGTGGTGGGGTGGTTGCATTGGCATTGCATAATATGAAGGAGGCCAATTTGGCACTACTGAAGCCATGGAATTTGGTGGATAAGAAAAATTTTGTATATTTTGAGGAAATGGTTGGCTGAAAAATTGATTTGGTATATTTGGAGAACGTGGTTGGTTGGAAGACTGACCATCAAATTGAGAATTCGAAGGATTGTTGTAGGGAAAAGGATAATTACTTGAATTTTGGGGTTGAAATGGTTATTATTAAGATCCATTTCACAAAAGAGAGGAGAATTTTTTTTGGTGTCGAAATCTAGTGAAATTTAGCTCTTCTTATAGAGAAAAAAAAATGCTGAATTTTGGTATAATTTTTTTTTTAAAAGATAATGCAGATTGAAAAACGGGTGGAAAAATAAAATCCAACCAACCAGAGAGACACAAGTGGCAAAATCTGGTTGGATTTGTGTGGATTGGTCGGCCAGTCGCGGCCGTCAATCACCTGGGACGCGCGTGTACAACACGCGCCATGTCGGCACCACTTGGAAGCTGACGCGTGTTGACCCGACGGACCCACCTCCTGCACCAATGCTTATTGATCCGGACCAACACCCCCACCTCTTCAACAACTCGTTCAATACCCCATTACATCCCTCTCCCCTATTGACCACTCTCCAACAAGTAATTCAATAAGCCATTGTGGGTAGTCTAATAAAATAGCTTCTCATTTTAAGAGTTAAAACTAGTAGGTAACCCGTGCTTTGCACGGGAAAGTAATTTGTGAGTTTTTTGCTATTTTGTTTTTTTAATTCAATAAGCCATTGTGGGTAGTCTAATAAAATAGCTTCTCATTTTAAGAGTTAAAACTAGTAGGTAACCCGTGCTTTGCACGGGAAAGTAATTTGTGAGTTTTTTGCTATTTTGTTTTTTTGCTATTTTTATTTAATAAAGAAACATAATATTTTTGGGTATATAAGTATATTGTATATGAATTAAAACATTTCCATACAAATTTAGGACAATTGTGTTAATTTTTTTTAGCTTTTGTTGCATGTAATTTGTATTTATTATGATAATTAAAACTTGAAATTAAAGATGATTTATTATTATTATGAATTAACTTTTGATTCTATACATGATTGACTTAATAATATTAGCTATTGTCTAATAAATTATTTTTTATTATATATTATAATTAGTAAATATAAAAGTATATAGTATACATATAATGTGTTAGTAGAATAATAAATAAATTAACAAATAATATTAATATTAATAATTTTTATATCTAGTAACTGTTATGATTAATTAATAATCCCTTTTTTTAGAGTAAGAGTCCTACTTTGCTTATGCACACTTGTTAAAAAATAATAGAAAATAGGTAAACATTGCAGGTGGGCTGATAATATAGATGTCAAAAACACAATTCATAGTGCAAGTGGACAATATATAAGTTAGTAAGTTTGGTCTTTTTGTAATTATATAAGCATTAGAAAGAAAATATAGTCCAAAATACTATTCATCTTTTCTTATAATTTCTCAATTTGAGAAAGACTTTCTGGAATATATTAAAATAAAAAGCAGAACTCTAACTTTTAGACGGAGTGAGTACTATTAATACTAAATATTAGCATATATTGTATAATTATTAACTGATATTAATAATAGTTAATTTATATAACAATCATGGTTAATTAATACTATTATTAATAGAAATAATTAATATATATATATATGATAAAAATTATGATTAACTAAAACTAATACTATTAATTAATAATAATTTTTAATTATTTAAGAAAATAATAATTAATTATTAATAGTAAACTATTATTATATTTTATATATTTTAAATTAGAGTTAATTACTATTATTAGTAATAGTTAACTATAATAGTTAACAATAGTTAACTATTACTAATAATAGTAATAGTTACTATAATAGTTAACTATAATAGTTACCCTATATACTAACTAATAGTATTAGCTAATACTATTAGCTAAGAAAAAGAATTTGAAAAGTCACATATTTATGTTGGTAGGATTGATATGGCATCACCATATGCAAGCTTTTCTATAATTTTTTCACATGTCAACACTATAACTTTCCTCACCAACTTTAATATATATATATATATATATATATATATATATTTTAAAATAGAAAGTGAGTCATGCATCTTATATTCACGATAATTATCCACTAACTATTCTTTACCCACTTTCTCTCTCCTACCCAACTATTAACACTCACAAAACATCATATTTTCTTTAATTTTTGAACCTAGCCATTTTTTGGCTATTAAAATGGGACAAAGGGAGTGTATGTTGATGGCTTCCATGTTGTTCTATGGTATTATTCATTTGTATTTCTTTTCTTCCATTTTGTTTTCCTTTTTTTATTTAATTTGCAAGTTTTTCATTTTTGGAATCATTGTATAGGACTAAATCATAATTTTATAATATCTTCTTAATAGCTATAATCTAAAATAAACCATGTACAGTTTTATTCATTTAATTTAAACCTTATAGAAACTATAATTGCAAAATGACATTGTACAAAAAAATTCATTACAATTTAAGCATTCTTCTAACGCAAAATCTTGGGAAAAACGCGTTTTTCCTAACTCCCAGGAAAAACGTGTTTAAAAAAATGCGATGACATTTTTGTAAATAATCGAAACTTCTCAACGGTTCTGTATATAATTATAAAACCTTCTGGATATGAGATTGATAGCCAGAACTTTTGAAAGTGATAGCCAGAATTGTCATTTTTGTAAATAAGCGGAACCTTTCAACGGTTCTTGATATCAATATAAAGGCTTTTGGATATGAGATTAATAACCAGAACCTTTTAAAGTGATAGCCAGAATGATCCTGAATATCAATAAAAAGCCTTCTATATCAATATAAAGCCTTCTGGTTATGAGATTGATAGCCACAACCTTTGAAAGTGATAGCCATAAAGTTTTTTATGAATTTTTTTTAGAGTAAAAGAAGTGTTAATAGATAGCATTGACAATGTTTAGGATAACCAGTTGCTGTGTTATGAAGGTCCAGTGAGTGTGTTGAGGACCGTCAGATGATTTTGAAAAACACGATTTTCCTAATCACTAGGAAAAATGCATTTTACAGGATACCAACTCTTCTTCTAATTAGTAATTAAATGTTAAATTATAAATTATATAAGTGCTCTTACACCTCCTAAAATTCATCCAATTTGTATTGTACCTCCAAAAAGTTACTAATATTTATTAAATTCCGTAGTGTACCTCTCAAAAGTTATTTTTTATTAATTTTTTCATTATTGACTAATTAGAAAATTTATAAAAAAATGTCCTTCTTACTCTTAACATCAAACACAATAATAATACTCTATGGTTGACTTTTAGATCAATAAACTAAGAAATAATAAAAATATTTCATTAAATAATTGTATCCATAGATATTGAAATATGAAGTATTCTCTTCGTCCCTAAAATGTCCATTTCAAACAAAAATTGTTCTAATTTAAATGTATTTTCTGAAGAAACAATTTTTTTTTATCCCTAAATGTTAATTTTCTAATTTTTTACTAGTCTCTTTACACTTGCAAAACTAAATATTTGGAAAGTGTAGAGCAAATATATGTTTATCGACATTAAATTTTAGTATAAAGACAATTATATTTAGATGTAGTTAGTGTTACACGTAATTATATTTAGTATTACAATTGAAAGATGACTAAAATGAATGATTTTTTTTTTTTTTTTTTTTTGCAAAACATGTGTCACAATTACTTATAAACAATGTTACATATAAGTAACACAATTGTTACATTTAGTTATAGTAATTATTACTTTTGACGGATAAAAAACTACTCTCTCCGTCCCAGAGTAAGAGTCTTATTTTTTTCGCTGTTAGCACGAAGGTATTTTGAGCAATAATTTTATGTTGATCTAATTATCCTAATGGAGATTTTAAACTTGTTATTGATACTCTATTATATGTACTACCAATATCAATATCTAGATGTTCATTAACATAATTGAAATAACTTAAAATTATTGTTCAAAATACCTTCGTGTTAACAGCAAAAAAAAATATAGGACTTTTACTCTGGGATGGAGGTCGTAATTTTTTTAATACCCTGGTTATGGGTCGACCCGTTTTTACTATGAGACGAGTTTATGTTGTTCTCACAAAAGACCGACTCTTCTAGAGTATTATTAAATTAGACTAGCGGGTAACCCGTGCTCTGCACGGGAAACCAATACTATGTCTTAAAAAACATTTTAATTATAGTTAACTAATATAGTAATCATCATTTTAACTAATACTATTAATAATAAAAATTAATCTATATAATTACTATTATTATAATAACTATTATAATTAATTAATACTATTGATAGTAATAGTTAATATATATTAATAGCAATGATTAATCTATATAATAATAATTATTAATATAATTATTATAATAAAATAATATTATTAATAGTAATAGTTAATTGATATAGTAACTATTATGATTAACTAATATTAAAAATTAATAATCTAACTTATATAATAACTATTATAATTAACTAATACTAATAATAGTAATAGTTAATGTATGTAGCTTATTACAGTTAACCTAAAGTAACTATTATGGTTAACTAATACTATTAATAGTAATAATTAACTTATATATAGTAACTATTATAGTTAACTAATACTATTAATAGTAATAGTTAACTAATATAGTAACTATTATAGTTAACTAATACTATTAATAGTAATATTTAACTTGTATTGTAACTAATATTGTTAACTAATACTATTAATAGTAATGGTTAACTTATACTATTAATAGTAATAGTTAACTCATATAATTACTAATATGATTAACTAATAGTATTAGTTAAGAATGAGAATATCAAAAGTCATTACATTTTAGGATGATGTTGATGTGGCTTCTCCAAATTCAAGCCTTTACTAAAACATGTACACATGTCAAACCCACAACTCTCATCACCAACTTTAATATATATATATATATATATAGATTTATAAACACAATAAACCAATCTGTCATGAACTACTCTCTTCGGCTCTTTGGAATAATGGAATAATGTTTTTATTGATAATTTATTAAATTTTAAAAATTATTATTAATGCACTATTATATATATTAAAAATAGAAACTTTTAAATCTTTACTAAAATAACTAAACTAACCTAAAACTATTTTAAATTAAAAAAAAAACAGAAGCATCATTCCCGACAGAATAAAAGTATTATTTAGGGGGAGTTTGGGGATGCGTTCTCAAAGGGAAAACGCGCGTTTGAGGCCGAACGCAACGCAAAATCGTGTTTGGGAGAAAAACCGAGTTTGCAGTTTGAGGGCCTTCAAACGCAGAATTGTGCATTCTCGCATAAGCTGGTCTCCCCCTGCTTTTCCAATAATCGATTTCGGAAAATCAGCAATAAAAATCAAATCCTTGATTTACCCCTAAGCATCGCTCGATCAACTCGATCCACTTCACTAAACCAATATCAAACTACTTTCTGATGCCAATTTTTTTTTTTCAAACGATGGTACCCTATCTGCTCAATTTGCTCTTCGATTTCTCAGATCTTGTAGGTTGATAACTCATGATCGATGATGGTTGTGGATGTTGGAGCCGGAGATTTGGAGGGTGTTTCTTGAATGGGAGTATTTCTCTCTCTAAAACTTGTAAAAGGAAAACAAAAAACAGTGTGAAAGCAAGCTTGAACCTAGGAGTTTTCTTTGCTGCTGAGGAAGAATTAGAGACGAGAGAGGCCAATTTGAAAAAGCAGAAGATGAAGGGAGGGAGAGAAATATGAAAATAAAAAATAAAAAATAGGGAGGGGCTATTGCCACTACATTTTTTGCTTTTCCACTACAATATTATGTAGTTTGACACAACTCTCCTTTCCAATTTTGTGAATAGACAAAATCATCCTTTGTTATATAAGGAATTAATGAAGTATTCCATAATAGATTATATCACTAAAATGTTTAATTATATAGTACATAGTTTTTTAAATATCTACTACATTTAATAATAAATATTAAATAATTTGGATTTTCTTTAAAATATTTATAATGTACAGTGAAAAAATAATTGCAGTAAATTACTTTTTAATTTTCCAGTTTCAACTCAATTATAGTTTATTTTATACTTGCATTTTTTCATTAATTTTCCAAAATAAAAAATAAATTACACGTGATCCATAAATCTTATTATATCCTTTGTTGATAAAAAAAAAAAACTTGAAACTCTTTGATATAATATTACGGACACTTATCAATATTTTGAACTTGACAACAAAACTAATTTACTTTTCTAAAATATTTAAAGATTCACCAGTTAGTTTATATTTGAAGCATATTGTGGTAATTAAGTGTAAAAAAGTATTTATTTATAAATTCTAACAAAATTTGTATACTTCTACACATTTTGTGTTTATTAATGTATATTTCATTCTCTCAAAAAAAAATTATATGCTTAATATGCATAAATCTTAGTTTAAAATTCCAAATCTATCCACCATTTTTTCTAATCAATATTTCCATCATTAAGGACAAAAAATTAAGGTAGAAATATAAATAAACCTAATTAATCATTTTTTTGAAATATCAATTTTGTAATTTATTTCACAAAAAATTACTATATATTTAATTTCCTTGGCATAATGATTTAAATAAAAAAACATTCTTACAAAAAAATAAGAAAACCCCAAAAGTAGTTAGGAGAATAAAACCTTACCAAAAAGTATGAACAATCCATAAATAGATAGAATGTGTTTAAAGGGCAATTTAGTCAAGAGATTCAAATCATATTGATGATGTAGTGGAAAAGCAAAAAATGTAGTGGCAATAGCCCCTCCCTAAAAAATATTAGATATAGTGACTCTAGATATGAGAAGGGAAGTGGAGGGACTTGCTTTGGGTTTCGGTTAGTGAAATTCAAGTGGAATAACCAAGCATTACTATTCGACCAGGGATCATCAATTATGTAGGCTTTGTTTTTTTTTTTTTTTTTTTTTTTTTTGTTCTTCATAAGGTTGAATGTTGAATGTATGGAAGAGAAAATTTAAATTGTTTTTAACCATTTATTTTGCGATGGATGAGTGTGAATTTGATGGTCAATTGTCACACATTTTAAATGTATATGAGGGTAGTTTTGACATTTATAGTTTTACAATCACTTTTAATATGTGCTAACCAAACATAAGTATAGAATCACTTTTTGCTGGTGAAAAATCAATTTTGCTATAATCACTTTTCAAGAATCACTTTCGAAGAATCTGAAGCAATGCCAAACTCATATTCTCATACAATGAATCAAAAATTGAGTCATTTTCAACTGAGGTATCTTGGATGGAGAGGATATTCACAAAGAGGTGGTCTCCTGTGCGACGGTTGCACCGTGTGACAGGCCGACCTTCCTCTTTTTATTTTTATTTTCCTGCTGAGTTTGTTTTTTTGTTTTTGTTTTTTTGCCACCCCCAACCTTTTTTTCCTCCCAATAAAAGTAACACTTATTATAACGAAATGTAACACTTTTTTCTTTTCAAATGTAACACTTTTTTTTCAAAATGTACCACAATTTTGCTGCAATAGATTAAAGATAACATAAAGATTGACAACTAAACCAATGTCACACTTTTTATAAAAGAATGTAACACACTTTTTTTCAAATATAACACTTTTTTTAAAAAAATAATGTACCACAATTATGCTGCAATAGATTTAGATAACATAAAGATTGACAACTAAAACGAATGTCACACTTTTTATAAAAGAATGTAACACTCTTTTTTTCAAATGTAACACTTTTTTTTTTCAAAATTAACATAAGATTAACAAACTAAACTAATGTTACATTTTATAAAAAACGAATGTAATATTTTTTTCTCAATTATAACAGATTATATTTTTAAATGTAACATTATATCTGAAAATGTAACAATTTTTTATTGAGAAAGTAACAATTGAAATGCAAACCCAATTATATATATGAATTTTTACTCTTTTTTTAAAGAAGAAAACTAACATTTACTAAATAAAAATGTTACACTCATCTATATAAAAAATTATAATCATATATTCACTTTGTTAAACTTCAAATATTACTTTTTTTAACCACAAAAACAATCAAAACAATTTTTTTTTTTTATAAAATTGATGTTACATTGGACTGTAAAAGTGTTACTTTTTGAAGATGAAACTGTTACTTTTTCAAGAACAGAGTGTTACATCTCAGCTGACAAAGCAACTCAAACTTTTTGTGGGTAAAAAAAATATGTTTTTTTTCAAAAAAAAAAAATCAAACCATATCATGACTTATGTAATTTTATTCGTCTCGTCGAGACGAACACAACGGTATTTTTAATTTTTTTTTCCTGAGTTATAAATCTCAAGATATAGCATTTAAAGTTATTGTTTTTTTTTTTTAGGGGAGACACGTGTCGCGATCTGGGAAGTGGGAGGGCTGGATCCAACGGTCGGATGTAGCGGAGCAGGTGGTTGCAAGAAGCAGCGGAGCAGACCTGGGTTGCCGCACCATGTGCGGCGGCCGCATATAAGAATTCGTCATTCACAAATTAATGGAACATCCAGTTTCAAGTTTCATACAACTTTGAAATTTCTTTTGTCTAATTTCAAGTTTCATACAACTTTGGAATTTCTTTTGTCTAATCTTGGGTCACGACCCGAATTTTCAATAGCTCTGTTATTCCATAAATAATAAATATTACAACTTACATTCTCAAAAATAAAGTACAAATCTCTCTAATAACCCAAAATGCTATAAAACTCGCTCGGATCCTATCAATGTCATCTCCAACCCCGATCCATGGTCAACTGCAAAACTGGAACTGGAGGGGGGTGAGCTGGGGGCTCAGTAAGAAAGGGAATACACAGTATCACAGAGGCCAAAGGAATATAGTTATCAAATAACACAGTCCATGAAATTATAAATATGGACGTACCAATAAGACTCAAATTTTCATAAATCGAATACCAATCGATCATACTTCACAGTTTGATGTACTAATTATGTTCGAGTCCGGTGGTCTAACAATCATACACAGACTCAATCTCAATTGTTGGTGCCCGCACTCGGAGCCAAACTATAACGACCCGAGCCCGCAGGCCCGACCCGCCACATAGGTATCACACACTAGCCCACCAAGCATCTCCTCAATTGGGTCAACCACAGCCCATCACAGACCTCCAAAAGTCCAATGGATGATTTGATGCTTAGTAGGAGTGTATGGGCCTTCTATATAGCACACTCAATTCCCACATATTTACCCAAACCTTACGGGCCCACAGTCCGGCCACGTCACCATTTACAATACTAAACCACAAGATATTAGCAAAACTAGTCAAATCCATTCATTATATCATTTCCAAAAGATAACATCTAAAACCCAATAAAACATTAAAGTCTTACAACTCCCAAATAAATAAAATAATCAACTAAAGAGTCTAGACTAATAATAATCAAAAGCAATCTAAAAAGTCTTTGGACATCTTCTAAATGCTCCACAAACTGAAACTTCCATCTTATTTATTACCTGGAAGAAGAGAGAACGAAAGGGTGAGCGAACAAATGCCCAGTAAGATCATACGACGCCCCTTCGGTTTCTAAGAAGGGGTGACCACAACGAAAGCTTAAAAATCATTTACAAAACGAAAGGGAGTTTCACATCAATATATAAAAAGAAAACTCTTTTCAAATAAATCAAAATCTTATGGCTTCAAAATCGTAGGTTCGTATATTTTCAAAAGCACTTTGATCACACAAGCGGTCAAAGACCAATTCAATAGGATTCTGAACAATTCCATCAATTCCAACTCAATAATTCCGTCAATTCCAACTCAAAAGGTATATCCGGATAACCATCACTCAATGTCAAAATCAAAGTGTCACAAAGACACTGCCATGTATACACCCATGACCGGTATCACGTATACACCCGTGACAGGTATCGCGTATACACCCGCGACTGGTATCACGTATACACCCGTGACAGGTATCGCGTATACACCCGCGACAGGTATCACGTATACACCCGTGACAGGTATCACGTATTCACTCGTGACTAATATCGTTTAACTCAATGATCATATCAAAATCTCAAAAGGTACCTACAGGTACAGTCAAATCAAATATCATTTCATTTCAAATACAGTACCACTCGGTACCACTAAAACTTTTAAAATTGTTTCAAATAAAATACCATGCGGTACAAGTCTTTGTTCGAAATCAATCACAACGATGATTCTCATGTAACCAATAATTTTGTTACATGATCTAAGAGGGTTCAAATGACGTACGAGTTACGGAACGGAGTTCATTTTCAAAAATATACCCGCCATAAAGGTATACACAATTTTTCATTAAAAACGGAACGGAGGGCCAATACAAATAACGAAGTTCAAAAGACAAACGGAACGTAATCCCTTACCTTTACTGCACTTATATAATGTCTTCAACGCATACAAGCACACTTAATCCCGCTTGCCAAAATCTAACCGTCCGAAAGAACGATATAAAATAAATAACAATATTAGACAAACTTAATATAAGAAATGAAATACTTAATTTTACATGGTCAAACTTTTCTATGGCAATATGATTATACTGTCTAAAGTATGTAGTACTCTAATTAGGATCAAATACTAACATGAACCAAGGACATTAATCCATACACTAATACAGGTACTAACAAATACCATAGTCTAAGAATATTCCAAGTTCTTGTTAATCATTCACCCCGACCCCTCATTTGCAAGTCCATATAACCAATTCAATATTTAAATGCCAATCACCCATATGCTAACTAAGACTCTTTGTACTGTTAGTAATAACCCAACATGACCAATATTATTATTTTATTCTTAGCTCTCTAATAACCACAATTTCAGTTTTCACTCATCAAAAGCATGCATGAAACTTCATATCCGTAATTAACAAAAATTCAGTGATTGTCGTTTATGATATTGTTCCAAGAATTTACATAAGTAAAACCGAACAAACAATACCTACCTCAATTGCCTAACGCCTTACTCCTTTCAGTCCGCCGCCGTCTCAATGAAGCACCTCACTAATTTTATTTTCTGTTTCTTCTAGGTTAACCCAATAAGATTATAAATACTAGCCTTTCGATAACGTTTTCAAAATGGGCCAAAGTGTCAAACCCTACTTAATCCTTTAATCTGCTTGTTACTTATTAATCTAAAATTTATTCTTAAATGGCCCACTAATATATCGTAATTGATCCATTATAATTATTACTATAAAAAGCCCATTATTATAAATATTATAACTTAGTACTCCAATTAAATAAATAATTTAACTTTTCTAATGCTTAAAAAAATAGGGGACATTACATTCTTACCCCCTTAAAAAAAGTTTAGTTCTCTAAACTTAACAACTTAACGCACCTGCAACTGTCCAGTTTGCATCCTCATCATTTTTCGTAGTCATAGTATAAATCCTTCCTGTTCGGTTCGAATGCGACTCGTCCTTGTTGTCACTTCTTGACTGCTTTCCTCTCTTAATCGGTTCTGGGCAGTCTTTAATCTTGTGTCCTTTCTTACCACAATTAAAGCAAGATCCAGTAGTCCAATAACATGTATCAGTTGCATGATTTCCCCCACACGCGCGACAAGTGATACTATCCTGCCTCTTCGACTTACTCTCTGAATCCTTATTATCCTTATCATGGGAACTAGCCTGCCTGTCCCTCTTCCTCTGCTTGTCATCCCAATCAGACTGTACCTCATTAAGACCTCTTTCTACCAACAACGCCTTATTCACAACATCCTTATATGTTTTAAGCTCGAACGGCATTACGCCTCTCTTGATTGCAGGTCTTAACCCCTCTTCAAACCTGCGAACCCTATTCTCTTCAGTTGCCACATAAGCAGGGCAAACTTAGCAAGTCGTGCAAACTCAGCCTCATACTCGGATACAGTCTTGCCTTTTTGCACTAGCTTGATAAAATCATTCTCTCTTTGAATTTGCTCACTCCTGGGAAAGTATTTCTCGTAGAACACAACCTTAAAGTCTTCCCAAGTAAATGGAAATTCGTCATTTTCATGCTTCCTCTTCTCCATGAGCCACCAATCGTAAGCACCTTCCTTCAACATGAAGGTGGCACACGGTACCTTATTCCCTACAGTGCATCGCATCCCATTAAACGTCTTCTCCATCTCTTGCACCCAATCCTCTGCTGCTATCGGTCCCCCAGTACCACTAAAGGTTGCACTGGTGTGCTTCTTAAATTCTGCTAGTTCACTGTTCTGTCTAAGTGGGACACCACCAACAAGTGGTTGCTGTTGTTGGGCTTGCTGTTGAATCTGGATGAGTCCTGTAAGTGCTTGCAACAACGGGGCTATCTCTGCTAGCGGTTGTTGCACACCCTGACCATTAGTCACATTCTCTTGGTTATCAGCCTGAACATTAGTATTACCAACTCCATGATTGTCACTGTTCTCCGCCTGACCCTCTATATGATCATTCACAACACGGTTACGATTTGCTCTTGATACATGGACCGTGCGGTTCGGTTGTCGACCTCCCATTTTGCTTTGGATCCTTGCACTCACTCTTCTTTTTGGTCCCATTAGCCTAAAAACATATGAGATAATCATTAATCCAAATTCGATCATAACTTAAACATGCTAAAGAAATAAATATTATAAACCTTCATATTCAAAAGGTGCACATAATCTCACTATATCAATCATAATAAATTCTCCTATAGTTACACTAAGATCAAACTTAAGGCTTTGGTCAAAACCTATATCTTATAACTTCTAAGCTCCCAAAGGATCCATGCCAAAGCTCTGATACCACTCTGTAACGACCCGAGCCCGCAGACCCGACCCGCCACATAGGTACCACACACTAGCCCACCAAGCATCTCCTCAATTGGGTCAACCACAGCCTATCACAGACCTCCAAAAGTCCAATGGATGATTTGATGCTTAGTAGGAGTGTATGGGCCTTCTATATAGCACACTCAATTCCCACATATTTCCGATGTGGGATGGGGGATATCACACAAACCAACACAAACACTATAACAAAGTCCACTACAACTGTCACATAAATTAGTCATATCAAACCATTCCCTATAACAAATCTCATTTCTTCAAAAAATAATAATAATAAATAAATAAATTGAATTCTATTGTGGGCTTTATGTTTATTGTAGAGGGTTATTTTGTCCAAATAAAAAGTAGTATCTTCGGATTATTAAGATTGACTTGAGAATAACTCATTTGTTGGGCTCGTGGGTTAATGTAATTTAATTGAGCCAGTTAGACTTAAGTGAGACTACAAAAGTTAATTTGGGTTAAGTTTAAATACATTTACACTTGGGTTGATTCATATTATTAGTTATACTATTACTTAAATCCGTGCTGGTGGCACGGTGACAATATATGCTTGATGACAGTACAGTACAAAGACGGAGACAGTGGGAAATATGTCTAAGAATATACTCCTTCCTTCCCATTTTATGCTTCAAAATTTTCCTTCTTGGGTGTCCCATTTTATACTTCAAAGACTAAAAAAAAAGTTTTTATTACTTCTATATTCAATGGACCCCACATGTCATACACACAACAACTATCCACTATGTTCTCTCACCTACCCGCTTTCTGTACTCACAACACTCTATCCTACTTTTATACTCCTATACTCCCTCATACCACAATTATAAGCAAAAACAACAAAAAAAAAATGGCCTTGAATATAAACAAAACTTCCCAATTTCAATGTGAATTGAATACCATTTAATGCAACTGCATATAAAAATGTTTTTCCAAGAAATTGCAAGACGTCTTGAAATACAAAAAACAACCATTCTTTCTTGATCACCATCAAGTCTTTGGGTGGAGCTCTAACCACAATATCCATGGCCGCATAGAACGAAATTAAAACGCATTATAGGTTTTCATCATTTTCACCATTCCACCATCAAGAAAACTTAGTTTCAATGGAATTAATTCATGAAGCCATAATCTATTTCTGCCACATGTTTCTTGAACACTCACAACAATTTTTACTCTTTTTCTCTCTCAGCCACACAAAAACTTAATGATACTTGTATGTTTAGTGAATTAGTCTTGTATACCCACGGTAAAATTCAGATAAAACAGAAAACGCAAATTGAAAATTTCAAAAATTGAGTGAGTAAGAGAAACCGAGAGTGAAATTAGGTTTTTCGGGATCTTTGATTTTGGTCATCCACAGACTGTGTGCTTGATCAAGATCCATCAAACTCCAACTGGGTATAAACCTATCACCCTTGAAAGAAAAAAACACATTTTTTTTCAATCAGATGCTAAAACGACTGAATTTGCGGTTCTCTCATCTGTCTACTTCATATGCAAATATAAGAGAAGTAGCATCAGCCTTAACTTAGCCATTGGACTTTTTTAAACCAGCTCATTTAATCCTTTTAGAAATAGTTCATGCTATGAAGTTGCTATGAACAGGAACACTGTTACCAGCTGGATGGGTATATAAATTTAAAGGTAGAGAAACTATATATCGAGCATTTATACCTAAGAGAATGCAGATTAAAAAATGAATGTGAGCTTTGTCCAAAGTTAAACCTTCAGCATATATAAACCTGAGAATGAAATCAATATTAGACAAAGTGTACATTGTATAAGTAAGATTTTGAGACGGAAGCACCATAAACAAACAGAAGATTTGAATATTGGAAGAAAACGGAGAGGGGGCGGTTTTGGAACAAATTAATTCAGTGCAAAACTATCCAACATCACACCATGAGCAACACAAAGCTTAAATTAGATTATATAAGAGCGACACATCGATAGCAGCATGTGTTTGGGTTCTTTACCTGCGGCTTAGGGTTTCGCCTCAACCGAATTCAATTCTGACCAAAATCGAATAATACACACCGATCTTAATGGTGTCTAGTAGCGCAGGAATCAAACTGGGTGAATGCTGAAAAAGAAAAAATCTAAGTCCAACCATATAACCAAACAGGCGATGTTTAGCTGACGATGAATCAAGAAGAATAATGACCTCCGATTGAATTTAGGGGAATGATATCGGCGTGAAAAGAAGAGTTGGAAGCCAACGACGGCTAAAATTAATAAAGAAGAACGACAAAGGAAACAGAAACCGCTCTCTATCAGCCTTACGATCAGAGAAAAAAATAAATAATCCAACGCTTCGAATTAAAATGGAGTCAATCTAAGTAATCACAGCCATAGGATCGTGACAGTTAAGGATAAATCATAACCCTTCTTTGTCTAAAGTCAATAGGAAGTTATTTTTGAGCTGTATTATAATATAGAGATAACTGGATCAATAGAAATTGAGGAGTTAGGAGTTAATTTTGGGGTTTGGACTATATTAATGGGTAATTAAGTAACTTAAGAATTTTATTTCTATTTAAATAGGTGATCTACCCTAAACCTAAGTCGGCTGCCACATGGGTCGGGACTGTAGCCAGGAGAATCCGGTGAGTGTGTTTACTTATTTATTGGTTAAGAGTTGTATTAGTGTTATGAAGTTACTCCTCCACTTTAGATTTTTGACGGTCAACACATGTAAACTTTGACCAAAGATTATTATCAATCTAATCATCCCAATGAAATTTTAAAATTTGTCATTGATATATCACTTGATGATTAATCAATAACAAGTTTTAGAATTTCACAAGAATAGTTAGATTGAAATACAATATATTTAATCAAAGTTCACTTGTATTGACTATCAAAAGTCAATAGTGGACCATCTTTATAGGACGGAGGGAGTATAATTTAATATATATACAAAGTACTATTGTTTTAATTGGGTGTGTAATTCGAAAAGAGTGAGAAGCAGTGAATTAGAGATTATTTTCAAGTTGTTATTTGATTTTTTTTTTTAAAGTCTGGTACCAGACAAGGAAATTTCCATCATATTGATCAACCACTTAGTCTATTACATAGATCCCTAATCTATTAGAGATCAGAAAATGGTACTAACTTGGATTCTCCACACCATGGTACTAACTTGGATTCTTCACACCATCCCCTATGGGGGAGTCGAACCCTGTACCTTCACATGGGAAGCACTTTCGCACTATGTGCGGTACCACTAGATCAGAACGTCTTTGGTATTGTTATATGATTTGAGATTATAGAATAGTCAAGGAGAATTGGAAAGAAAGTCATAAGAAAAGAGGGGAGGGGGCGGTCAACTAGGTCAAGAGAGGAAAAGGTGCACTGCCATTTTATTTGTAGATTAGTAATTAATGGGTGATGTATTAGTGCATGTTTTATAAGAAGGATCAGGTTATTAAATTGAGTTTACATGTTTGGATAATATCAACATAATGATAATCTTAATGACTGCAAGCCGTTGGATCACTTGTGGCACATGAGGGGCACACAAAATGGTACAGGAGATCTGGACTCGCAAGAGTGTATTATCCTTATAGTATTTTTGTTTGATTATTAGATTATTATGGCAAGCGGGATTAAATGTGCTTGTTCGTGTTTGGTTTGCAGATAATCGTTTAAGCGTGTTCAAGGTAAGGGATTATACCTCTTTTTAGGTATTTGGTTCTCGTTTCGTTTCAGTTAGTAGGCTTCTGCATATTTTATTGGCAACTCACCTTTTTTGATACGTTTAGACTGACCTCGCGTCAGTATTTTGCTTTGACTCACTCGGTTACCGTCATTTGATAATCCTTTGCTGTTTCGTTTGCTAACTTCGTGACTTTGGTTTCGTCAGTTCGTAAATTTGTTGGGATCGTTAAATTTTGTATTTTGAATGAATGAATATTTGATGAGAAAATAAGTTTTTGAAATCCTATCAATGATCACTAAGTTAGACAACCCGTCTCGACGGGGCATATTTGATTTTTGGCCTGAAAAGGCAACTTTGTTATCCGCTCAAAAGGAGTGGTGGGGTGATCCGGATTCACTGTTTAGACCATGTGGGGTAATTTTGTGTGCTCTTCGGAGTTTTTGTCCCTCCGGAGAATTTTGGTTTGATAAGGTCATTAGACCACTTATTTGATCATGATATTTGTGAGTGGTTTTGTTATTTATGGCTGGTATGGGACGGTCGTAAATAATTAGATCCCTCGAGTTAGTTTTGTTCAGCTATCAATCATTTGAAATGAAATCTATGAGTGGTTTAATTATTCATAGCTGATATGAGATAGTTATAAATAATTAAATCATTCGAGTCAGAAGAGAAAGTGATTCGTTCATCCAAATTGATCGAAGCATTTGTTATCTTGAGATTAATTATTTACTTTGTTATGTGAATGGTTTGTGGGTCCATTTACCTTTTAATGAGTCTTCATTAATGAGCAAGATTAAGATTAATTCATCATATAAAGATATAGCAATCAAGTGAAAATGGTGCATAAGACAATTTTCATTGAATTGATTTATGCAAGATTATGTCTCAAGTTTAGAGAGAAAAGAAATAAAGACTCTTTTATCGGAACTAAAAGATTTAAACTGACTAGTCCGGGGTGGACTTTTACTAAAGAAACAAAAATCGTCCAAGGTGGACTTTTGACTAAAGACACTCTAGAACCTACGAAGACTGAATGATTTTTTTTTTTTTTTTTTTTTATATATATAAAGGAGGTAGCCCCAATTTGCTCATTCTGATATCCAACCACATTCCTTAGGCGTGTGGCGATGTTGGTTTGAGTTGTCGGGACGTGGCCTCTTTGCATTGCTTCCCTTGTTGACACTGCGGGAATCCTCCTCATCAATGTCTACATCGTCCTTGGTGTGTTGAGGTGATCTGAAGTGAATTGATGAGAGGTTTTTGCTAGCATGATCGGAGATCTCTTGTCGTTGATCCCAAACACCACCTTGGATTATCGTGGCTAGCTCTTTGAGCTTCTCAGAGATGCTTTGTCTCGCCTTTGAATGACAGGCCTCTTGTTCCTCGAGTGTTTTGGCCATCTCCGTCCTATGGAGCTTTTCTTGGGTTTCTAACACCAAGTGAAATTCTTCGGCATGACGTCTGTTTCTTATGTCGAGGACCATCTTCAAGTCTTCTATGTGCCTTTTCTCTTGGAAGTCAAATCTTTCGGCCACGTGCACCCGAAGGTGTAAAAAACCATAGGATGCAAGTGGGTTTTCAAAAAGAAAAATGACATGGATGGAAAGGTGCATACTTATAAAGCTAGACTTGTAGCGAAAGGTTATAGGCAGATTCATGGTATTGACTATGATGAAACCTTTTCGCCCGTAGCAATGATCAAGTCTATTAGAATTTTACTTGCCATAGCCGCATATTTTGACTATGAGATATGGCAAATGGATGTCAAAACAACGTTCCTTAACAAAGTATGCAAGTTGCAGAGATCCATCTATGGATTGAAGCAAGCCTCTAGGAGTTGGAATCTTCGATTTGATGAATCGGTCAAAAAGTTTGGCTTCATCAACAACGAAGATGAACCTTGTGTATACAAGAAGATTAGTGAGAGCGTAGTATTATTTCTTGTGCTGTATGTTGATGACATATTACTTATTGGAAACGACATTCCTGCACTTCAGTCTGTAAAGACTTGGTTAGGAAAGTGTTTCTCAATGAAAGATATGGGAGAAGCCACCTACCTCCTTGGCATAAAGATCTATCGTGATAGATCTAAGAAGTTGATTGGTTTGAGTCAAAGTACATATATTGACAAAGTTCTTAAGAGATTCCGAATGGAAAACTCTAAGAGAGGAAATTTGCCAGTAGGTCATGCCATAACTCTAAGCAAGAATCAGTGTCCTAAGACAACTCATGAGCGTGAGAGAATGAATGGAATCCCATATGGTTTTGCAATTGAATCCATAATGTATGCCATGATATGTACTAGACCCGATGTCTCGTATGCTTTGAGCATGACGAGCAGATACCAATCAGATCCTGGTGAGAGTCACTGGATTGTAGTCAAGACGATTCTTAAGTACTTGCGAAGGACTAAAGATTCGTTTAATATATGGAGGTATGGAAGATGATCTCGTTGTAAATGGCTACACGGATGCAAGCTTCTAAACCAACAAAGATGATTCTAGATCGCAATCTGGATTTGTGTTTGTGCTTAATGGTGGTGTTGTTAGCTGGAAGAGTTCTAAGCAAAGTACCGTAGTTGATTCTACAACTGAAGCTGAGTACATAGCTGCATCCGATGCTGCTAAAGAGGATGTTTGGATTAAAAAGTTCATTGGTGAACGAGGAGGTTCCTAGAATTTCTAAGCTAATAGACCTTTATTGTGATAATAATGGTGCTATTTCTCAAGCAAAGGAACCTAGATCGCATCAGAAATCCAAACACATACTTAGGCGTTTTCATATCATTCGAGAGATCGTTGTTAGAGGAGACGTAAATATATGCAAAGTACCAACTGAGGATAACATTGCTGACCCATTGACAAAGGGTCTTCCACAAGCGAAGCATGATGGTCATGTTAGGTCTATGTGTATTCGATACATTAATTAGGCCTAGTGCAAGTGGGAGATTGCTGGTGTGTATGCCCTAGGGACGTTGTTTGAATGATTAATGTTATCATTTGCTTTGTGCCTTAATAAAGATATTGAATGTTTGATTATTATATCTTTTGAATGTTTGATTATTATGTGTAAGCGATAAAATTAGACTTATGGGTATTTGTTGGAGAACAAATACTGGACTGACCCTATGAGATTTATGTCATGGTCACAATGTCATAATTAAGTCTCATATAGTTATATCACTAGAATCTTTAGACCTGAGGTTATCACAGTCTTCCACATGATGAACGTTACGTTTGACATATTCAAACGTTACCCTTAACCGGGTAGCTATAAAGAATATGATTGGCGTAATCGGAATCGTGTAGGGAAGAGTAATAAGCCAAGATGAGATTTTTTCCTTGTCAAGAGAGATGTCAAGCTTTGGCCAATCGATGAATGGTATTGATGAAATGCATGGCCATGCTCAAATGAATTGATTGGATCAATGTCATTTGTATTATCAATACATTCGGGATCGAGAAAACATTGAACATAGGTAAGTTGACCATTGACCATGGCTTACGTTCAATAGATATCGTGTAACAAAGAGATTGTGTTATGTTCTATTTTAGGAAACTTTGGATTACAAAGTTATACTAATTGGGTAGTCATAATGGCTTGCTAGAGTCTTCTTATGACTTACGAGGTTTGAATGGTTCAGACTCGTTGACAAATTAGTATAATCCTATTAGATAACACACGCAGAACGGATAATTAAAAGAAGCGAAAAACGAGGAAACTGAGAAGGGGAGCCGTACGGCTAGCTTGCCACCGTAAGGCTGAAAGGCTGCCGTACGGCTGCCCCCGGATGTCAGTTTAATTTTAGGCAATTCTATTGGGTTTCGTGGGATCATGCGCAGCGGAAGACTTTACATGAAGAAACCCAAAGCCCAGACCCGCTTAGAACAATAATTTATAATACATGTATATAAGATGAATAGAAATCTAACCTTAGATTGCTCGGTATGAATTCTTGGGCTTTAGATGCTTTAAGAAAAACATCCTCTACCGGTGATCCACACTTCGAACGGACTCAAGAACGCTTCTTGATTTGACTGCTAGATCCTTAGGCTTGAAAAACATTGTTGAAGAACTCTTCTTCAATCTCCCTTTGATTATTATGTTTGATGATCAAGAATTATCAAACCATAATAACCCTAGTATAATATGTGTTTTTCTCTCTCCAAGAAACTCTTATTGATTTCCAAAATCAATGCCTAAGACTTGAGTTTCGGCTAAAGAGAACACAATTTATATATTGGGAGAAACCTAATTCCATTAGGTTAAAGGATTTCTTTCCCAGAAAGAAATCTGCCAAAAATCTGTCAGCGGACAAACCATCCGTACGGATGGTGTGGCTATGTCCCAGTTTTCCAAACCATTCATACGGATGTCTGAGCTAGCCCATTAGCTTTTCCGTGCCGTATTCGATCCGTTCTGCGTGTGTGACCCAATAGGATTATACTATGTTGGCAACGAGTTTGACCCAGTCAAACCTCGTAAATCATAAGCGGACTCTAGCAAGCCATTATGACTACCCAAATAGTATAATTTGAAAGCCCAAAGTTTTCCTAGAATAGAACAAGTCACAATCCCTTTGTCACACGATATCTTTTATTGGACATAAGTCATGGTCCACGTCAACTTATCTTGACCAATGCTTTCTCGATCCCAAGTAGATTGATAAGAGCAAATGACATTGATCTAATCAATTCATTTGAGTATGGCCATACATTTCATCAATCTCACTCTTCGAGTGGCCTAAAGCAGATATCTCTCTTGAGGAGGGACAAATCCCATTTGACTTATCATTCTTCCCTACAAGAATCTGATCATGCTAATCGTACCCCTTATGATTACCCGGTTAAAGATAACATTAGAATATGTGAAACATAATGTTCATCATGTGGAAGATGGTGATAATCTCAGGTCTAAGGATATCAATGATATGACTATTATGAGATTTAATTATGACATTTGACCATGACATAAATCTCATAGCGGGTCATGTCCAGTACATGTTTCCCAATATATACCCATAAGTTTGATATGTATCTCATACACATAATTATCTCATGATTATCTATCAACCCTTATACTAGTTTAAAGACAAACTAGGGATGGTGATTATTAAAGTAAACATGCAAAACATATAATAATCAATGTTGTTATCTCATCATGATATAACGGAAGGCCTTTCTCAAGGGCCTAGGGCATAATCTCCAACAAATTCTTGTTGGACAAGAATACCTAAGTCCTAAAGGGTTTTGGAAACCCCTTGTATATAATGTGGACAACCGGGAATAGTTCCCTATGCATTGATTTTGCAAATCACAAACTCTTTCTTGAAGAGAGAGAATACACATAATATACTAGGATTATTGTGTTTGATTATTCCATATTATCAAACCATAATAATCTTTAGGAGCTTTGAAGAATCGTTCTTCACCATTGTTTTTCAAACCGAAGGCCTAGCAGTCAAGTTCAAGAAGGCGTTCTTAAAATCTGTTCGTTGTGTGGATCACTGGTAGAGGGCATTTCTCTTAACGTCTTAATCCAAGTTTTGCATAACGATCTACAATGGTTAGTTTCTTTCATCTTCATATTATGAATTGTTGATCATAACGGATCTAGGCTATTGGGTTTCTTCATGTTATTCTTCTGCTGCACATGATTGCACGAAACCCAACATTAACGCTGTAACCGTCCCGCTCCAACTCGTTGGTGTAGTACCCCGGGAGGGCCCACCGCTTGGCTAGAGCGGCAGAAGGATTTCCTAGGATGTCTATTTATGTTTTAGAGTCGCCACCTATGTTTTAGAGGAACATAAGAAAAACCTAATGTGTAGCCTAAGTTTGATTTACGATAACAGCGATTCTTGTTTATGAGGTTCGGGGGTTAGGTTACGAGATGGGAAGTACTTAAACACCCATCTCGCCCAACTAAGGTTGGTCTTGCTTGTTCAAAATATACATGAATAAAATGATGTTCTTCCTATTTTTTAATTGTAATAAA
Organism: Campanula takesimana; assembly: GCA_026119855.1. Classification (NCBI taxonomy): domain Eukaryota; kingdom Viridiplantae; phylum Streptophyta; class Magnoliopsida; order Asterales; family Campanulaceae; genus Campanula; species Campanula takesimana. The sequence goes on from JAOWBW010000099.1 coordinate 182,693, forward strand.
AGGGGGTTTGGAATGTGGGGAGATGACTCCTTGACTAGCTTCAATGAAGTGAAGTAGTCTCCGGTGTCATGTCCCAAAATGTTTGGGTGATTGCACTTTGATTAAAGTAAAAGAAAGAGAGAGGAGAAGAAGTAGAAAAGGGGAGAAAAGAGTAGTCTTTTACCTATACTTCAAAGAACTTCCACTCCTTCAAGAGTTTTTTTAGGAAAATGTCTTGTAAGTATTTGTGTATAGTTTTTGCTTAGTGATTAAAATCTTCCTCCTATTCAATGGTGAATTAGAGGTGTTTATATAGGTGAAGAATGTGAGTTTTTGGTGCCAAAACCAAGTCATCAACATTAGTTTCCCGGGCAAATCCTGTTGGAAGGAGCAAGGGAGGGATTCTTGGACAGAAATCTGTAACTGACGCCCAGGTGCGCGCGCCTCCTGCCTTGGTGGCGGGATGCGTGCGCCTCTGGCCCCAAAGGATGGAAGCGCGCGACTTGGAGATGGAAAAAATGACAGAATGGACTAGAAAGTCAGCACTGTTATTCAGTTTGGTCCCTAGACTTAACGAAGTCAGTCAGGAACTTAACGGAAGTAACAGAAACTAACGAGAAACACTTAAAATAGGGAGAAACACAAAATCAAATGTGCAACCGGGGTGAGCGGTCCAAGGCGGGGTGTCTATAGGGCCCCTCGGCGACGTGGATTGCAAAACAAAACGCGTCGACGAAAGAACAAAACATCCGCCGAGGACATCACCAAGAAAAAAGCAAAGACTCGATGAAAACAAGAATCTTAAAATTACAAGATATAGAGGTGCGCTGCCTGTGTGAGCGACTTTTGCTGATAGAAGGGGTGCGGTGATAGAAATCGGCCCATCGTGGCCAATGTTTAGAGTCCGTATAGGGGACTAGCAAGATCCGAGAATCCGTCTGCTGATTTAGAGTCCGTATAGGGGACTAGAGAGATCCGAGAATCCGTCTGCTGATTTAGAGTCTGTATAGGGGATTAGCGAGATCCGAGAATCCGTCTGCTGATTTAGAGTCCGTATAGGGGACTAGCGAGATCCGAGAATCCGTCTGCTTATTTAGAGTCCGTATAGGGGACTAGCGAGATCCGAGAATCCGTCCGCTGATTTAGGGTCCGTATAGGGGACTAGCGAGATCTGAGAATCCGTCTGCTGATTTAGAGTCCGTATAGGGGACTTGCGGGATCCGAGAATCCGTCTGCTGGTTTAGAGTCCGTATAGGGGACTTGAAATGAATGTGGATTTGTTGGATAGAATTTGCTGATAAAGAGGTGGTGATTCCAGTGGTTCAACGTAGACCAAATTGCTATTTTGAAGCTGTGCGCTGCTTGGAGTTGCAGTTGACTTTTGCGGGGTGCGGGCACAGTTGACTGCGGACCGAAAGAATGTTTTCCCTTTAGCGAGGAAAATGTCGAGATTGACCTTAACTTTTGTAAGAAAGAAACACCCTACTTTAAGTCCAGTGGGAGTTTCTATCTAATTTTAATTTTGACATGCCTTAGGGCCAGACCAAATTAATGTGTGCCCATCTGTGTCTCCGAAGGCGGAGCTGTCGTGACTTTGACGAAGAATGTAGATCCTGCTGACTCTGGGAGTGCCCGAACTTTGTTCCTGCCTGATTTCTTCTGAGGCACTTCTGAAGTGGGAGGCGGGCGCCTCAGATAGTGGCTTCGGGATGCGCGCGCTTCCCAATTGGGTGTCGGGAGGCGCGCGCTTTTGGGGAGCGAATTTCGGGGCTTGACATTTGCTGGCCAAAAGATCCCCAATAGCTATAATATCAGCCTCTGTTCGAACACCTTCTTCCAACAACTCTTTTCTTCCATTATTGAACATCTTTTCTTTGCTCAATTTAGCTTGTAATCCACTTTTGCCATGGCCTCCAATTCTTTCACCCTTGATACCAAGGTTATTAGTGAATATGAGAAGGATTTATCCACTTTTGTGTACTCTTTCAAGACCCACCCCAAGAAGGCTTTTGTCAAAGACTTTGGATTCTGCATTCTCTTCACGTTACGGACGTTAAAGCCGGACTGGAATTTGTTGAAGGCCGCTGCAGCTTTTTGGGATTGTGACAGTCACACCTTTAATTTTTCGGCAAATGAAATGGTGCCGACCGTTGATGACTTTGGTGCCATTCTTGGTATGCCGCTGGCGGGTCGATTTGCCATCCCCAAATATCATTGTGGAGTGATCGATTCTTGGTCTGACTTGTTGAACCTTCCCATCGGAGATGTGAGGAAGATGTTGCATGGTACCGTGGTAGATATAAATGAGTTGCTAATGTTCTTCAGTTTGCATTCGGAGGACATGGCAGTTCAGTCTTTCAAGAGGAGTGCCATGGAGGCTTGCCTTTTCAGTGAAGTTCTTTTCGTTACGCCCTTCGGGACAGCGGACGCGCAGTTGGCTGAGATTATCTTGCAGGCCAAGGAGCAACAAATCAGTATAATCCCTCTTATAGTAGGGGAGACCCTGCACGGCCTTGATGAGTTGCATCGAACGGGCGAGATGTGTCGGGGAAGCCCCTTGCTTCTAACCATATGGCTCCGAGAACACTTTAGGGTTTATTCTTCGGAAGGTGATATGTCTCCCTTTGCTGTTCACATGAAAAAACTGCTGATTCGAGACTTAACCGAGGATAGTTGGAAGAAGTTCTTTGCTTCTCGGGCATCGGCCGATATTGAGTGGTGTCCTCCCTCTTGGGGGCTCCGTCCCTTTATGGAATGGACTTCGGGTTTTGAACATGTGGTCCTACCAGGCCTGAGAGATTCTTCATTTTATCAGCCTGAGAGAGTTCTTCGGCAGTTCGGTCGTCAGCAGATAATTCCTTTCCCTAGGAGTGGGGTGTTTTGTCCTGTCTCGTATATGGGTCTGGACTTTTCGAGAGAACTCCAATTGGCTTGGGGTGGTGACCGCCATCGGTGGGCTTCCGTTCCCCCCCCATCTGGGTAGCATTTTCCTTCCCGAGAGTTACTTGGACCATTTGTTTGGTACTCTTTACCGTGGTATTACTTGGGTCGACATGCTTCGCGCTGAGTTGCTAGGTAATGATTTTGAGCCTAACAGTGCTTTGAGGTACAAGGAGGATGCTGCTGATTCGAGCAACATTCTGACTGACCCTTTCGGTACTCCCTTGAATGATTTCTATGATCGAAGGCGCTTTGCTGCGCAGAAGGTTTATGTCCGTCTCATTGCTCCTAAGCCTCCCAAGAAGAGCAGGATTGAGAGCCGTTCGGGAGGCCCTTTGAAAGCTAAGAAGAAATTAAATTTTTCCTAGTACCCCGAGATTGCAATTAATAGACCACTTGTTAGGATTTAATGTTTTATTGTCTTTTATTGCTCAACATATCCGTTGTAATGGTTGAAATAGTTCAAGAGATGAATAAAAATTGCATTTTGTTATGACATGATTGGGTAAAAATTATTGTTTTAGACCGCACCCGAAGGTTGCCTACTCAAACCTATGGGCCTTAGGTAGATATCTATTCATCCTTTCCTAAACAGGCATGGCCCGAAGGCCGGGCTTGGTCAACTTGGACCTATTCGGAGGGGGTCGACTAAAGGGGGCTGGCATGGCTCAGAGGCTCAAATGATGGGCATGGCTCAGAGGCTAGACTCGATCGACTTGGCTCTATCGGAGAGGGTCGACTTGAGGGTAACTGGTCTTACATCCTACTAAGGACTGCCGAGACATTTGGTCAACTTTTCTCATGGCGGAGGGTCGACTACACAAACTGGTCAATTGGTCAACTTATCTCATGACGGAGGGTCGACTACACAAACTGGTCAACTTATCTCATGACGGAGGGTCGACTACACAAACTGGTCAACTTATCTAATGGCGAAGGGTCGACTACACAAACTGGTCTCACGTCATTACAGATTGCCGGGACACATTGATAGGTTTTCTCTAACCTGGCCACTCTTGGGGACAAAGGTTTTCTTAACCTAATCATGACTGTACTGGTCTTACACCCTACCAAGGCTGCCGAGGCAATAACATCTTAACTTTCATCCTGGACTTACGAGGTACGGCCGGGACTTTCACGATTTCACTTTCTACCCTGGACTTACGAAGTATGGTCGGGTCAACAAAATCCAATGGTCTTACGTCACGCCGGACGGCCAAGGACGAATCTCACGGAGCCTAATGGACTTATATCATTCCGGACTGCCAAAGGACGAATCTCGCAGATCCTAATGGTCTTACGTCACGCCGGACGGCCAAATGGCAAATCTCACAAAACCTAATGGTCTTACGTCACGCCGGACGGCCAAAAGACACAATCTCACAAAACCTAATGGTCTTACATCACGCCGGATGGCCAAAGGGCAAATCTCACAAAACCTAATGGTCTTACGTCACGCCGGACGGTCAAAGGACAATTTTTCATATTTTTAACTGGACTTACGAAGAACGGCCACGTTAACTTCCCAAATTCAAACTTTTAACCTGGACTTACGAAGCGCGGCCGGGTTAAATTACATACTCTTAACCTGGGCTTACGAAGCGCGGCCGGGCTAATTTTACATTTTTAACCTGGGCTTACGAAGCGCGGCCGGGTTAAATTCGCATTCTTATCCTGGACTTACGAAGCGCGGCCGGGTTAAATTCAACAAAGCTGGTCTTACGTCTATCTAGGGACTGCCGGGGTATGGTCAACTTGGCTCTATGGGAGAGGGTTGACTAAATGGTTGGACTTACGAAGGACTGCTGACACAATGATAGGTTTTCTCTAACCTGACCACTCTCGGGGACAATGGTTTTCCTAACCTAACATGACTATACTGGTCTTACGTCCTACCAAGGACTGCCGTCATAAACATTGTTTCACAAAATACTCCCTCAAATGCCCAATGCAATTTGAAAGGGAAAAACATATCTCTTCACAAACACTCCCTCAAATGCCCGCTGCAATTTGAAAGGGAAAGAACATATCAAAAAACAAAACACTCCCTCAAATGCCCGATGCAATTTGAAAGGGAAAAACATATCTTAACACCAAACACTCCCTCAAATGCCTGATGCAATTTGAAAGGGAAAAACACACATTTTCACAAAACACACCCTCAAGTTCCCAACGCGACTTGAAAGGGGAAAAACAGACATTTTCACAAAACACACCCTCAAGTGCCCGACGCGACTTGAAAGGGGGGACAAAACATTCATTTTTCAAAAGTATGGCGCTAAAAGGGCAAATTTTAAAAGTGCTCATTCCTTAAGGCAAATCTTTTAACGAAGCATGCCAGTCAAATTTTTATTTTAACTTAACCGCGAGGTTTGTTACGCATAAAGTCCTTTGGAGCTTTGTCCATTTCTTAGGAGAGATCGGGAGTGGAGAACCCTTTTGTCGTCGATGTTGGGGTAGTCCCATATCCTGGTAATCATCAATGTTGGGGCAGCCCCATGTTCATGTTGGCGTCGGTGGCTTCATAGCCCCATGTTTCCGGCCGGCGTAGCCTAATGTCATCGTTTGACGGTTAGGAACCCATCCCTTTTTCATGACGCACCCTTTCTTTTGCCTAGACCGCCCTTATGGGTTTTCAACCTAGCGGGCTGCCTTTTTGCGTCTTTCATGGCACACCCTGTTTTTTGCCTAGGTACCTTACGGGTTTTCAACCTAGCGGGCTACTTTTTTTGTGCCTTTTTTTTTATTTTTTTTTATGAGTGATCCAGCCGACTCGATAGAACGGGGGATTTTAGAGTATTTTTCTTGGAGGAAACATGCAAGGGCATTTTATTTGGGAGAGAGTCCCTTTATGCTAGTGAGCTCTTTGAGCAATATATCATGAAATGGGAGGAAGCCCTTGCTTGACAGAATACAAGTGTTTAGCTCTTTCCTAAGATGGAGTAAAGAAGACTTGTGGAGACATTTGAAATTTGCCTTAGTTAACATCACTAATTGATTGCTTGAATGGACCATGTTTGTCATTAAGTCAGGATTATAGCAAGCAATTAGCCTTAACATGTATAAATGTTGTGATCAATTAAGATTAAGATTCGATCAATGGCAAGATCGGGAGGAGAATTGGTTTAGAAGGTGGAATTGGTCATTGTCTGGGAAATTGGTCATTGAAGGGACCAAGGGACGAGAACTTGGTCATTTTGAGAGGACCACGGTTTGATGGTTTTGTTTCATGCTGTGACCAGACCTGAAGGTTGCCTACGTTCCCCTCAGTTTGAGGAGGTCAGGTCGCCGTAGTTCGGCCATGGATCGTCTTTTGTTGAAGTCGGTGTCCTTTTGAAGGATGTTGTTGCTTTGCTGATGTAGATCACTTCGCTTTGCGGTGAACTCCTCGGGATATTCTTTGAGGTGGACTTTTGCATTGAACTTGGTGAGCTTTTGAGGCAGACTTCCTCTTCGCATGTATTCATTTCCTTTTCTTCTTTCCATTGTTCATTTCTTTTCTCTTTTATCATCTTTTTTTTTTTTTTTTTTTTTTTTTTTTGAGAGAGAGAGAGAGGAGAAACATTAGCCCCAACTTGCTATCTTGGACATTGGCTCATCTGTAGCCCCTTAGTGGAATGTCCGTTACTTCTCACTTTGACTTTAAAAATCCGGGAAGTCCTTTGCTTGGTCGCGCACGCGCGATCACGGTTGAATCTTGGTGGTTGAACAACAACATCATTGCCTTTTCATTGTCTCGGGATGTTTTTGTATCGGAAAGGTGTATCGGGTTGTGTATAGAGGAAGGCTTGCCATTAATGGTTTCTTCATGCCAATTGATCACAACATTTATTCACATCAAGATTAATTGTTTGCATTTAGCATTTTTCATTTGTGTTAGGTCCATTCATCCTTAATGAGTCGTCATTGACTAGTATGCTTAGAAGTCAATTCATCATTTTAGGGACGTAGCAATCAATTGATAATAACAAGCAGGGCAACTTCAAGAGTAAATGTATATTGCAAATAATGTCTCAAGTTTAGAGAGAAGAGAAGGAAAACGACTCTTTTATTTAGATAACTTTATACATACATGTCCAAGTATGGACCTTTGTAAAAATAAAAAGACATAGTCCTGGACGGGCTTATCACACATCCTAGCAATGTACTTTGACTCTTCCTAAGGGGAGGTTGATGGAAGGGGTTTTGAAACTTCATCCTCTGTTATGTCAACCACGTCACCATTCATTTCCCAACCCGGGCATTTAGCTCTTCAGACATTTTCTGTGCCACTGATCCTTTCCAAACACCTTCCGCCATTTCGGCTTTACTGATTTTAGGAACCACCACCTTGGACACTGATTTTGTCAACTTTTCCAAACCAGGCTCTCCCGTTTCGGTATTTACAACTTCATCAATCAGGGACACATTTTCCTTGGGGCGGACATCACTCCATTTATCGACCATCGGGGAAGTCACAAATTCGAGCATTTTAACGCTCGGGTCATTGGCTGTGTCGGGGGCGTGGGGGCATTCAAGCTTTCCCTTCTCGATTAGCTTCGAGATGATGCGTTTTATGGTGGTGCAATCATTGGTATCATGGCCATGGTAGTTGTGAAAGGCACACCTTTTGGTCTTGTCACGACGTTTTTCAAGATTCTTTGGCCGGAAATCTTCGAGGGGCCACATGAGGCCTTGTTTGACCAATCCTTCAAACACTTTGCTTATGTCCCTTCCGAAATCCTCAAACTTTGTGAAATGGAGCTTGGCTCGGCCTTTGGATTTTCTTTCATTGTTGACCGGAGCGTGATGGGGATGAGAATCACCGCTACTCAATGCAAAGGGGTGCTCATCGAGTGTCCTTTCAAACTTAGACTCCATTTGCTTTCTCTTTCCTAACAACGTACCCGACTGAGGTGCAACATGAGGATTCTGTGGAAGTGAATGGGTGTAGGCATACCCATAACCTTGGTTGCTTGCAGGAATATACATTGGAGGCATGCAATGAGCTTGTGGTCCAAGAGGTCTCCGATTGTAGAAATGATACGGGTCACCATGGAATCTTATCGGGAAATCCGGTGGAAGTCGGTTAGTTATGCATGGTTGGGTATCCACATATGGTCTAAACAGTGACTGAGCTTCGGTGACTTGGTTGATGGCATTAAACCGAAGGGTATGGTATTGTGAGTATGATGCTCGGGGCGTAACCGGTGTGAACAGTGGTTTGTGGGCCTTTTGAGTGGATTGTGTTTGAGGTTTTATAGGAAGTGTCTCATGGGAGGTGTTGGATTTGGGATGAGGCGGAGTGAGGAAGATTTGAGTGAGAGGCTCGTTTGGATGACGGCGTGTTGGGGCGAAGAAATGGAGGCCTCGGTATTTTGGTGAGATGGAGGGGGCAATCTTCGGTTACAATCCGGAGGTCGGGTAGCTTCCACCCTTTCATTTTGGTTGGTCACTTTGGTGAAGGGCCCATCAGTTGTGACATCTCTTTGTCTCACCGACTCATTGAACGGGTTCTGTGTTTCCTTGTGGCTCTTCGTGATGACTTCCTCCGTTGCCCCAGCGGCTTCTAGAGTTTGGAGCGGCTCTCCTTTCCTCAGGCTATCCGGGTTGTCTGCAACGTAGTTTCCCAAACTACCATCCATCAAAGCGGTCTTTCTGAGGTACCGGATTAGAGAAGTTGTAGTGATAGGGGAACTTTCTAACTCCACACGCACTAGGCGGCGACATGACGCTCTCTTCCACTTCATCTGAGCTACGGAGAAGACAAAAGGTAGCTTTAGGCTCGGGTAAACACTGGGTGAATGCTCATGCTACTGATGGGGAATGACCACTAGGCTTAGACCTATGGGGTAAAAAAAAGGTGGACAGGATCAAATGGGATCTTAAATCCATCTGAGGTTCAAACGGGGGTCTACTTACAAGGTTGTAACAGACTTCTTGGATGGCAACGGGGGATCCATTCAAAGACTTGACTTCCTAGGGGACTATTCCTAGGGGTTTAGTGGGGACCTAGGGGACAACGCCTAAGGTCTTAATGGGAATCTTAGTGGGGACCTAGGGGACAACGCCTAAGGTCTTGATGGGAATCTTAACGGGGACCTAGGGGTCAACGCCTAAGGTCTTGACGGGAATCTTAACGTGGTCTCGGAGGACAACGGGGATCCGTCCAAAGACTCAACTAAATCACATAACGGAGGTCTTGGAGGACAACGGGGGTCCGTCCAAAGACTTAACGAAATCACATAACGGATCATCGTCCGTCCCCAGATTAACTGTCTGCATTTCTTCGGCATCAATAGGACCATTTCCGCCACGAAGACCTACTTGCTTATTAATGTCTTTTAAGATTTGTTCGTTTTTTTGATCTATCTCATCATATGACTCATTATTATCTAATTCATTAGAGTTATTAGTTAATTCATCATTTAGGACGCTAGCAATCTCGGGATACTCAGAAAGATCTATATTTTCATTAAGAAAGTAGGGGAATACACGTTCCGCGATGGCATCCAAGTCCTCTTGGGTGAGCTCATCGGTAGCGGTATCTAACTCTAAGGTAAGAGTTACAAATTTCCTTTCTCTATGGGGATGGGGAGTACATCCTAATTCTTTAATCAGGAAATCTTCACTTGCTATGGGCCCCCCAGTCGTATACCAATTCTGGATAGGCTCGTCACTCTTCTTGACGAGCTCAGTGTAGTCTTGATTTGGAGCATCCCCCTTGTCTATTGCATTGATATGAGTGTCCTCTAGCTTGTAAAGGTTGAGAAATTGGCGCAGTAGGTCTTCTCCCAACACAAAGTCCCACTCACTGAATGCCTCAGCCTTGGTACCCCCTAATTCTCGAGGTAGCCACGAGAATTGCATCGGTTCTGTTTCTAGCGAGTACGGATCACAGTCACTAAAGATTTCAAATCCCGGTTGGTGTTTCCTCTATGGTCGATCCATGGTTCAGGGAACATGAAGTATGGCAAGTTTCCCCCCTCGCGTACAAAATACCCGTTTAGAGTCTTTCGATAGGGCGGTGCTAGTGGTACAATGTATGAAGTCCAATCTCTTTCTTCTTTAGGGATGCCTTTTAATGGTGACACATACCCTAAACCATATTATGGGGGGGGGAGGGGTATAGAACGACAGGTGGTGGTTCTGTTATTCCTTGTAAATGCTTGCCAAGTCTAAGACCGGGGAAGTACCCTTTCTTTAGCATCATGTTAACTACTGGACGCATTCCAGAGAATGGAATCGCCTTAGAATAGTCATTCTCATTGTGCACCTCTACCATCTCTACACCACTTTGCTTTTTGGAAAAGTACGAAAAAGTGAGAAACTTGAAAGAAACTAACTATTACTAAAAATTGAAATTGATAGGAGGGCATGCTCTCACTCACAATGATTCTTGAGTGAGTAGGATCCCTTAAAGAGTAAAAAAAGGAACGACTAGTTTAAAAATAAGGAAAGAAACGTCTAAGCAATGAAAATGAAGTAAAAACTAGTCTATTAAACTACTAACTAATGTAGTGGAAAAGGAGCTTGAGGTTTGGACCCCTCGTTCTTAAGTACGAGGCCAATTCCATTGCCTATTATCTATAGAGTACCTTGGTCGATAAGATCTTGGATCTTATCTCTTAGGTTGTTGCACTAGTCGGTGTGATGACCGCGGCACTGATGGTAGTAGCAATATATGTGTAAGGCCCTTCCGGCCCCCTCATACTTGGGTTTGTACCCCCTCATAGGTGCTAGCTTTCCTTCCCTCTCAAGCTCTTGGAACACCCTAACAAGTCGGATTTGGCTCAAATCGGTGTAGACCCTTTGTGGCTTGGGTTGGAGGCTTTGCATGATGCTCTCATAGTGGTCCCTGATGACATTGAGGTGATGATTATGTTCCTCCTCCATTTGGTTCTTTAGGTCTTGATAAAGCAGGCTGATGCAGTTACCCACCTCATCATTGATGACCTTCTCTTGGTTGTCCTCTAAATCTTGGGCTCTCTTGACAGCGGCATTGTACCATTTGTTCATTTCATAGTCGAGCACTCTGAAGTGAAATTCTTGCATGATATTGATCTCTAGGGATTCTCCGTTGGGTAGGCCTTCCTTCCAACCTCCGGTGGCTTCCATCTTGAAGCGCAGACTTTGTGAGATTTCTCTGAGAGACATTTCCGTGCGGGCGGGCATTGTATTGGGATCGTGGAGCTACTTTGCTGATCGGACGGACCTAGAGTGCAGAAACTGTGTTAAATCCAGGCTGGGGTCCCAACAAGTCAGCTTTTATGAAACAGGGTTAACCAACACAGCAGATTCATAGAAAAAAGGAGGACGTCTCGTACGAGACAATGGATGTCTCATACGAGGCATCCAGCCTAACAGCCAGATTGCAGATTTTAATCCTATTGGTCGGATGGAATTTAATCCATTTTGAGAAGTTACTACTCTAGTTCATCCTGGAACAGTGGATTCTGTCACCCTAGAATATAAGCCCCTTGTTTTTCACCTGTATTGCACTCTCCCAAACGGACAATTCGGGCAAGGGTCCCATATTCTCATCGGAATCCACCATTCAATTAAGCCAAACCTAAGTGATTCCGTAGTTGTTTTTCACTTTGTTAAACAACGCATTAATGCAATCAAACCTTGTGAATTTTAAGGGACAACCGAAAGGGACATGTTGAGCGGTGCGGTCGAAACTAAGCCAAAATGGCATCCACAATCCCGCACAGAATAGTGAAAGTAGGAAAACACAAACTCGGATTCCTATAGAGAGGTTCTCCATTTTCTTCAAGAATCCTATGGATGGCCTTGACTAAAGGCCTTGATCTTCCAAATTTCGTGGGTATCAGAGAGGGGCTGATTATGAGAGCTTCTTTGATCAGATTTGGAGTCTAGAGTTGACCGTTAATTCACCATTGGTCATTCTAGCCAAGAACAACTATATTTATAGGGGTTCTGGACCTAGGGATTTGGCCAAGAAGGTAAGTTGAGGTGGGAATCCAAGACTTGATTCCCACATAGGTATATTTGGACTCTAGAATCGGCCATGGGATTTTCCTCGGATTGCATGAGTGTTTGCCAAGAAAAAGGGTTAAGATCAACAAGGAAACTGACCAAAACCCGACTGTCAAGGGGGGATACCTCGTACGAGACATCCATGTGCCGGAATCACATTTTTGCCCTCTGCAACAGTTTTAATGTTCATTTTGGCCCCTGACTATCAGAGTCAGTCAGAAACTTAACGAAACATGTCCAACTTAACGAGTTTTGACCCAAATCAAAGGCGAGACACAGAAGTAGTGTGATTATAAATGAACGTCCAAAATGGGGTGTCTACACTTCTCTATCGGACCTTTTTTGTGACTTGTGACCTTCAAAATGTCTGAAATGGGTCCATTCCGGTGTTTGTTGGGGACGGACTGGCAATCTGTCTAAACCGGATGATGTGGCCGCCTGGCCAATTGTTGTAGGAGGGACTGTCCGCGCGGCTGGTCCTTGATCTGACACGATTTTCGTCAGATTTTTCCTTGTATGATCAGGACTTGAACTCCTTCATCTATATAATAACAGCCTGTGTAAACAGACGAGGCCAACAGCAGTTTTTCTTCTTTTTGCTCTAGATTTTGATCCTTCCACGTCTTTTTGATGGATAGACACCCTAGTATTTCTGAGGAGCGACAAAACTACTTCATCAAGAGCTTGAAGATCTGGGTTGGGAAGCTTTCGAGGGCAACCCGTGCAAGATTGGATAGGAGATTTGGAATTAAGTGCCTTTGGTCCTTGTATAGGGTTAAGTCTGACGAGCATCTGATTCGTGCTGCTGCTAAATTCTGGGACAACAAGAATCATGTCTTCAACTTTTCTTACAATGAAATAACTCCAACACATGAAGATTTTGTGGCTCTTTGTGGTGCGATGGTAACTGATAGGGTAGCCATGCCACAGCCTCAAGTGCCTCCAGAAATTCGGATTTCCCAACTGCTGAGGGTTTCTATCGAAGATGCTAGGGGCTTGCTGTTGGATGGTGGTGTTAATCTCTGTGAGCTTCCCATCAGGTTTATTAATAGCACGGTAGAGTCTGACACGGCTCTGGATTGTCTGGAACTTTGTCTGTTTGCCTCGGTATTATTTCCACCTTACGTAGGAGTAGCTACCATGGGTTGTCTCGACATGGTGGACCAAGCTCGAGATGATCGCAGTATTGTTCCCTGTCTGCTTGGAGAGACTTTGCATGGCATTGGAGAGTTGGCCTCGGGGGCTAGGAAGATGACCAGAGGAAGTACCAGACTGTTAACCTTGTGGCTGCAGGAGAGATTGCGAGTCTTAGAAGATCCTCTCGGTAGTATCACTTTGGGTTTGTCAGAGTAGGCGAGTGAGACCGCCTTTTGTAGGGATGGTTCAATCTGCATGGGTGACGTATCTGGCACAGATGGGTACCGCTCAGATCCAGTGGATGGTTCCTCACTAGAGGGTGATTAGAGCACGGTGGGTTCAGAGTGGTCTCTGCATGATTCGTGTCCATACCTTTGATGAAACCACTTACTATTATGCAGTGCGGGTATGCCGTCAGTACGGATGCCTCAGATTATACCCTCCTTATGGGACGAGACTAGTAGCAAGGTTACTGACCAGATAATCCCCATGAATAACAGGGTTGTAGTGCTCTTGGAGCGATGTTGGTCTTATGATCTCATGCCCAACACGCTCTGTATACAGCGACCACGTGACATACTTCTATCTCGAGAATACTTGGACTGGTACCAGACGACTCTGGGGAATATGGGACAGACTCTGAGAAGATTGAGACGTGGGGCGGTGGTCCCTTATGTCTCGAGCAGACGTTTGAGGGAGGACGAGAATGTACAACAGGAGTTGGAGACCGAGTTGGCTCAGCTAGCGCCTACTGAGAGGAAAAGAGAGAGAGAAGGCCCAAGTGGGGTGACTCAGCTTAAGAAGGCTTTATTTGAGGATCCTACTAGACGGGCTAGATGCGGACGAAGAGATAAGAAAATGAAGAAGGAAGAGGAAGAGGAGGAGTAGGATTGACTCCGAGTATCCAACCACAGTCGCTGCAGACACATAGTTTAGATTTTAGTTTATTTAAATTTCAAAGCAGGTTATTTATTCGCAGGTTCTTTCGAGCTTAGACTTATCAAATAAATGTTAACGTGTAGTGAATTGTGGAAATAGAGATTTTGCTTTAGTAATAAACAGATTGTTTGCTTTATTGATATTTTGCTCAAACCAGATTTGGGGTTTTATTTATTTTTGAGACCGCACCATTGAAGGCTGCCTACGTTCCCCTTTTACAAGTAGGGCTAAGGAGTTCAGGTCACCGTAGTTCATTTCTGATTGTAGAAAGGGAAGATAGAAAAGGGAAAGTGGAGAGACTAACATTTTTTTTTTTTACAAAGGGGACGGCCGTTGTAGAAGACCGTTGATGGAGAGATCCGCTGGTGGAGAGTACCTCTGATGAAGAGTGCCATTTGTGGAGACTGACCGCGGTGGTTAGTTGTAGTAGCGGCGGAGCTTGTAAACTTTGACTGGGAGGAGGCCGTTATTGTCCATATATACCCAATCTTCATTCTGCTTGACTAAGCGACCCGTCTCGATGAGTAGTCGAACCTCTTCTTTTAATTCTTGGCAATCATCGGTGCCATGTCCTTCCTTCTGGTGATATGAGCACCTTCTGCTTGGCTCGTGTGATGGTCGCAAGGACGGTGTATTCATTAAGTGGCTCTTTAGTTGAGTTAGAGCCGACTCACACTTCTGATTCCAAACTTCGTCTGAGCAATTCTGTAAATCTTTGAGGAGCAGGTCTCCCGCTGTTGTGAGGCGATTAATGTAGCATAGCAGGCTTATGAGCTTGGTTCTTTGATTTTCTTGGTGAGGGGGTGACATCGTGATTAATTCTCTGATCTTTTCTAGGTTGGCTTCGAATCTCTATCCCAACCTGTAGCCTAGGGATTTTTTTTGAGTAGTACCAAATCTGCACCTAATAGGGTCGAGGGGAACTTTCTGTCTCCTCAGAACGTTGAAGATTTTCCGTAGATCCTCGATGTGTCGACCGTAAGGTCTCTTGGAGTGCACACTAGGTCGTCTAAGTGAACGTCCACATCTGATAGCGATCTTGTTGGTATGTGGTAAGAGATTCCAATGTCTTTCCATTCTAGGAATCTATTGGCGTGACAATAATTTCCCCATGGCGTATGAAAGAGCATTTTCTCGTCTGTCTATACTGCGGCGGGTATCTGATTTTTACCGGGGAAACATTCGAGTGTTTGCGCGTGAGGGTTTTTCTGTCCCTTTTTCGAGGCACGTTTTCGTCCTTCGATTTACCTTTTTGTTGATTTGAGAGTCGCCACCATGTTATTGTCGGAACACGGACCGAGATGTCTGGATTCGGCGGTTAAGTTATGAATTGGGAAGGTCAAGGAGCACCCAATTCACCCAATCTAGGATTGGTCTTGCTAAGAAATCATCATCATCATTTCAAAATCATGCATTCACGTACCAAAAGAAAAGAAACAAACAAATAAATAATTGCTTATTTATTTGGGATGTCGGATCATGTGCTTCGAGACCATCTCCATGGATTGGAGAGGCTCTAGGCTGATCCTTTAATGGAATCACACTACTTCAAAGCAAAGAAGGAGATGAGAAGATAGAAGGCAAAGATTTTACCTTAGCGTTTTCTTCAAGAATCCTATGGATGGCCTTGACTAAAGGCCTTGATCTTCCAAATTTCGTGGGTATCAGAGAGGGGCTGATTATGAGAGCTTCTTTGATCAGATTTGGAGTCTAGAGTTGACCGTTAATTAACCATTAGTCATTCTAGCCAAGAACAACTATATTTATAGGGGTTTTTGGACCTAGGGTTTTGGCCAAGAAGGTAAGTTGAGGTGGGAATCCAAGACTTGATTCCCACAGAGGTATATTTGGACTCTAGGATCGACCATGGGATTTTCCCCGGATTGCATGAGTGTTTGCCAAGAAAAGGGGTTAAGATCAACAAGGAAACTGACCAAAACCCGACTGTCAAGGGGGGATACCTCGTACGAGACATCAATGTCTCGTACGAGACATCCATGTGCCGGAATCACATTTTTGCCCTCTACAGCAGTTTTAATGTTCATTTTGGCCCCTGACTAACAGAGTCAGTCAGAAACTTAACGAAACATGTCCAACTTAACGAGTTTTGACCCAAATCAAAGGCGAGACACAGAAGTAGTGTGATTATAAATGAACGTCCAAAATGGGGTGTCTACAGAGCCCCTCGGCAACGATACTTATGGATGAAGTACCGTCGTCGATAGAAAAGACGCCATTTTGAACTAGGGGTATGGTCGTGCTAAAAAGCTGCCTACGTATTCCTCGGAAGGAAATCAGACCAAACGTAGTCCGACTCTAAAAATACGCAAAAACTGAGGTTTAAGGTATTTTGAAAATCATTTTTGAAAACAATACTTGCGAGAAGTAAAGCTTAGAGTTTAGAGAGTACCCATACTGAGGAATCAATGGCCTTGACCCAATTCTGAATATACTCCTTTTTGCTGATGACGAATTGCAATCCATACTGAGGAACCAATCTCTTTAGCTCCAATTCTGAACATGCCCTGTTGTTGATGACGAACCGTCTTTGATTTTGGAGACGCCAGTTACCTGGACCTTGCTTCTCCTTCCAACGAGTTTGTCCCTTATGTTGGAAAATGTGAATCCTATGCCATTAACTTACGTCTTGATGACAATTATGGGACTCTGGGTTTGGAGATGCCAATTACTCGGACCTCGCTTCTCTTTCTGACACGACTGCCCTTCCGCCAGAAAAGTGAATCCTATGCCATTAACTTACGTCTTGATGACAATTATGGGATTCTAAATGGTGGGATCCTATGTTGTTAACTTACGTCTTGACAACAGTCGTGGGATACCCGGTTTTAGAGACGCCAATTACTCGGACCTTGCTTCTCCTTTCAACGAGACTGCCTTTCCATTGAAAATGTGAACCCTATGCCATTAGCTTACACCTTGATGACAATTGTGGGATTCTGAATGGTGGGATCCTGTGTTATTAACTTACGTCTTGATAACAGTCGTGGGATACCCAGTTGTAAATCCTGTGCCATTAACTTATGTCTTGATGACAGTCGTGGGATTTAAAGTTTGCTGATGCAGATTTCGTTGCTCACCCATGATCTTGGATGCGCGGTGAGGATAAATTCGTACTGAGAAACAACTTCGCTTGTTCCAATTTTGAAAATATCCATTTGTTGACGACTCAATGTTCCATCTTGAACCGGGTTCAGATTCGACCTATTGGTCTAAAGCAGGGCTTTTTCTGACCTTTCTGTTAAAAGCAGGGTTTTTTGGAATTTCCCAAGAAAACATGGTTTTCTGAGACTTTTCTGGGGATACCTAGTACGAGGGAACGATGTCTCGTACGAGACTTCTCTGTTTTTGCGCAGAACAGAGACATATTAGGCGCTGAAAGTGATTTTCAAATCACTTTTCCTATTTCATTATCGGGAGCTTTCGACCCTAGGCGATTTTCTCACTCAAAAATCTTTATTTTCACCGAGTTCTAGTGATTCCCAACCCTTTCAAATGGCCGGTGTGCATCGTTACCACAAAGAGCACCTATTTGGTAGGCATATGAAGGGTAAAGTGTGGGCGACGGATGAGTTGTGCCCGTTCCCTGAGGACCACGTTTCTCATGCCGTTTGGACTAAGCGGGTAAGGATATCTTCCTCTGATTGAGTTTTCATGTCAATTTCGTTGTTGCATGTCTTAATTTAGTGTTCTAGCAATTCGACTTTCACCAATTTTTCGCCTAGAATTATTGCTGCTAGGGTTTATCGTGCATGGATGATCTTTTGATAGAATTTCACCCTTGTTGATGCTGAAAATCATTGTAGTATGGTAGTACATGATTTCGACTGTCGTTCTAGGCAATTCTGTGACTTTTCGGGTAAAATGCTTGAATGAGGATTTTACCATTTTTCTGAAACTTGTCTCTTTTGTCTGCAGTCATTCAGGGTGATCAATAATTGTAGAGGCAGCGTACGAGCGGTCGCTGAGAGGTGGTCAACTCTCAATGGCGAGATAAAGGAAGAGATCGAGAATCTCGGATTG
Organism: Campanula takesimana; assembly: GCA_026119855.1. Classification (NCBI taxonomy): domain Eukaryota; kingdom Viridiplantae; phylum Streptophyta; class Magnoliopsida; order Asterales; family Campanulaceae; genus Campanula; species Campanula takesimana. The sequence continues at coordinate 200,711 of JAOWBW010000099.1, forward strand.
AAACCCTTCTTTGATGGCCTTGTCGGTGAGAGAAGGAATGTCCACTTGCTCCAGGCCATCCGGGAGCGCTGGTAGGATAGTACTCATACCATGTACATGCGGTGGGGGGAGGTTACCATGACCCCTACTGACTTTCATGTCATTACTGGGCTTGCCATCGTCGGTGAGCCGCTTGAGGTGGATGCGGACTTTACTCCTAGCCGGGACGATATGATACATTTTTTGGGATTCTCTTTGTGTACCCTAGGCAAGGGTGTCCCTATGAAGGCCTTGAGGGATAAGGTCGATGCCTACGTGACTGTTAATGCTGGTCAGATGCATCTGACCGGTACCCGTATTGCAGCTGTTCGTGGTTTTCTGTGGTGGGCCTTTTCTGAGACGCTTTTTGCTAACCATGCGTCAACGGCCCTTTTTACTTTGCTGAGCTGCCTGAGGGATATGCAGCATGTTACTGATGCTTGTTGGGGTTCTGCTGGCTTGGCCCACTGCTACGTGGCCATAGATGAGAGTTCGCGTGATCGGACGAACGCTGGCTTAGGCGGTTATAGTCATGCCTGGGAGGTACAATACTCATCTTCTTCTGTATTCCTCCTTTGTTTCATCCCCAGTTTATTTTGATAGTATTTTCATCTCAGCTACTGTGTATTGAAATCTTTTATGTTTCTCCCATTTTGCAGGCCTGGGGTTACGCCATGTTTGGTCTCTTTACTTTCAACCTTCGAGACAACACTGTCATGTTCCCAGAGACTCTGAGATGGCGCCGGGATAACAGGGATACCCGTGATGAGCAGGCCGAGGGGGATGACATGACGGTGGAGCGCATGAGGCTATATTTTGACAGATGGGAGGCCGTCCCTGAGTCCGCTGTCGCTTTCTTCCCATGGCGGAGTCTGGGCATCGATCATGTTCACGGGTTTACCGGTATGAGGTTGTTGATGATTGGCCATGGCGGGGGATGCTTCTACTTGGGAGAGATAGTCTGTCGCCAGTAGGGTGGTGGCAGACTCGACGTCGTTGTCCCTTTGGACCCGCCGGCTCATATGCTTAATTCTTATGCCATCGCGGAGGAGGAGAGAGGGGACCTCATTATTGGTCAGGATGCTTTTGACCACATGTCTTTGGAGGCTGATTATCAGGACTTCCTTGCTCGTCTCATGCCCCGATTGATTATAGAGGGTGATTAGGCTCAGGCCCAGGGAGCTGTCTACGTCCCTTTCCGTCCACAGCTTGGACCAGCTTCATTTTCCTACAGCGTGGCTGAGGGGATAGAGAGCACCGATGATCTTCCCACGCATTTCGATATGCCTGAGGAACTCGTGCCTCCTGCTGATGCGACCATAGTATGATTTATGACCCTTCTTCCGTCATTTCTGTCATTCTACCATTTCATCTTCCTGTTTATTATTTATCTGAAGATTTTGATATCTCTATTTGTTTTTCTCAACAGGTGCCCATTGCTGAGTATAGAGAGGCCGCGGGATGGATTTCCCAATTCATGGCCTATGCCAAGAGGATGAAGAGAGAGACAGCGGGGCTGCTTGGACGGTTGGCTCAGCAGACGGCGGAGCTAGCTTCTTGCGGGAAGAGGCCTCGGACTGACGGATGATAGTGTGGCAGTGGAGACACATCCTAGATAGGATCCCCCATTCTCCCCTTTTGTTGATGGTGTATTTATTACCTCGGCGTGGGCGGAGACAACTTTTACTTCCTTGGCTTGTACCTATGCAACAGTTATTTCCTAACTCTAACACACAATACATTTGTTAATTTTAGTTTTATTTCTGATTGTGTTAAATGTATTGTCTCAAATCCGGTTGGTCAACCGAGGGGTAATTTTATGAGATGGATTCGCGTTGGGCCATTTTATATGTGATGTACGAACTGTTTCGGGTGAATTTCTGAGGTGATTGAGACATGTTTTGACTTGTCGGGCAACCTGGGATTTGAGCAGAGTTGTTGCTGTTCTGAACAGGGAGATACCTCGTACGAGACATCGATGTCTCGTACGAGTCATCCTTTCAATCTGCGGCTGTTTCTCCTTTTTACTCGAGGATTTGGTATCCAAACTTTGTATATAAACAACTCTAGTCCGTCCTAGAATATCATGCAGCCTTGAATCAGTTCTGGGAACCTTTGTTTTGGAGTAGAATTCTAAACCTTTCGCTCCCAATGGCCCTAAGTAAGTCCGTCCCTTCATCAATAATTGTTGATGAGTTCTCCTTGGACTCAGAATTAGTAGAACGCTACAAGAATGACTTGGCAACGTTCTTTCGTTCGTTCAATAAACCTTGCCAAGAGAGATTTGTGGAGATGTTCGGGTTTAAAATTATTTTCACCTTGAAGAATCTAAAGCCGGAATGGGACCTCTTAAAGGGAGTTTCACGCTTCTGGGATCCATCGACTCACCTCTTCAACTTTTCACTTAACGAGATGGTCCCTACCGTGGAGGAGATGGCGGTTATCTTGGATATGCCGTTGACCGGGGTGATTGCGGTTCCTAATTGTGACAAGGTACCGGTGGAGTCTCTTAGGGACTTATTGAGTATTGGCCTTCCCGAGGCGCAGAGTTACATTCATAACCGCTATGTCGATCTCCACTCTTTTCCTAGGAGATTTAAAGGTCGGGTGACTCGTGGTCACGGTGTGGATTCCCAGTGCTGCCTCTTGGCATTGTGCCTATTCCGGAGTGTGCTTTTTATGAGCAAGTGTGGTATGGCGGACACGGAGCTCGTGGACATCGTTCTGCAAGCTAGAGGACGGGCCTTCAACATAATCCCACTCATCTTGGGGGAGACCCTTCATGGTCTTGATGAGTTACACCGAACCGGCTCTATGACTCGGGGAAGTCCATTATTGTTGACCATTTGGCTAAGAGAACACTTCAAATTGTTGGACTCTCCGATCGAGTATTCACCTTATACTTTCCATAGGCGGAGACTGTTAGTGAAGGGTCTCGGCATTGAGGAGTGGGCTCATCTTTTTGCTAAAGCGGAGACCAATGATATTGCTTGGTGCCCATCCTTTTGGAAGGTGAGGAGGTTTGTAGCTAATACCCTTGGGTATGACAGGGTCGTACTTCCGGGTTTGAGGGACTTCTCTTTCTATTTTGCTCGGAGGGTAATGCGGCAATTCGGTCAACAGCAGGACACTTTCTTGTCAGGGGGACAGCCTCGAAACATTTCTTTCACAGACTCGGAGTTCTCTACGAACTTGGCTCGCGCTTGGGGGCAAGGCACCACTATGGATCGTTGGACCAATATTCGTCATGATGGAGTGAGCATCTATTTGTCGGATAAATACTTGAATTGGTTTCTCTCGGAACTTCGTCCTAGTGTCGAGGGTATTAATGAGATCCGCCGCTCTCTGCTGGGGGACCAATTTGATCCTAGCTTGGATTTGAGGAAGAAGGAAGCTAAGGAGGATCCTTCTAATGTCAGAGTAGATGCCACTCAAGACTTTATGGATAGTGACTTTTACGAGAAGAGAGTGAACGGACTTCCCGGAAAATTCCAAGCTCTGGATAGGCCTCATGTGTTTGCGAGACTGACTCCCTCGGTGTTCAGTCGACTTGATGTTCCTCCCGGTTTCGAGATACCTTTGCACAAGAGGAAAAGGGATGACAAGGCGGACCGTGGTCAAGACCCTACTAAGTCAAAGGAGAAATAGATCCTTAGGAGTATCGAGAGATTGCCATAGATAGACCAATGTTTAGGCTTTTAGTATTTTATTTATTTTCTTTTGCAAGTTGGTATTCATGTTAGAAATTTTCTTATTGTTGTCTTGAAATGCATTCAATTAATAAGAAGACAAGATTTTGATTTTATTTATTGAATAGACCGGACCAAAAGACCGCCCTTTCAGGTTTTCAATCTAGCGGGCTTCTTTTCTCGTGCTCTCTGCCCTAACTTTGCCCAGGCCGCCCTCGCGGGTTTTCAACCTAGCGAGCTTTCCTCTTTTATTTTCTTTTGAAACAGGGGACGGACTTATGCATAGTACTTCTTCAGCTTGTCCATGTTGACGGGCTTCGGCAGTTGATCTCCATCTAGGTCTGTGAGTTGTATCGCTCCTCCGGAGAATACCTTCTTGACTATATAAGGGCCTATCCATCTTGGTCCCCACTTTCCCATAGGATTGAATGGTCCAGGACGATGTTCGCGTAGGATAAGGTCTCCTTCTTTAATGTTTTGGGACTTGACTTTCTTATTGAATGCTCGGGCCATTCTCCGTTGATACGCTTGGATATGCTCGGCGGCTCGGAGTCATCGTTCATTTAGCAGGGCTAGTTGTTCATAACGGCTGTCTAACCATGCGACTTCATTCACTTGGTTTTCCAGGAGAACCCTTAGTGATGGTACTTCTAATTCAATTGGTAGCAGTGCTTCCATCCCATAGGCTAGGGCGTATGGAGTTTCACCGGTAGCAGTACGGATTGAAGTGCGGTAGCCCCAGAGTGCAAAAGGTAGCTTATCAGGCCAGTCTCTGCCAGTCTTAGTCATTTTCCTAATGATGGTCTCAATGGTCTTGTTAGCATCTTCGACTGCTCCATTGGTTTGTGGTCGGTACGGTGATGATTGATGTCTCTCTATTTTGTACTCTGCGAGTAGTTGGTCACATTCTTTCTCAAAGTGCGTGCTGTTGTCATATATCATCTCATGAGGTACCCCATATCGGCATATGATATTGGTCTTAATGAACTCAGCCACCTTTCTGGCATTCAAGACTTTATAGGATTAAGCCTCGATCCATTTAGTGAAGTAATCAACGGCGACTAATACGAATGAGTGCCCGTTGTGACCTGTCGGTGAGACTTTTCCAATGATGTCTATTCCCCATGTAGAAAATGGCCAAGGGGATGTCATAGGGTATAACACGGACGGTGGTGCGTGTTCCAAGTTGGCATGTATCTGGCACTTGTGGCATTTCTTAACCATGTTGGTGCAGTCGGCTTCCATTGTAGCCCAATAGTACCCTAGTCGGATGATTTTCTATGCTAGCGTATTGACATTCATGTGGGTTCCGCAGACTCCTTGATGGACTTGGTCCATGATTTCTACGGCTTCGTGCTCATCTGCACAGATTAGACACTGCTCGTGGTGTTTCTTGTAGAGGCGTTCACCTATAATAATGAATTGGGCGGCAAACCGTTTGAGGGATATCTTCGCTTTAGGTGATGCGTCTGATGGGAATGTTCCATCTAGGAGGAAACGCCATACGTCATGATACCAAGGTTTATCGTCCAAGGCATTCATGGAAATGACATCACATGGCTCTTTGCTGTCATGCAGGTCTATGATTGAGTAATAAGCAGGAGTCGCTCGCCTCGTGACTTTGAAGGTCTTGACCTCAGTCTATTCGGGGATCTCCACGAGTGATGCTAGCATGGCTAGCGAGTCTGCTAAGCAGTTTTTATCTCTAGGAAGATAGTAGAAAGTGACCTCTTTGAATTGTTTGACCAAGTCTTGGAGATGGTTGTTGTATTTCTGGAGTGTAGGGTCTTGTACCTTCCATTTCTTGAGTGACTGATAGATTATAAGTTGTGAATCTCCGTACACCTCTAGTTCGGTCACATTTCTTTCTAAGGCTGCTTCAAGTCCCGCTATGCAAGCTTTGTACTCAGCAATGTTGTTAGTGGCCTCAAAGTCAAGGCGGATTGCGAGTGAAGTGTAGAAATCTGTGGGATCTACTAGTAACATGCCAATGCCATATCCTCTTTTATTGGTTGCGCCATCGAAAAATAATTGCCACTTATTTTCTACTATTGCCATGATATCCTCATCAGGGAATCGCGGGTCTTCCCCCTTCGCTTCATCACATGGAAATTCGGCTAAATGATTTGTGAAGACTCTTCCTCTCACGGATTTCTGTGTGATGTAAGTGAATCGTACCCCGCGAGCATGAAGTACCACTTGGCTATTCTAGAGGAGACATGCGATTTTTTCGAAGATATATTTCATTGGGTCCATTTGGGCAATCAGTTGTACAGGGAACGCTTCCATGTACGGCTTTATTCTCCCAGCTACCCATACCAGTGCAGCACACGACTTTTCTAATGCAGAGTAATTCAATTCAGCCCCTTGGAAGCGACGGTTGACAAAGTACACGGTGTTCTCTTTCTTCGAATCGAGTTGCTCTTGTGCTAGTATAGCCCCTAATGCAGTGTCATTGACTATGAGGTACAAGGTCAACGATTTCTCTTTTTGCGGTGGAACCAACACTGGCAGATTCACTAAGTATTCCTTGACCTTTTCGAATGCTTCTTGGCACTCTTCTGTCCATTCTAGGGATGCATTTTTCTTGAGGAGCTTAAAAATGGGCTCGCACATCGTCGTGAGTTGATTAATGAAGTGACTAATGTACTGAAGGCGACCCATGAATCCCTTGACTTCTCTTTGCGTCTTAGGTGGAGGCATATCAATGATGGCTTTGATCTTAGCGGGATCCGCTTCTATACCACTCTCAGTGACCATATACCCAAGGACCTTTCCTTTCACTACCCCAAACGTGCACTTGGCCGGATTAAGTCTCATCTTGTAGTGTCTCAACCTCTCAAAGAATTTTCTGAGGTCGACAAAGTGTTTCCCATCGGAGCCTTTGGAATGTATGATCACATCGTCAGCGTACACCTCCAATTCTTTATGTATCATGTCATGGAACAATGCAGTTACAGCTCTCTGATAAGTGGCTCCGGCATTATTGAGTCCGAACGGCATGACTGTATAACAGAACGTCCCCAAAGGTGTGGTGAACGCTGTTTTGTGCTGGTCCTCCTCGGCCATGAGGATCTGGTTGTAACCGGAGAATCCATCTACGAATGAACGGACTTCATATTTCGCGGTAGTGTCAACGAGCATGTCTATGTTGGGAAGAGGAAAATCATCTTTCGGAGATGCTCTGTTGAGATCACGGAAATCAACACAGACTCGGACTTTTCCATTTGCCTTGGAAACTTGCACCGTATTAGCCAACCAGGTTGGATACTCTATCACCTTGATGAACCCAACACTCAGGAGTTTCTCTATCTCTTGTTTAACTTGTACTGACCACTCTGGCTTAATTCTGCAAAGTTTCTGCTTGACTGGCCTTGAATCAGGAAGCAGTGGTATCTTGTGTTCAACAATCGAATTGGCTAGCCCCGGCATATCTTTGTAGGACCAAGCGAACACATCTACGAATTCTCGGAGAAGCGCTATGAGGGCTTTTCGGTCTTCCACCTTGAAGAAACTGCCAATCTTGGTCTCTTTCGGATCATCGTCCGTCCCCAGATTAACTGTCTGCATTTCTTCAGCGTCAATAGGACCATTTCCACCACGAAGACCTACTTGCTTATTAATTTCTTTTAAGATTTGTTCGTTTTCTTGATCTATCTCATCATATGACTCATTATTATCTAATTCGTTAGAGTTATTAGTTAATTCATCATTTAGGACACTAGCAATCTCGGGATACTCAGAAAGATTTATTTTTTCATTAAGAAAGTAGGGGAATACACGTTCCTTGGGTGAGCTCATCGGTAGTGGTATCTGACTCTAAGGTAAGGGTTACAAATTTCCTTTCTCTATGGGGATGGGGAGTACATCCTAATTCTTTGATCAGGAAGTCTTCACTTACTATGGGTCCCCCAGTTGTATACCGATTCTGGATAGGCTCGTCACTCTTCTTGATGAGCTCGGTGAAGTCTTGGTTCGGAGCGTCCCCCTTGTCTATTTCATTGATCTGAGTGTCCTCTAGCTTGCAAAGGTTGAGAAATTGGCGCAGTAGGTCTTCTCCCAACACAAAGTCCCACTCACTGAATGCCTCGGCCTTGGTACCCCCTAATTCTTGAGGTAGCCACGAGAACTGCATCGGTTCTGTTTCTAGCAAGTACGGATCACAGTCACTAAAGATTTTAAAGCCCGGTTGGCGCTTCCCCCTATGGTCAATCTATGGTTCAGGTAACATGAAGTATGGCAAGTTTTCCCCCTCACGTACAAAGTACCCGTTTAGAGTCTTTCGATAGGGCGGTGCTAGTGGTACAATGTACGAAGTCCAATCCCTTTCTTCTTTAGGGATGACACATACCCTAGACCATATTCTGGGGGGTATAGAACAACATATGGTGGTTCTTTTATCCCTTGTAAATGCTTGCCAAGACCAGGGAAGTACCCTTCCTTTAGCATCATGTTAAGTACTGGACGCGTTTCGGAGAATGGAATCGCCTTAGAATAGCCATTCTCATTGTGCACCTCTACCATCTCTACACTACTTTCCTTTTGGATTTCGAATCTGTTGAAGAGGTGGTCGGCTGTCTCATGTTGAATCTCTAGGATTGGACTAGAAGTGATTAGTTCTCCAAGTACGGTGACTATCGTGTCATTGTGCTTAAATTTGACACATTGAGGGAGAGTTGATGGTACTCCTCCCGTTTGATGTAGCCATGGGCGTCCTAGGAGGAGGTTGAAAGAAGAGGGGATGTTAATGACTTGGAATTCCTCCTTTGTAGTTATTTCTCCTACTACAACTGTTAGGGTGATTGCCCCTATAGGTGAGCGTGCAGTGTAGTCAAATCCTCGTACAGTAAGAGTTGACGGTTTTAGCTCTCTTGAGGTAAGGCCAAGCGTTACCATGACTTTATTTGGTAGGACATTTATGGCGGACCCATTGTCTACTAGGATTCTGGGGATTCGATGCCCATTGACCCTCGCGGTTATGTAGAGAGCTTCGGTGTGCCCTCCACCATATTGTGGTAAATCTAGTCGGTAAATGTGATCACATTGCCAAATTGGATTTGGCCTACCATTTGCGTTAGCTCTTCGGGAGTTATATCTTTGGGCACTTCGACTTGGGCTAATGCTTTTGAGATCATCATTCGATGTTTATGAGATGAGCCTAAGAGATCCCATATGGAAATGTTGGCTTGGGTTTTCTTTAATTGTTTGAGAAGTGGATCGTCAAGCTCAGCGGGTTTGGGCTCTTTCGAAGATGATGGCTCTTCTACTCTCGGATCTTTGTTGATTATGACTCGACCGGAGCGGGTGAGTAGGTTAACTTCTTCCTTTTCTTTATTATTCTTCCTATCTAGTATTTGATCCCAAGACAACATGTAACAGAAAGAGATTTCATTATTAAACTTGGGAGTGCTCTCGCCCACATTTGGGACTAGGCGAGTAGTCTCCTTTTTCTCACTAGCTATCTCTATTACATTGGTCCCTCCTCCCGTAGTTGGGAAAGGGTTTGTTACTACATAAGGAGCCCCTAATTGCTTAGAGTCTATGAGATCTTGGATCACATCTTTGAGGTGGTGGCAAGAGTCGGTGTCGTGACCACTAGCCCTGTGAAATTTGCAGAAGATATGATGAGCATGATTAGGAGGGAATTCCTTTGGAGTAGTAGGCTTCCTTGGTGCTAACTTGCCGGCTTTCATAAGTATGTTAAACATTTGACTTTGGGTGACACCTTCTAGCTTGCTATAGGTCCTCTACCTTGTTTTAGTCTTGGACTCAACTTCCATCTTGTAGCATTCTCTCTGAGCTTGTAGACATGCTTGGAGCATGTCGATCGTTTTCTCATAGTACTCTTCTTGCATGAGTAAGCCCTTTCGAAGTGCATTGACCTCCTCCTCTCGGGCTAGCAAATGATTTTGGATAAATTTGATTTCTCTGTCGAAGAATTCCTTTTGTGTTCGCAACCGAGTCATAAACTCTTCCTCTATCTCTCTCTTGAAGTGTGCGTATAAGACTGTAGCATACACCTCAGAGATCTGACCCACTTCCCCTTCTAGTCGAGCTTTGAGGTCATTGAGTTCTTGAGTAAACTTGGTGCTTGATATTGTGTTGGGAGTATGGAGCTACTTTGCTGATCAGACAGACCTAGAGTGCAGAAACTGTGTCAAATCCAGGCTGGGGTCCCAACAAGTCGGCTTTTATGAAACAGTGTTGACTAACACGGCAGATTCACAGAAAAAAGGAGGATGTCTCGTACGAGACAATGGATGTCTCGTACGAGGCATCCAGCCTAACAGTCAGATTGCAGATTTTAATCCTATTGGTCGGATGGAATTTAATCCATTTTGAGAGGTTACTACTCTAGTTCATCCTGGAACAGTGGATTCTGTCACCCTAGAATATGAGCCCCTTGTTTTTCACCTGTATTGCACTCTCCCAAACAGACAATTCGGGCAAAGGTCCCATATTCTCATTGGAATCCACCATTCAATTAAGCCAAACCTAAGTGATTCCGTAGTTGTTTCGCACTTTGTTAAACAACGCATTAATGCAATCAAACCTTGTGAACTTTAAGGGACAACCTAAAGGGACATGTTGAACGGTGCGGTCGAAACTAAGCCAAAATGGCATCCACAATCCCACACAGAATAGTGAAAGTAGGAAAACACAAACTCAGATTTCCGTAGAGAGGTTCTCCATTCTTTCGAAATTCTTTGTTCAACATTTAACCGAAGGGACATTCGTCATATTCACAAGGGAGGATTATAGATTGTAAAGATGCGTTAACTTGGGCAAAAATTAAAACAGCCCTAAGAATCGAACCGACCGGTCTCGAGGAGTGTCTTATTAACTGGTATGTATGCATGAGGTTGATGCAAGGCTTACGGTTAAGGCTCCCCATGAACACAGTCTAGGAGCGTGTCACGGAGTGGGTACACCATATTTGGGGAGACCAGCGAGGGCCATTCGTTAGAATGGGGGTGCTGACCGACATCCATCCTCCGATTGGCACCCAGATTTATAGGGTATGTAGTGAAATTATTCTACATATGTGCACCTGTGTGAGAGTCAAGATCTAGTGACAAGGAGAAAATAGAAAGTTTTTTTGAAAGTAAAAGTAAAAACAAGCAATGGCCGGGCCAAGTGGCTGCCTACGTTTCCCTCTTGTGGAGGAACTCAGGCCGTCGTAGTTCACACATAAGGCAAACACACGTAAAGCAAGGAATGAAACAATTAGCAAGTACTCCTGCAAAACAAAGGTTAGCCTTATAATATATGGGGAGTTTCTTCGTCGTTAGGAAGGTCCTAAGACTTCAGAAACAGAGGGGAGAGCAGATCTGAAACCCTGTGTACGTGTTTGAACCAAACAAAATCCTTTTTCAAACCAGAGAATCAGATCAGTCGGGAAGAACCGAGATGTCTTGTACGAGACAAGGGATCCCTCGTACGAGGCATCTCAGCTAAGGAACAGGTTACAGTACAGAATGTAAAATTTTGAAACAACGATGATTTCTTTCGATGCAAGTCTAACCCACTTACTGTGATCTCGTTCCCAGTAGAGTCGCCACTGTTTGCGCGCGAGGGTTTTTCGGTCCCTTTTTCGAGGCACGTTTTCGTCCTTCGATTTACCTTTTTGTTGATTTGAGAGTCGCCACCATGTTATTGTCGGAACACGGACCGAGATGTCTGGATTCGGGGGTTAAGTTATGAATTGGGAAGGTCAAGGAGCACCCAATTCACCCAATCTAGGATTGGTCTTTCTAAGAAATCATCATCATCATTTCAAATTCACGCATTCACGTACCAAAAGAAAAGAAAAGAAACAAACAAATAAATAATTGTTTATTTATTTGGGATGTCGGATCATGTGCTTCGAGACCATCTCCATGGATTGGAGAGGCTCTAGGCTGATCCTTTAATGGAATCACACTACTTCAAAGCAAAGAAGGAGATGAGAAGATAGAAGGCAAATATTTTACCTAAGCGTTTTCTTCAAGAATTCGATGGATGGCCTTGACTAAAGGCCTTGATCTTCTAAATTTCATGGGTATCAGAGAGGGGCTAATTATGAGAGCTTCTTTGATCAGATTTGGAGTCTAGAGTTGACCGTTATTTCACCATTAGTCATTCTATCCAAGAACAACTATATTTATAGGGGTTTTTGGACCTAGGGTTTTGGCCAAGAAGGTAAGTTGAGGTGGGAATCCAAGACTTGATTCCCACAGAGGTATATTTGGACTCTAGGATCAACCATGGGATTTTCCCCGGATTGCATGAGTGTTTGCCAAGAAAAGGGGTTAAGATCAACAAGGAAACTGACCAAAACCCGACTGTCAAGGGGGGATACCTCGTACGAGACATCAATGTCTCGTACGAGACATCCATGTGCTGGAATCACATTTTTTCCCTCTGCAGTAGTTTTAATGTTCATTTTGGCCCCTGACTAACAGAGTCAGTCAGAAACTTAACGAAACATGTCCAACTTAACGAGTTTTGACCCAAATCGAAGGCGAGACGCAGAAGTAGTATGATTATAAATGAATGTCCAAAATGGGGTGTCTACATCGAGGAATGATCGAACTTCTCTGTCTTTGGTGGCCTCTAGCAATGATTCTATGTCAAACGGCGGGAACCGATGTCTGGGACTTAATTCATTGAGACCCATGATGTCTATGTGAACTGTCACCTTCTTTTTGTACATCTTTGCGGAGATGGTGTCGAGTAACCACCTTGGCCAGTATGCGAACTTGATGAAGCCCCTTTGTAGCAGTTTTTCTATTTCTCTCACCATGCGAGGGGACCATTCGGGCTTGACTGGAAGTATCGCTTGCTTTACTGACCCAATGTTTGGCGTTGTCACTTGTTCCCATTTTCTATCCGGCGTATCGTCATAGGACCATGCGAAGATGTCTTCATATTCTCTGAGCAGTTTGATCAACGTTTCACATTCTTCGTCATGAAAGAAGCTCCCAATCTGAGTCCACTTAGGCTTGTCTTGTCTTCCCAGATTCATACATGCTAACACCTCATCGGCAGCTTGGGCTCGGCTTTCCCTTTGATTCATAACCTGCTCTGAGATTTCTCGGATGTATTCGTTATTAAGTTCGCTTGTGTCTGCATCTTTTAATGAATTGTTATTAACTATTGGTATATCATTTGGTTGATTAGTTAATTTATCATTTATAAGAGTGGCTATAGCGGGATACTCGGAAAGATCGCGACTTTCAATTAATGCACGAGGAAAGACATTGTTTGCGATTACATCATAGTCTTTTGTCTTGAGGTTATTAGACTTGGACGGAGACACAAACTCATACGTGAGAACGGGGGGACCTGACAAACCTATGGGAAAATGACTCTCTAGGGGATGAACTGACCAGCCCCAGATTCTCAATAGCAGTAGTCACAGGTCCATATTTGATAACAGCCACGATATCGTCTTTGAAGCTTAGGCGCTGGAACAAATCTTGTCCGTCCCATGGCTCTGTTTCCTTGGCTTCGCCGACCAATGGTTCATCGAGTGACACGAATTCAGTATCGTAAGTCAGGTCTTTATTCACTTTGATGCAGTAATGGTGGTAATTCTACCAGTAGTCTTTCGGGGTTCCATGTACTTTAGCTCTAGATTGGCCCGGTTGAATTCGACATCTCTGAAGATTTCAAAGCCTTTTTGTAACTTGCCGTTGTGGTCGAACCATGGCTCTGCGAACTCAAAGTTCGAGTATTCTTCTCCTTCTTTCACATAATAACTATTGAGGAAGAGGTGGTAAGGATTCATATCTGACTTCTTGTAAGGGAGTTGTTTCTTCTTGAGTACCTTTATCTGTTTCTGCTCTGCTTCGTCAATAGGAGTAAGCGCGTACCCTAGCCCGAACAGGCCTCTGTGGTCTACTTCTTCGGTTAGCTCTGTAGGTCCTTGTAAACATGTTGCACTTTGTTGGAAGTTCTGGTGAAGTCGTCATCACATATTTGAGCTTGTGCCACTATCTCGAACCCACTGAAGAGTCGGCGATCCTCCTCATGTTGAATCTGCAGTACTGGTACTCCTTTTGTATCGGTTCCTTGTGCTGTTACCAGATCACTGTAAATAACTGTTACCTTATTCCCTGATTGGAACTTAACACACTGATGTAAGGAGGATGGAACAACATTGGCCTTGTGGAGCCAAGGGCGTCCTAGTAAGATTGTGAAGGAGGATGGTATGTCAATCACTTGGAAATCTGTAGACAGAGTTTGTGTTCCCACAGTAATGGGCAGAGTGACAATCCCCAATACTGATCTGCATGTGGAGTTATAAGCCTTGATTGTCTGCTTGGAAGGCCTCAGAGTAGTTGGGTCTACACCCACCACGTCCATCATTCGGGACGGCAGTACATTGATGGCGGATCCGTTATCCATAAAAGCTTGAGGGATTTTATTCCCGCTGATTTCGACTGTAATGTGCAGTGGTTCATTATGATCAATGCCAAAGGGAGGTTCATCGAGCTCTGAAAAAGTGATGATATTCCCGAAGTGAATGTTGCCGATTATTTGTGTGACATTCTCGGGAGTTGTGTCTGATGGGACCATAGTGGCGGCTAAGTTCTTCTCAAGCATTTGACGGTGAGCTAGAGATGAAGTGAGTAGGGACCACAGAGAGATGTGAGCTTAGGTTTGCTTAAGCTGCGTGAGGATGGGATCCTTTTTCTCAGGATCTGATGTCTCTGAATCTTTATTGAAGACCTTCTTTGTACCTTTGGGGTCTGACTGATAGATCTGTCCGGACCTTGTGAGTAGGTTGATTTCCGCTCGCACGTCGTATGGAGACTGTGGCATTTTTGCGGACTCTGCGAAGATTTCGGCTATAGACAATGGTGGAGATTTAAGTGGAGATTCGAGTGGACCGGAGTCACAATCTCCTAAGAGAGAAGCTTCTAGAGACAATTCATCTAATGAAAGCATATAACAAGAAGAATTACTATCATTAATAAATTTTGAAGTACAATCTATCTCCTCATCACTATAAAACTCGGAGTCTGCCACAATAGGTTCAGCTAGATCACCGAGGTTCGTTGCTAAACTATCTTTGTCTAAGGAAAGCCTAGGATCTTCGAGCGAGCCCTTGTGGAGGAGCTTTAGTATGTCCTTCTTCAAAGTAAAGCATTCCCTTGTTCGATGACTGGTGGCTTGGTGATAATGACAGTACTTCCATACATTACTGCCCATATGTATGGAGTAGCCCTTGAGTTGTCTAAGGAGTCCTTTGTTTACAAGGTCATGTAGGAACTTCTTCATGGAGATTTTGAGCCGCTCGATGCAGTCCTCGAGTTCTAGCGTCGTTATTTGATCATTCTCTATCATATTAACATCCATGGTGATGATTTTTCTTGGGTCGGCGATGATGTTGTCCTTGATAAGTCTCTGCACGATTTGCTTGATAGTGAAGCACTCGTTGTTGGTGTGACCGGATACCCTATGGTAGTAGCAAAATTTGGACATGTCATAACCATGCTTAGGCCATTTGAATCCGTGCTCCGCGGGAGTTATCAATCCGATCTTGACTAGTCCTCTGAATAGAGCATTCATGTCTAGCCCCAGTTCGGCGAAGGCGTCCACCATTTCTAGAATACCAATATTGCCTCCAATGAGCTCGACCATGTTGACGCCACCATTGTTAGGGAGCGGGTTTTCTATGGTGTTCGGACCTTTAGGCTTTTCAATCTTTCCATTGGCTATAAGCTTTTGTATGGCTCGCTTGAGTAATATGCAATCATCGGTAGTATGGCCGATGTAGTGATGGTACTTGTAGAACTTCTTTGCATCAAGGTTAGCCCTTTTAGTCAAGGGTTCATAATTCTCAAGTGGCTTGATCAAGCCCTTCTTTAGCAATACTTCAAAGACTTTACTAGTAGGTATGCCGAAGTCGTCGAAATTATCTTCTTTCTGAGGAAAACTGTTTGTCACTGCTTGAACATCAAAGGAGGATTTGTCTTGGACCATACTCACTTGACCGGCGATTTCTTTGGCTTTGGGAGCGGTATTTTTCGGAGCTTTATAGCGGAAGGAAGAGTTCCCCGTTTTGGCAGTTTCTTTAACAACACCGGTAATGCCAGCTTCGTGTCTGACCCCAGCGTCAACCATTTCCCGCAGATCGAGGAAGTAACCATTACCAATCGCAACCCTAAGCTCGGGTAACAAGCACTTGAAGAAGATTTGCTTTTTTTCTTTTTCCTTAGGAGGGTATTGCACTTCTGCTAGCTTGTGATTCCACCTCTTGTAGAAGTCATAAACAGGCTCGCCGAGCTTTTGCATTGTGTTCTCTAAATCATTACGGTTGACGTGCCAATCTAGGTTTGACTGATACTTCTCGCATAAAGTAGCGGTGATTTGTTCCCATGTCTCTCGTTCGGAGGGATCCAAACTCAAGAACCAACGGAGAGCGATTCCGTCCAAGGTGGTGTGGAAGACTCGGGCCATTTACTCGTTAGTACAATCACGAGCTCTCATGGCTAGCACATAACTGTTGAGATGAGTCTTGGGACAAGTAATACCATGGAATGTAGAGACCTTCGGCATCTTGAAGTCTCTTAGTAGAGCACCCACATTGCTCGGGTCAATAGTTTTAACCATTGGAGCAGATTGCTTGGAGTCCGTGTCGGATAGCTTGCGAATCTGTTCTTGCATGGCAACCACTAGAGGGTGATTGGAAAAATCTGTGCTACCATAGGCTTGAGTAGCGAGAGGAGCAGTGAAGATTGTAGGTACGGCGGCACCTACGCTCAACGGTAGTGAAGGCGATGGCAACTTGGTAGAGGACAAGTAACTACCCATCAATTCTGGTGACGGCTCATACGGACCCTTGCTGGAGGTTGTTTTAGTACCGAAATCAGGAGGAGGAACCCTTTCATAATTGGGCACTTTGAGAGGGATAGCATCATCATTGGCAGGGTAAGTCACAGGCACTGTCTCGTCTTCGATAAGAATATCTCCCCATTATGGAAACTAGTTGCTACACCTTTCTTCTTCATCTCAGTATGAAGATGATCTTTGAGATCTTGGTTGACCCTTTCTAGAGACTTGCTTTGATCCTCAAGCTTGGATATCTGTAGCATGAGGTTGGTGAAGAAAGCATAGAGAGGTGGTGGAATGTCCGAGGGTTTGATACTGGCGGCGATCTCTGGATCGGCGGAAGAGGAGACTGGCGGAGTGGAGATACTAGGAGTAGTAGGCTCTGATGATGGAGACATTGTTGATGCAGAGACTGAAGACTGAGCTTGCTGAAGGCTTGACCTTTGAAGACGACCACCGGAACGGACCCAAACTTGCTTCTCTGTAGAGGTAGCAGACGAGAGGTTTAGGACGGGACAAGGCTCATGCAAGGTATTTTGTTATTTATAAAAAACAATGTATTGTTAGTCCTAATGGTTGGAAGGGATACCCCTTTTTGGGTTACTATCTACAAAACCTGGATCAGTGGAGGTCATCACTACGTCTATAGACCCCTCGTTTTTCACCTATATTGCACATCCCAAACGGACAATTTGGGCGAGGGTCCTATAGGGCAAACGACTTCCACCGACCTAACGGATCCTAGCGACTAACCTTTGTTTAAAGGCATTTAACGTAACATTTATGTTACTTCCGTTAAGTTTTTAACGAGTTGAGATCCTTGTATAAAGTATCACTCGGCTTACTATATGCACACCCTTGTAGGGAATTTCATTTTTTGTGCTTTTTCTCTCGAAGGATCTCGACTCATTAAAGACTTAACGGATGACGGCATGAACGACACGTTAATTGTCTATAAGAAAAAGCTAGTCAAACCAACCGGTCAACTTTGGAGTGTCCTAGACTCTGTGAGTGCATGGTTTTGAAATGAACAAGGGATTAACCTCGACTGCTTCACAAGTGAAAACAGTAAGTTAGATAGCTCAGGTGCCACGAAGATAGAGGCGACAGGATCACCAAAATATGTGCACTCAGCGGAGTATCCAGTAGGGTGTGCAGTGTGACATGGACCTAGTGGTAGTGTGCGGACAAGAACAAGTTATTTTTTAGGGAGAAAACAGAGAGTTTTTTGTATTTACATGTATGCAATGCAGAACAGTTAGAAAGGGTACAATAGGAAACAGTTAAGATATTAACGCACTAAAGTACAAGGGAAGCAAATATGTACAAGAGATAAAGTACGGGGGGAAAGAAACAAGTAAGTACAATCATGATATTGACGAAAGTTTGACCCTCTATGTTTGAAGATGTTCAAAGCTGATCCCCAGCAGAGTCGCCACTGTGAATACCCCTTTCCGTAAATGCGGGCGACGCACGGGAAGTCTTTCTTTTTATTTATCTTTTCTATGGGATTAGGATATTCAAGTTGTCATTTAACTTATTAAGAGTCACCACGTTGTTTTTATTGAGCTAAAACATTGAGAAAAAACTAAAAGAGAGGGTTCGGGGGTCAAGTTACGACAAGAGAAGAATATCAAGTAATCACTCCTATCGCCCGAGAAATCGGACTTTCTATCATGATGAATGTGTTAGTAGTGTGTTAGTGATTGAGACCGGATCCGAAGATTGCCTACGTTCCTCTCGTGATGAGAAGCTCAGGTCAGCGTAGTTCGCACATAATCGGAATAGGGAGAAAGAAGCGGGATCATGCATAATGAAGGGGGAGGAGAAAGAATCATGCGAGATGATCACATCCTAGAATAATGATTATACCATTGATAAGATCAATGTGTAGTCCTCATATTCATCCTTGGAGAATTACTGATCATGGGAATATTTACCTAAAGTTTAGGGTTTAGAAGTAGTTCCTAGATCTTGAAGATCATCATCGGCTATACAATATGAACAGGGATTAAAACATTAGATCTAACACGTTATGCATGGGATAAGCCGTAGATCTAGCATAATAATAAGAATATCATGAAACATGTATGAAATAACACGTAAGCATGAATATCGCTACCCTAGTTATAGAGCATATTATTAATTCTAGCAAGAACATGAAGAACACGTTATGAATCATATGAATATTGATGAATAAACATGATGAAACTAGCATAAATCAGATCTAAACTAAGAAAACATGACAAATTTTCACCAATCTTGACAAGAGCGAAGTCGAATCTCTCGCGCGGATTCGTCGGACCTTCGGGATTGCTAGAAAGGCTTCAAGAGAGAGTTCTGCCGTCAGTTTGGCTTGTAGAACTCGGGGGAGAGAATTGTGTATCGAATTATGAACTGAGGTCATCTATTTATAAGAAAACTTGATTTGGGAGAAGTGTCCGCCCGGCTGATCATGTGGCCGCCCGGCCGATCCAGGTGGATTATCTCGATTCCCAAGGTTCTGATCAATCTGGACTCTGGAGAAGGATTATATAACGTCTATCTTTGCAGCTTCATCCGATCAGTCGTTGATATCTTCTTAGCTGGGATTTTCAGGAAATTCCGGATAAGTCTTGTGTAGCTCGTAAATACCTGGGAGGTCCCATGTGAGTTCTAGAATGCCTAATAACTCATTTTCAGGTTGGGTACTAACACATGTTTCATCAATTTAACTGATTTCAGCAATCAAGAACAATTCAGGATTCTGATTTCAGTTTATCTGAATTCTGAATTGACATCACTTTTCAGGAAACACGGTTTCGAAAACAAGCCATGTGAAACTAGATTCAATCCCAGATTCAATTCTGAACATTACTTGCTCGGCCGAGTCTTAGGACCCGCTCGGCCGTGCACCACGAAAAGTAGATTTTAAATTTCCAAAATTTATCCTAGAATTGCTTTCCTTGATTCAATTAGGATTTGGTGTTCGTGGTGATCCAATCATCATGATCATCAAAACCAAGAATAAATAATTTAGTCATGAATCTAAAATCATCAACAAGTTAATCAAATTAAAATTTGATGATCCTACAGAACATATTAATCAAATTAATATTGCAATTTAGGTTACTTAGGATTATTAAGAATGTATAATTTCTGTTTTTGCTTTAGAACAATTTCTTAAGCTCATGATCCAATCAAAGAAATTAATTTCACTCTTTTAACTTTGTCCTTTTAAAGAACAGATCGCAGTAACAAACATAATTAAAGTATAATATAACATTCTACACAAATATGTAAATAAATATACACCTATATTTCATACCAATCATTTAAGAGATAAATAATTGTATTTCATAAATACTCCCACTAAATTATACAACCTTCATATAGAACAATTGTATAATATAATTTATGTGGGCTAAGATCCATATTTCATTTGAATTTTGCCACCGCGATGGCAAGCTGCACAAAATTCAAATTATTTAGGTAGATAAATCCTTATCAATCACATCACATGTGACTCTTAGATCCTTTTATGAGATTTTTAGACATCTTATGTCAAACATGTTTTAATCTCATCTTGTGCCTTAGGCCCATAACCCTTATGATAGCCTAATTAAGTCAAACCACGTTAAACTTATAGGAAACTCTCATTCACTCATCTTGCTCATACACTGATAGAATCAATGCGCCTCGCGTTGGTTAGAGCCCGCACAAAACTACCCGGTGTACTCACAAGTGTTTTAATAATGGGTTGGCACATGACTTAAATTTTAAGAAGGTTCTTTTCATATAGCAACGCGCATAACAAATGTATAATTAATCCAATTAATGAACGGATACTATGTGAATATAATTATGAATTTTAGATTTTCAAAGAGTCCTACTCTTGGTATAATACATATTGAATAATGAATTCTTTCATTATTTCATAGAATCCAATTCCATGAACAATACGTATTCTACAATGCATCTCCAAGTCTGAAAAACACGAATTCAGAAATTTGCATTGCACGCGAACTACACAAAAAATATGCACGAATTCGTGCATTGCACATGCATTGAACGCTAACTGCACAAAAATTTTACACAAAATTCTGGACTGCACGTGCGATGTACGTATTCTGCACGAAAACGTGTATTGCACGCGAACTGCACGAACGCAGTTTATCAAATCTTGATCCTTTAATGATTCAACTATTTATGATAATCAAATTATCATAAACATCAAACCCTAAGAACAAAAAATTTGTTCTTCAAGATCAAGAATCATCAATTCAATAATCCAATTAAAGAGATTGATGATCAGATAAATAGATTAATCATATTAATCATGCAACTTGAAAACCTTGTTCATAATCATACTATATCATATATAATTTTTTCACCAAACAATTCACATAAATCTTTTATTCTAAATTCACATCATGCTAGATCATATAATCAAATCATATATATAACATGATAATATTAAAATAACCATAAATGAACGGGGCTCTAATACCACTGTAGGGTTTTGAGGGTCTTTGCGCAGCGGAAACGGCAATAGAAAAATCAACAAAACCCTAAGCCCCAAGATCCATTCATGATGATTAAATTAATAGGAAGATGAATTTAAAATACTAACCGTTGTTGTGTGTTTAAATTTTCGGATCTTCAAGTCTTCAAGTTTTATGATTTGATCTCCTCGTTCTTCGCATTCTTTGAATCACGATTACAGGAACACGAACTTGAGATACTAAATCTAGAACCCTCTATGTGTATCCACACGCGAACGAATATCTAGAACAATTCTAGATCCGTACTGCTAGATCCATCTATTAGAAAATACGTTTTTCTAATCTTCAAAGGCTATATGAATTTATTGGTGTTCTTGAGCTTTTGATTCACAATCTAAACTCAAGAATGTGTTTCTCAAACACGTGGAAGCTACCAATAATGATACAATATCAACTCTTCCTGATTAGGGTTAAGAGAGGGGTATTTATACTTATTAAACCTAAACCTCTTAGGAGAAATAAGTCAAAACCCGTCAAAATGCAAAATCAGAAAATAGGGTCTGAACAGGGCCTGCTCGGCCGAGTCCTTTAGGGTGATCGGCCGAGCACCTCTGTTCTGACCCTTACTGTAATCCATGCTCGGCCGAGTCATGTGATGTGCTCGGCCGAGCACCACAGAAACTTAATTTTAGCCTTTTATTTAATTTGTTCTCTTGTGTGTGACCCCATAGGATTATATCAAGCTGGCAATAAGTCCAAACATATTTGTTCTCATAAATCATGAGCGGACCCTAGCAGGCCATCATGATTACCCAATTGATACAACTTAAAGAAGTTCGTTTATCCTCATAGAACATATCACAATCCTTTTGTCACGCGATATCATATTGAACATAAGTCATGGTCCATGTCAACTTATATTGTTCAATGCTTTCTCGATCTTGAGTAGATTGATATGAGCAAATAACATTGAACACATCAATTCATTTGAGCGTGGCCACACATTTCATCAATCTCACTCTTCGAGTGGCCTAAGCAGATATCTCTCTTGAGGGAGGGACAAATTCCATCTTGACTTATCATTCTTCCTTACAAGAATCCGATTATGCCAATCATATCCTTTATGACTACCTGGTTAAGGGTAGCTTTTGACTATGTCAAACATAATGTTCATCATGTGGAAATCCATGATAGTCTCAGGTTTAAGGATATCAAATGATATAACTAAATGAGATTTAATTATGACATTTGACCATGACATAAATCTCATAGCGGGTCATGTACAGTACTTGTTCACCAACACGTACCCATAAGTTTAATTTGTATCACATACACATGATTATCATATGATCATCGATTAAACTTATACTAGTTCTTCATAAGTACTAGGGATGGGGATTATTATAATAAACATGCAAAACATATAATAATCCAGGTTGTTATCTCCATAACAAATGAAAACATGACATAACATGAGGCCTTTCTCAAGGGCCTAGGGCATAATTTCCAATAGACATTTATGTAGAAGTTCTCAGTTATTGTTAGCTCTTCATATCTGTTGTTTTTATCTTTCAGTTATTTTTCTGCTTTGATCGAGATTTGTGTATAAGTTCTCAGTCATTTATAGTTATATTTAATTATTGTGTGTAGTTTCTTAGTTATTTTTCTGCAACGGTAGTTTTGACATTTTGGAAAGTCATAAACTAGCTAAGGGACTTTGCAGTTAAATGATCAGTAGCGTACAATTAGCTGGTAGTTTTTGTTATTACGTGTATTAAAAGGTAGTTAAACTTAGGATTAGGACTGATATTAAATGGTAATAGTCTCTTGATAGTTTCTGTGAGATGCTTATAGTTAATAAGTCCGTGAATGTTCGAACTTGCATGTCTATTAGGCTTATTCAATAGGCATCTTCAATGGTTGGTACTAAGTCATAGGTATTAAAATTTACTAAGCCATAAATATCAAAATTATGATCAACTATTCACAAGGTATCACATTACCATCTCCAATGGTAGGTATCAAAATTAAAACATAATACTACTTATTGTTAACTTTATTTCACATATAAAATATTTTTTATAAATAAATTTTTATAATAGTTAAAAAAAAAATTGACTCATGGAATTACCAATGACAAAATAGGAAAGTAAAAGATTTTGGTGTAGTACTAAGAAATGTAGCAAGTTTACTACCTTTTTTAGTACCACACCAAATTTTGGTAGCTTTTTAGTTTGGCATTTAAGATGCTAATATTTTTAAGTAAGTATCAAATTTGATTTTGATATCTATCTACCATTAGAGTTGCCCTTAAGGCTGCATTTTTTCTTCTTCTTAGTTTCACTGAACTGAACTCAAAACACTAAAGCAAGCAGATTCATGACAACTATAATAATAATAAGCCCAGCTATTTAAAATCAAATTTTCTTGTCCCCACTATATTTCCGCACTCTAACAAAGCCCAAAAATATAAACAAACAAACGAAAGAAGAAACTAACTGAGCAGATATAAATCAAAGAGTTTCATATAAATTTACGGCAAAATACGCACAAGAGAGAACATTTGTAGGTAGAAATTGATGTTAGTACAAGCACTTATTAACACTACTGATAAATGTGTTTTTACACATTTAAAGAGTACTATTCTGTAACTCATTTTATGCTCGATCTTGAGTTTTATTGTGTTTTAATGGCTTTTTGTGGATATATGTGTTAAGATAGGGAAATAGGTGC
This sequence comes from Campanula takesimana, assembly GCA_026119855.1. Classification (NCBI taxonomy): domain Eukaryota; kingdom Viridiplantae; phylum Streptophyta; class Magnoliopsida; order Asterales; family Campanulaceae; genus Campanula; species Campanula takesimana. The sequence continues at coordinate 224,457 of JAOWBW010000099.1, forward strand.
TTTTGGGATGTTTTGGGACCTAAGAGAAGGCAAGGAATGCATGAGGACGGAATGGAATCAAGAAAGGAGGAGAAAATAAAAAATACAAACCGTTCAGAAAGAGTGGGCGGCCGCACAACCCGTTGTGGGCGATCGCACACTTGTGAAGCATTTGGCCCAGAACTGTCACGACCCGAAATCTAGGCTCTATTTTATTAGTAATAATTGATTATTATTTATTTAAATAATTATGTGTGCATTTTATGTGTTATAATAATTCATGCCTAGCATTTTATTTGTGTTAATTGGGTAGAAGGGTGATAGGGGTTTAATTGTGCTAGCTTAGTGAGGAGGGGGCCTAGGTGTAAGTTTTCAAATTATTTTTAACTACTCCCTCCCTACTCCCCTCTCATCCCTCACTTCTCCCTCACTCCTCACCATCTCTCCCAGCTCACTTCTCTCTCTCTCCATTGTCAAGTAAAGGGTAAGCTTTCTCTATCTTCTCTCTTCATTATCTTCCTCTTCCTCTTGTTATTTCTCATTTCTTAAAACATGAATCTTGTTTAGATCGTCGATAGGATCGTAGGAGGCCAAAAATATTTGAAATCCATCAACTTTGAGAAAATCCGGGTAAGTTGCTTTTCCCCCATTTATGCTAAAAATGTTCATCCTATGCTTAAATGATACTATGATTTCCATTTATTGCTTCTTTGGTTGATTTTGAGATGATCTTCATTTTTATTCATTTTTGTGAAATTTTGGTATTTGAATCTTGTGTTGGGTTTTAGATGTTGTTATTTAGTCCCATTGCAAGTCTATAAGTTGTTTTGGTTCATAGTTGTGTATATTGTAAGTCTTGGTTCCAAGTATTTGTGAAATGGTGAAGATTTGAGTTTGGTTTGAGTTTTGGATTGAAAATGGTAGAAACCCAGATTTTTTTGCCGAATTTGCCTTTCCGGGCAAGGAGGCGCGCACACCCTTATGCCCCTCTTGAACAAAACCTTCTGTTGGATGGAGGCGCGCGCACCCTTTTATTTGAAGCGCGCGCACCCTCACTTACCTTTTGGCGCATTTTCCTTCTGACTTCAGGAGGCGCGCGCACCCTCCCATAGGAGGCGCGCGCACCCTCTCCCCTGTTGTGAAATTTATTTCCCTTTTTGTCCAATCTTTCGAGGGCCATATCTTGTTCATCCGGACTCCGTTTTAGGCGTATAAATTATCGTTTTAAAGCTCTCCTTAATCTCTTCGAGATGAGTGAGTAAATTTGGTTGAGTGCTCGAATTAATTGGATCCTTTGTGGTCAAATGTGATATGGGAATTGTGTTATCATTGTTAAGATTGTTGGAACACGTTAATTATGTGTTGTTGGTTCATTTCACTTTCTTGGTGACTTCTTGGTATGGTTCCCTACTTTGGAACCCTAAGTTGTTTAATTAAGCTAGTATTTATTACTTAGCATTTATTTGAAAGTCCAGCTGGTATTTGTGGTTGTGTCGGGCGATGTGAGATATTGTGATGGCACCGGCCAAGTCCATTATGGTGTCGACCATTGTTTTGCCCTTATTTTCCTCTTCCAGATCGGCCTTGGTTGAGACGTTTGGAGCATGACTTTGTGGCATGGCTCCCGCCCTTTGTGGCACATTACTTTGTTATTGGTTCCGGTACCGGGGATTTCTCTTCAGCTTTCATGCTATTATGAAGATGTTGATGGTTGATTATTGAAGCTGCGCAGCGACCTTTATTTGGTTCTATCAGTTGGAAAACCTTGGCTATATCCTTTGTTATGTGTTTATTTCCGCTGCTATCTGTTATGTGATAACTGCTATGTGCTATCTATGATTTATTATTGTATATTGCATCATAGCATGTCATGTAGTTGCATTAGTGACTTATTGCAATTTATCTCACCCCCTTTCTTTTTATCTTTGTTTTTCCTTAACCCCCTAGGTGGAAAGGATTAGACTCGCTGATCACGAGACAGGACGTCGAGTGGGTTCGAGCTTTTGGGGCAGGTTGATATTGGTGGGTTTACATTATATAAATGTGTAACCTTTTTTGGGATATTTGTACCAAACATTGACGTCATTAGGATTTGTATATTTTATAACTTTGGCGTATAAGCTTATGGAGTTTATAATAGTTTTATTTTGTTGTTGTTATATTGTTTTCCAAAACCTTGTGTTACCATCTTTTGTTATGAGATGAAATTTTTATCTTCATTATTTTGGAGTTTATTGTTTAAGTCGACGTCCAGCTCGCGATCTCGGGCCCGCGGGGTTCGGGGTCGCGACAGTTGGTATCAGAGCTATGGTTTGGCTCTAGGTATAAGTCTAGGTGGACTAGTATGACCTAGGAGGGTAGTTGTGTTCGGAGTGAGTAACGGTTGATTTCTTATGCAGGTAATTGTTTGAAATGGCTAGAAGGAGAGCAGGCGAAGGCTCTAGTGGAGCACAGAATCAGAATGATTTAAGGGAAGAGAACCGGGCAATGTTCCAAGGAATGTTTGAGGCCGCTATGAAGGCCATTCATGATCAAGGGCCACGAGAAGAGCATGTGGCACCACCGAGATATGGGCTGGAGCAATTTCTGAAATTGAAACCAAGAGAGTTTGACGGTGAGCCGGATGTAAAGAAGGCTGAGATGTGGATCGAGTCTATGGAGAAAATTTATGACGTATTTGGGTGTTCGGACGAAGATAGAGTCCGGTTTGCGGCTTATAAGCTTGTGGGTGCCGCCGAACATTGGTGGAAAGGAGTTAAAGCGAGTTGGGATGACACTCACACCGTCTATGCATGGGAATTGTTTGTGCGGAAGTTCAAAGAGCATTTCATTCCGGTAGTGGATCAGAACCGAAAGGAGATCGAGCTTCTCAACTTGGAGCAAGGTTTGTTGTCTATAGCCCAGTACTCGGCTAAGTTCACAGAATTAGCCCGGTATTGTGACTATCTTGTGCGGACCAAGGAGCAGAAAGCCATGAGATTTATCCGGGGTTTGAAGACTTCCATCCGTACTCAGCTTATAGCCCAGAGGATTGTGACATTCCAGGATGTGGTGGACCGAGCCTATTTGATTGAGAAAGATATTGGGGAACATAAGAGGAAGACCGAGGTAGCTAACCCGAGTAAGCAAGGAGCGCAGAGCAAGTCACAACCAAGGATTGATAACCGAGGTAACTTTGGGGGACAATCTCAGTTCCGAGGGCAACCAATCCCAAGGAACCCGGGTACCACTTCCGGGAACCAAGGGAACCAAAATAGGAGGCTTTGTTCCTATTGCCAAAAGGAAGGTCATTCAGAGGACCGTTGTTGGAAGAAACAAGGAAGGTGCACCAATTGTGGCCAAATGGGGCATTATGTGAGGGATTGTCCGAGGAATAGAGGTCAACCGTCTGGGGTAGGAGCTGGTGCTCCACAGGGTCAGAAAAGAGATGCTACGGGAAAGCCCAAGGTCCAAGGGAAAGTGTTTGCGATGAATCAACAACAAGCCACAGATGATCCCACAGTTATTGGAGGTATTATTTCTATATCTAGTGTGAGCGCACGAGCGTTAGTAGATCCAGGATCATCTCATTCATACATTTCTGTGCAATTTGCTTCCTTGCTAAATGCTGCATCTGAGTCTTTGCCTTATGTGCTAGAGGTGTCGACCCCAATAGGAGAATGTTTGGTGACTGATAGAGTCTTTCGTGCTTGTGATGTGGTTATATGTGGTCGTGTCTTATGTGCGGACTTGGTAGTCCTTCCTATTCAGGACTTTGATGTCATTTTGGGTATGGATTGGTTGAGCAAGTTTCATGCTTCTGTTGATTGCCGTAGGAAAGTTGTTACTTTTTCTATCCCTGATATGCCTAAATTTGTTTTTGAGGCTATGCCTTTGGGTAAAAATATTCGTGTGATTTCCTATGTGAAAGCGAGAAAATTATTGCACCGTGGTTGTGAGGGGTATTTGGCTAGTGTGCTTGATACCAGGAAAGAATCCCCTAGTTTGGAGAGTGTTCGGGTAGTTAGGGAATTTCCCGATGTTTTCTCTTCTGAATATGATATGCCTCCCGATCGTGAGATATAATTTTGTATAGATCTTTTGCCGGGTACGGCTCCGATTTCGAAAGCACCGTATAGGTTGGCTCTCGCAGAGTTGAAGGAGTTAAAGGTTCAGCTGCAAGAGTTGCTTGATCGAGGGTTTATCCGCCCTAGTGTTTCCCCGTGGGGAGCACCGGTTTTGTTTGTGCGGAAGAAAGATGGTTCGTTGAGATTGTGTATTGACTACCGAAAGTTGAATCAGGTTACAGTGAAGAACAAGTATCCTCTACCTCACATCGATGATTTGTTTGATCAGCTTCAAGGCTCAGTTGTGTTTTCTAAACTTGATTTGAGGAGTGGGTACCATCAGTTGAAGATTCGATCGGAGGATATTCCGAAGACTGCCTTTCGCACCCGTTATGGTCATTATGAGTTCTTGGTTATGCCGTTTGGGTTGACCAATGCGCCTGCAGTGTTTATGGATTTGATGAACCGGGTTTTCCATCCTTATCTTGATTCGTTCGTGGTGGTCTTTATTGATGATATACTCGTCTACTCTAAATCCCGAGAGGATCACGAGCAGCACTTGAGGACAGTTTTATCCGTTCTTGCGAGGGAGAAATTATTTGCAAAGTTTAGTAAATGCGAATTTTGGCTCGAGAAGGTTTCTTTTCTGGGCCATGTGATTTCTAAAGATGGGATTTAGGTGGATCCTTCAAAGATTGAAGCCATAGTGGATTGGAAGAGACCCGAGTCGGTGACCGAGATTCGTAGCTTTCTGGGTTTGGCCGGGTATTACCGAAGATTTATTGAGGGGTTTTCGAGGATTGCTACTCCGATGACTCAGTTGACCCAGAAGGATGTACCGTTTGAGTGGACCGAGAAATGTGACAAGAGTTTCGAAGAATTGAAGAATAGGTTGACTACCGCTCCGATCTTGACTTTGCCTAATGGAAGTGATGGTCTAGTGATTTACAGTGATGCTTCGAAAGAGGGTTTGGGTTGTGTGTTGATGCAGAACGGGAAAGTAATTGCTTATGCTTCGAGGAAGTTGACCCCTAGTGAACAGAATTACCCCACTCACGACATGGAGTTGGCGGCGATAGTCTTTGCGTTGCACAAATGGAAGCATTACCTTTATGGAGCGAAGTTCGAGATTTTCACGGATCACAAGAGTTTGAAGTACCTTTTCTCCTAGAAAGAGTTAAATAATAGGCAACGCCGATGGATGGAATTGTTGAAGGATTATGATTGCACGATTTCTTATCATCCGGGGAAGGCGAATGTGGTAGCCGATGCGATTAGTAGAAAATCTTATGTGGCTTCGATGATGGTTCAGGAATGGAAAATGCTTGAGGATGTTCGAGATTGGTCTCCTCGTGAATCGAGACATGGGGCGATTTTTGCAAATATTAGGGTATCTCCGACCCTAATTCAGAGGATAAAGGAAGCTTATAAAGAAGATCCCGAGTTAGTGAAGGTAATGGGTAAAATGAAGGAAAAGAATTTCGAGGATTTTTCTATGAGTTCGAATGGGGTGTTGACTTTCCGTGGTCGTTTGTGCGTACCCGATGTTGGTGGAATAAAGAGGCAAGTTTTAGATGAAGGTCACAAATCAAGATATACTATTCATCCGGGTAGTACGAAGATGTACCAGAATCTGAAGCAGCACTTTTGGTGGAACAACATGAAGAGGGATATAGCTGAGTATGTTTCGAAATGTTTAACTTGTCAGCAGGTCAAAGCCGAGCATCAGAGACCCGCGGGACTACTTCAGCCGTTAGAGATTCCCGAGTGGAAATGGGAGCATGTGACCATGGATTTCGTTACGGGACTACCTCGTACCCGTAGGAAGTATGACAGTGTTTGGGTAATAGTGGATAGATTGACCAAGAGTGCCCATTTCTTGCCTATTGACATCAGATATTCGATGGAGAAGCTTGCGACCCTTTATATCGATGAGATCGTTAGATTGCATGGGGTTTCGGTTAGTATTGTGTCAGATCGAGACCCGAGGTTTACTTCTAGATTCTGGAAGGCGTTTCAAGAAGCTTTGGGTACAGACTTGCGATTCAGCACAGCTTTTCACCCTCAGACCGACGGTCAATCCGAGAGGACTATTCAGATTCTTGAGGATATGTTGCGAGCGTGTGCGATAGACTTCTCTGATTCTTGGGATTCGCACCTACCGTTAGTGGAATTCTCTTACAACAACAGTTATCAGGCTAGTATCGAGATGGCACCTTATGAGGCCTTGTATGGAAGAAAATGTAGATCGCCTATCTGTTAGGATGAAGTCGGTGAAGCGAAGAACGTGGGTATTGATTTGCTTCAGGGTTCAGTTGAGAAAGTTAGTGTTATCCGGGATCGATTAAAAACAGCCTAGAGTCGACATAAGAGCTATGCAGACAACCGAAGGCGAGATCTTAGTTTTCAGACCGGTGATTTTGTGTTCTTGAAAGTATCTCCGAAGGTGGGTATTCGTAGGTTTGGGAAGAAAGGCAAATTGGCTCCGAGATTTATTGGCCAGTTTGAGATTTTGGGAAAGGTTGGGTTTCTAGCGTATCGACTTGCGTTACCGCCATCTTTAGACCGGTTGCACAACGTGTTCCACGTTTTTATGCTTCGGAAGTATGTTCATGATCCATCTCACGTGTTACCGAGGGTACCGGAGGATATAGAGCCCGATATGACTTATGAGGAACGACCGGTTCGGATATTAGATTCCAAAGTCCAAGAGTTGAGGAACAAAAGTATTTCATTGGTTAGAGTTCTTTGGAGGAATCATAACATCGAGGAGTCGACGTGGGAGCTCCGAGATGAGATCGAGAGGAAATATCCGTGGCTTTTTAGTTCGGGTAAGTCTCGTTAAAATTCGGGTCGAATTTTCTTTAAGGGGGAGTGAATGTCACGACCCGAAATCTAGGCTTTATTTTATTAGTAATAATTGATTATTATTTATTTAAATAATTATGTGTGCATTTTATGTGTTATAATAATTCATGCCTAGCATTTTATTTGTGTTAATTGGGTAGAAGGGTGATAGGGGTTTAATTGTGCTAGCTTAGTGAGGAGGGGGCCTAGGTGTAAGTTTTCAAATTATTTTTAACTACTCCCTCCCTACTCCCCTCTCCTCCCTCACTTCTCCCTCACTCCTCACCATCTCTCCCAGCTCACTTCTCTCTCTCTCCATTGTCAAGTAAAGGGTAAGCTTTCTCTATCTTCTCTCTTCATTATCTTCCTCTTCCTCTTGTTATTTCTCATTTCTTAAAACATGAATCTTGTTTAGATCGTCGATAGGGTCGTAGGAGGCAAAAAATATTTGAAATCCATCAACTTTGAGAAAATCTGGGTAAGTTGTTTTTCCCCCATTTATGCTAAAAATGTTCATCCTATGCTTAGATGATACTATGATTTCCATTTATTGCTTCTTTGGTTGATTTTGAGATGATCTTCATTTTTATTCATTTTTGTGAAATTTTGGTATTTGAATCTTGTGTTGGGTTTTAGATGTTGTTATTTAGTCCCATTGCAAGTCTATAAGTTGTTTTGGTTCATAGTTGTGTATATTGTAAGTCTTGGTTCCAAGTATTTGTGAAATGGTGAAGATTTGAGTTTGGTTTGAGTTTTGGATTGAAAATGGTAGAAACCCAGATTTTTTGGCCGGAATTTGCCTTTCCAGGCAAGGAGGCGCGCGCACCCTTATGCCCCTCTTGAACAAAAACCTTCTGTTGGATGGAGGCGCGCGCACCCTTTTATTTGAAGCGCGCGCACCCTCACTTATCTTTTGGTGCATTTTCCTTCTGACTTCAGGAGGCGCGCGCACCCTCCCATAGGAGGCGCGCGCACCCTCTCCCCTGTTGTGAAATTTATTTCCCTTTTTGTCCAATCTTTCGAGGGCCATATCTTGTTCATCCGGACTCCGTTTTAGGCGTATAAATTATCGTTTTAAAGCTCTCCTTAAGCTCTTCGAGATGAGTGAGTAAATTTGGTTGAGTGCTCGAATTAACTAGATCCTTTGTGGTCAAATGTGATATGGGAAATGTGTTATCATTGTTAAGATTGTTGGAACACGTTAATTGTGTGTTGTTGGTTCATTTCACTTTCTTGGTGACTTCTTGGTATGGTTCCCTACTTTGGAACCCTAAGTTGTTTAATTAAGCTAGTATTTATTACTTAGCATTTATTTGAAAGTCCAGCTGGTATTTGTGGTTGTGTCGGGCGATGTGAGATATTGTGATGGCACCGGCCAAGTCCATTATGGTGTCGACCATTGTTTTGCCCTTATTTTCCTCTTCCCGATCGGCCTTGGTTGAGACGTTTGGAGCATGACTTTGTGGCATGGCTCCCGCCCTTTGTGGCACATTACTTTGTTATTGGTTCCGGTACCGGGGATTTCTCTTCAGCTTTCATGCTATTATGAAGATGTTGATGGTTGATTATTGAAGCTGCGCAGCGACCTTTATTTGGTTCTATCAGTTGGAAAACCTTGGCTATATCCTTTGTTATGTGTTTATTTCCGCTGCTATCTGTTATGTGATAACTGCTATGTGCTATCTATGATTTATTATATGTATATTGCATCATAGCATGTCATGTAGTTGCATTAGTGACTTATTGAGATTTATCTCACCCCCTTTCTTTTTATCTTTGTTTTTCCTTAACCCCCCCCCCAGGTGGAAAGGATTAGACTCGCTGATCACGATACAGGACGTCGAGTGGGTTCGAGCTTTTGGGGCAGGTTGATATTGGTGGGTTTACATTATATAAATGTGTAACCTTTTTTGGGATATTTGTACCAAACATTGACGTCATTAGGATTTGTATATTTTATAACTTTGGCGTATAAGCTTATGGAGTTTATACTAGTTTTATTTTGTTGTTGTTATATTGTTTTCCAAAACCTTGTGTTACCATCTTTTGTTATGAGATGAAATTTTTATCTTCATTATTTTGGAGTTTATTGTTTAAGTCGACGTCCAGCTCGCGATCTCGGGCCCGCGGGGTTCGGGGTCGCGACAAGAACAAACCTGGACCATTGGGCGACCGCACAGGACCATTTTGGGTGGCCGCCCAGTATGGCGTGCAGAGAACATGTAGTTTCCAATTGTCTTAAGGATTTTATTTGTTTTCCTTTTTGTAACTCTATTTGGACCCTAGTATAAATACATAACAACTCCAGCAGCCATAGGAGACAGTTTTTATCATCGTTCAAGCTTTGTAACAGAGACTGGGAGATTTACAATTTATTCAAATATTTTTCATTCATCGATTAATGTTCACTATTGAAGTTTTATTGATGATGATCATGAGTATGCGCGGCTAAATTCTCTATTCTGCGGATTGGAGGTAACATGTATGGATTGAATATGTGTTAATTGATCTTATTGTCAATCATATATAGACTTTGGTAAAAGGGAAAATCACTTGTATTGATATTGAGAAGAAGTATAAATACAATAGTACTATCTTGAGGAACAAGTAAACGGAAAATAGAATCCTAGGAGAATAAAGACTAATACTAATAATAACCTAATGTGAAAAGGAAACTAGATCACGTAGGATCTTTATGACTAACACGCCCCCTCAAGATGGACGACCGTGTAGAGAGTCCAATCTTGGCAATAATCTCAAGAAATTTCGGCCTAGGTAAAGACTTGGTTAGAACATCTACAAGTTGGTCCGCCCCCGAGATGTGTGAGACTCGAAATTTACTAGCTTGAACTTGTTCATGAATCAAATGATAATCGAGACCCAAATGTTTCATTTTAGAGTGAAACACCGGATTGGCAGCAACATACGTAGCACCCAGGTTATCACAATAAATGGTAGGCGTGTGTCTGATCTCAACATGTAACTCATGAAGTAAATTTTGTAACCATAGGATCTCAGCTGTAGAGTCAGCAACTGCCCGATATTCGGCTTCGGTAGAAGACCGGGCAAGAGTTTTCTGTTTTCGGGAACTCCAAGACAGCGGATTACGTCCAAGATAAACAATATACCCTGTGGTGGAAATATAATCATCCTTATCCCCTGCCCAATCCGCATCAGTAAAACCATGCAGAGTAACTGGAGAATCACGCCGAATAAGAAGGCCATGACTGCTCGTGCCAACCAGATAACGCAATACTCGTTTGAGTGCTGCCCAATGAAGATCAGTAGGACAGTGCATAAACTGAGACATAAGATTAATAGCAAAAGAGAGATCACACCTTGTGAGTGCTAGGTACTGTAATGTGCCAACAATATCTTGAAATTCTGAAGGATTGGAGATAGGTGTGCCGCCATGGAGAGTGAGAGGCGGATGAGGCACCATCGGAGTAGGGACGGGTTTGGCTTCAAGAATGTTTGTTCTAGTAAGAAGGTCTTGAACATACTTGTGTTGGCTGATAAATAAGCCCTGAGCATGAGGTATTACCTCAACCCCGAGAAAGTAGGACAATGTACCCAGATCTTTAAGAGAAAACCTGGATGGAAACTGTGAAATAAATCTGTCCACCAATGAATTATCCGAACTAGTAATAATAATATCATCCACATATACCAAAACATAAAGTAAATGCTTGGGGGTGCGGAGAATAAAAAGGGATGTATCAGATACACTAGTAGAAAACCCAAGATAAAGTAAATAATTTTTTAATTCAGTGTACCATGCTCGAGGCACCTGTTTGAGCCCATAGATGGCCTGGCGTAGTTTACAAATATGGGTAGGATGATACGAACTGACAAAACCAGGTGGTTGAGCCATAAACACATCTTCATGAAGAGATCCCTGCAGAAAAGCATTGTTTTTATCCACTTGGCGAAGTGGCCAGTCACGAATTGTAGCCAAGCACAATATAGTGCGGATGGTTGCTGGTTTCACGACCGGACTGAAAGTATCAGAGTAATTAATACTGGGTCATTGGTGAAATCCCTTGGCAATGAGACGTGCCTTGTGTCGATCTATGGAACCATCCAGGTTGTATTTGGTACGAAAAATCCACTTACAACCTACCACATTCTAGGACGGAGAAGATGGAACGAGTTCCCAAGTTTGATTTTTTAGTATAGCATCATATTCAACTTGCATTGCCTCTCGCCAAGCAGGTATTTTGAGGGCTTGGGCCACGGTATTTGGTTCAGGGACAGAGTTGGAGAGTGAAGTGGTGAGGTTGAGTTTATTAATGGGTTTTGTGATGTTATTTTGTAACCGGGTGTGAGGACCTTTGTGCTGTGGGGATGGCTGGACAGAAGGTGATCTGGAGGGGGAACTTGCAGGGGTATGTGTGGCTGTGGGGGAAGAAGTTGATGGGGTAGGTTCGGGACTGATGGAGCAATCCGAGAAAGGTAGGGAGGGCAGTGTATTTGGTTCAGGTGAGGGCAGTGTGGGTGGGACAGAGGGTGTGGGCTGTAGCTCGGCAGTTGGAGGAGAGGATTGAGTTGTCGGCATTAGGAGAGTAGGGATGCGAAAGGTGCACCAGTAATCAGCGGAAGCGTTGGAGGAAGTGGAAGGAGGTTCGAATGTGGAGAAGGGAAAGTGAGATTCAACAAACTTGACATGTCGAGACACAAATATTTTGGAGGTTTTAGGATCTAGACAGTAGTAGGCACTTTGGGTAGGGGATTAGCCTACAAATACACACGGAGCAGACTTAGGAGCAAGTTTGTTGGTGGTGTATGGACGAAGCCAGGGGTAACATAAAAATCCGAAGCACCGGAGCTTTTGGTAGTTGGGAGGATGACCGAGAAGGGTAAAATAAGGTGAGGCAAGTTGTAAGGTAGGAGTGGACATGCGATTGATTAGATAAGAGGCTGTGACGAATGTAAGTGACCAATATTGGAGAGGCATGTGAGCATGAGTGAGAAGGGACAACCCGGTTTCCACAATGTGGCGATGGTGACGCTCAGAGTACCCATTGTGTTCTGGTGTGTGTGGTGGGGATGTTAGATGAGTAATACCATGAGATATGAGAGTATGGCTGTGAGAGCCCGCGCGAACCTTTCGAACGGCCCGTGCGAATGCGGTTTGAATTCGCTCGGTTTCTCATAGCGGTTTCTCTACCTTGGTTTTTGAAAAAGCAAAGAGTCGCCACCTCATTTTATTAAAGGAAAATAGAGATAAAACCTTTTGTTTGATTTGAAGTGGGTTCGGGGGCTAAGTTACGAGAGGGGAAGGTGATAAGCAGCACTCCGCTCGCCCTTACGGTCTCTAGCATGCTTCCGCCTACGATTGATTTTAGTTGCCTTTTAGAAAATGCCTTATATATATATATATATATATAGGGTCACGCTCCTGTGAGAACCATTTTATATGAGAACCGTGAGAACCAATCATAACCATTAGATTTGAGAAAAAAATCAATGGTCCAGATGTTAGATACATTGGATACACTTGGATACATTAGTTAATTTTCGAAAAACAATTGGATACATTAGTTTTTAACATAGTGTATCCAAGTGCAATACATAGATACAATACTTATTAACCTATTGTATCCAAGTGTAATATCGAATTTTTTGTAATGTATCTAAGTGTATCAATTGTATCTAACATATGGACCCTTGATTTTTTTCTAATCTAATGGTATGATTGGTTCTTACGGTTCTCACGATATTTAGGTTCTCATTTGAGCACCTACCTATATATATATATATATATATATATATATATATATATACTCTAACATTAGAAAAATGTGTGATTATGTATGAGGAGTCTTCCTAGTCTAGGTTGATTCATTTGGTCACAACCGGGGATCGGTTTGGGTGGATTCCCGATTGGTTTTCGAAAAGGATTTGAATCAATCAGACAAGTAATGACAATTAAGAGGTAAAGGGGAAAATTGTACAAATAATACATGTATGCAAGAAATGGGGTAAATCCCATGAAAGAATGTCCAAGTGCCAAGGTTGATCTCCCAAGTTCATGGCTGCTGTGAATCATCATGGATGTACCTGTGAAAAACCTATCCAAAGAAATATCTAAAGCTTGGGATTAACTCCCAAGATGTTAGATAACATGTATGAATTTTGGTTGGATTTATAGGTTGATATTTCATGTTGGTATCATGCCAAGAACATCAATGCAAGAACAGCCTAGAACAGCAAAGGATGGCAGACTAGACTTTGATGAGCAATTTACACTATGATAACTTAAGAATATGGAAAATCCTAAAACATGGAAGTTGAATCTGGGAGCAAACACTTGATTTAGAAAATGGAAAGAAGCCTTTCCTCAGGTCATAAAATCATTTCAAAGACATGAACGTATTTATTAGCTTGTTAATAACATTTTTCATGCCTTGACTTTGACTTGAAAATCTAGTTTTGATAGGGTTTTGGACTTGAAAACCCAGGTAAGCAAAAAGTGCAGCAAATAGAGCAGCAGGTTTGAGCTACGAAAATACCTATCAAAGCATGACCTAGACATGTATTTAGATCACGAAACTTGGCATCCATCATATTAAGTATATGAGGAACAACTTTTATGTTTTAAGTTAGATCTAGAAACGAAATTAAGATAGAGTAAAAAGCACATCAAAAGCCTTGGTTGAAACAGCACTTACTGGACAGAACACTCATGGCATGAAGATGAAGATCAAAACATGGCTTAGACCCAGAGCAATCCCATGAAAATTGGGGAAATTATTTATTAACATCTTATTAACATTATCATGCATCTATTTATGGACAAACATAGACAAAAATGAGAATAATCAAGAAAGAAGGGGAAGAGGACAGATTATGAACATGCTGAATGAAAAGGCCATAACTTGCTGGGATTTATGACTTAAACCATGAAATCAACACCAAAATAAACTTAACACATGTATATATATATTGGTACTGGAGATTTAACATTTATAACATATTTAACATGTTTATTTACAAAGTTAAAACATGGATTACATAGATAATAAGGGAGATCTAGCCATTAGTTGGCTAGATTCCCAACTACCACATATAAACTTACATTACATCAAATCTATGAATTGCAAAAGGAAAACTTACCTAGGTTAGGGAGGGTGGTGTGCTTCCTTTATCTCCAAGGGAAGACTTTTTTTTTTGTTGTTTGATGTTTGAGAGTTGGAAGGCTTGAATTGCTTGAGTTGAAGAGTGTTTTGGTGGTGTTTTGTGGTGGTTGTATGGTGATTGTTTGGTGGTTATGTGGTGGGGTTATGAATGTGGTGGAGAGAAGGTTTAGGGGCTGAGAATTGAGAGAGAAAGTCAGCAAGGGTTGGCTAGAGAGAAGTGTTAGGATTGGAATTGGTAAGATTGTTGTGAAGTGAGGAGTGAGGAGGCCATTTGGGTAGTCATTAGAGAGTGGAGGGAGGAGAGAATTGGGGAGCAAGCTTTAGGGTGTAGGGGCTGATTTAGGGGGTAGGAAAGGAGTGGTTGAGGGTGGAGGAGTGAAGAGGAAGAGGAAGAAAAATGGGGAAGATCATCATTAAGGAGGAAAAACTGCCCACAGCTCGACAGGCTCTGCACGGCCGTGCGGGTTATAGTGCCGGCCGTGCAGATGGCCAAAAAGTCATATTTTTGTTTTTTTTCTTTTTGTTTTTCCAGCCATCCAGGAGGTGACACGTGGCATATTCAGGCTGGTCTTTACTTGCTCTTGTGGGCATCCTTTCCGGCTCCGGCTTTCGGCTCCGTCGTGCGTGCTCCGGTGTCCCAGTTGTCCGCGGGCCCAACATGAAAGTTGTCTGATATGATTTTGTGGTCACGCCGGTGTATCTGTTATTTATCAAAGAGCAAGGAATAGCATAGTATAATATTAATGCATTAGATGACCGGTTAAAAGGCTTTTCAGCAGTGCGGGACCCAGCGAGGGGTCCGCGCACGCGATTTTCGAGAATATGCCTATTTACTCGGTTTTGAGCCCTGATCATAAATCGGGCTCGGTTTTTTCATCAGATGCACCGATAAGGCGCTCGGTAGCCCCGAACAGCCAAATCTGGGGTTTTAGGTCGATTATCAGGGTTTAGACCAATTTAATCGGGGTTTGATAGGGGTGCGAGATCGGGGTGTTTACAATGGCGAAGACCAATGTATTCCCCACCGTTGTCACTGAAAATAGTGAGAATTGGAAGTTTGAAAAACTTTTCAACAAGAGCTTTGAAGTTGGAGAAGACAGACACGGCATCATTTTTATGTTTTAATGGGTAAAGCCAAATATACTTGTAATAATGATCGACAAATATAATGTAATATTTAAACCCATCAAAAGAATGCAAAGGGGAGGTCCATACATCACTGTACAAAACATCAAGTGGACCAGAAGAAGTAATAGTATTATTATAAAACGGAAGTTTATGACTTTTATTACAATCGGAGGAATTGCAATGAAAAGACGAACAACTAGGAATATTTAAATGAAACGAATTACTAATGTGACGTAAAATACTGGAAGAAGGATTCCCTAATCTATGATGCCATGTTGATGTGGTGAGGACGGACGCAGAGTTGACCATAGGAGGAGAGACACGAACAGCGGAGGAGGTGGGAAGCCATTCGTAGACGCCAGAACTAGATTTGCCTTGAAGGAGGATGGTGTCCGTGAGACGTTCAGATGAGAACGTGATGGTAGCATTATTGTCATGACAAAGTTTAGAGATAGAGATGATATTACGGGAAATATTAGGAACATATAAGACATGATTAAGTTTAAAGCAATGAGAAGGAGTAGAGCAAGAGTTTAAACTGATGTGAGAAATAGGGAGACCCGAACCATCACCAATGAGAAGTTCATCGGTGGCATCATACAGAGAGTGAAGAGCCAAATTGTTTAGGTCATGTGTCCCATGGTGCGTAGAACCGCTGTCAAGTAGTCAACTGGGTGGAGTGGGACGACTTGTAAAGGCAGCAAAGGTTCTCGGGTTGGGGGGCTGCCGGGTAGGGTTCTGCCGAGGGGTAGAAGGGTTACTGTTGGGAGGTGTCGGAAAAGTGGCTTTGGGAAAGGCTTGTCGAAAAGCTGGACATTGATTTAAGAAGTGCCTAAAGTTCCTGCACCATTAGCAACGACCCTTATACTGACTTGGAGGGGGATTTTGAGGGGTATGTTGGTTGTTGGTAGTATTAGTAGGGTTGACGGGTGGGTTGGATGTGGTGGTTTTATTTGAGCGGTTGGGTGGGGGTTTGGTTGTGTAGTGGACAGAAGCGGGAAAGGTGGTGGGGGAGGGAATGGATCGGTGTTTGAGAGTCAGTTCATGATCGAGCAGTTTCTCATGGAGTTCATCAAAAGATATAGGGTTTTCCCGGCTTTGAACGGCTTGCACGACACGGTCAAAGTCTGGGTCGTTCAGTTGATCAAGGATACGTTCGACGATATCTTCGGGGTCCAGTGGCTTGCCGAGTGAGGCTAGTTGATCGAGCAGGACTTAATCTCCTGCATGTATTCATTGATGGGGCGGGGACCCTTCGTGATGTTGCGAACGCGATCCTTGATCTGTTTGAGATGGCTCCGGGAAGGGTTAGCATAGGTTTTGGTAAGAGTGACCCATGCTTCATTGGTGATTTTGTATTGAGAGATGCGGGTGACGATTGAAGGAGAGAGAGTTCCGGCTAATGAGCCTAGAAGCAGTTTATCTTGCCTAAACCAGGTGATGTACGCTGGATTGTCCACGGTGGTGGTCGTTTGTTTTGGTGGTAGGGGTGGTATTTCGGTATTGGTGTTGGTGGATGTGGTGGTTGTTTCTGTGATGGTTTTGGGCGGTATGGGTAGAGACCCATCGAAGTAATGAAATAATGCATACCCTAAGAGGGTCGCCTCTATTTGGATTTTCCATTGAATGTAGTTGGTTGGTGTAAGTTGAAGAATATGGGATAGGTTTACCACGACTAGTGGTTTATCGGGTTCCTCCAGGTTGGGAAGATGTTGATCGGCGGTGGCCATGGGAGAGTATTTTCTGGTTATGCCGAGTATAGGGAGGGGGTAGGGTTTTTTTCGGATCTTGCTCTGGTTACCCAATAGACTTTGCTAAAGGGAAAATCACTTGTATTGATATTGAGAAGAAGTATAAATACAAGAGTACTATCTTGAGGAACAAGTAAACGGAAAATAGAATCCTAGGAGAATAAAGACTAATACTAATAATAACCTAATGTGAAAAGGAAACTAGATCACGTAGGATCTTTATGACTAACATCATATTGTTGGGTTTCTCAAAAGTGAAATTATGAAGGTTTTCTAGTTACAATCTAATGTGAAGATTAGATTGACTCTTAAACTAATTTGTGTATACGGAGGTCGAGTGATCGATTGATGTATACAAGGTCTGACTTTTGAGAAATATAATCTAGGTTTACAAAGTGATTTCATACCAAAATTGTAGATTCAATATTCCTAGGAATTTAATGGGTTATTCGAATATTACGCATACTTTGCGGAAAGTGTAATATTTGGAGAATACTAAATTATAGATTGTGTGAACACCAAATTTTACAGAAGAGAATGAATCCCCAACAATGATTGATGATATTATTAGTTGTGCATATTATTGAAATACATGTGAACCCAATCCGTAGATCTGTCTCCCATCGCTTGAAATTCGGTAATTTCGTTCTACTTTTAATTAATTGCTCTCTCAGTTAAGTTTAATTGCTTTCGTAGGAATAATAAAAACCAAAAACCAGTCTTTTTAATTTCTTGTTTTTAACTGCTGAAAACTGAACTGTTGATACACAAGTCTCTGTGGATCGACCCTCGCATTGCGTGTTACTACTACGGTAACTAGTGCGCTTGCTAGGTTTTTATTACAAGTGGAGTTTTTCTCTGTCAACTACCACTACCAGTAACATTTAACACAGTGCGAAGTCACGTTGACGCCATGGTGGTCAATCGACCCCCTTCTATGTTAGAGAGTGTCAATTTTAACCTTTTTAAACTTTTAAAATTTGCATTTTACTACTCAAAATGATGTTCGACATTTTTGAGAAAATATTGCACTAAATTATTATTTTAACTCCCTTGTATACTAAATTTGGATAGCTCAATTATAATAATCATCTCAAAAGCAATCTTGACCCCCTTCCATAGATTTTATGGGTTCGCCACTGATGTAACATTCTTTTAATTCTAACACTGACACTTTTATACATATGCATTGACATTCTTTGAACACACATGCACTGACACTCTTTAAACACATGGATTGACACTTAATATATTAAACTTAATAACACAAGCAATAACCCTCAATAGCGCATGCGCTGGCGCTCTTTATCACTTGCACTCAGTGTAAGCATTTTTTTAGTGTCAGTGATAGTGTTTTGAGTGAGTACCAGTGAGTGCGTGTATTGATGTAAGTGGCAATGCTTTGAATGCAAGTACTGTGTATGTTAATAAGCTCGATTATTCACGATAGAGCCAGCATTCCACCGTGTATTTTAAAAGTAAGTTTTCGTTATTTATTATTTACAATAGTGTCAATGCACGTTTAAAATAATATTTAGTAGTGCCATCACATGTTTTAGAATTCGTTCGTCCTAAGTGTTAGGAAAAACTAATTTATCACAATACCCCCTTCAAGATTATTTAAAAAAAAAATTATAAATGTGACATTTGTTTCGAAACAGTTAGTTAAGAAAGAAAAAAATGTGAAACTATGTAGATGTAGGTAATATATAAAATCTCAAAATCTTGTAAAACCCAATAGGAAAGAAAAATCAATTTGAAGACTTCAAATTGTCAGATGCAATCCTATAAATTTAAACCCTAGACTAGAGTACCAACTATCAAGTACACCACTACCACCTCCGCTTGGTGTTGCTCCCTCTCTTAGATTTTCCCTTAGACGATCTAGTTGAAAGATTGGCAGCCATCGATGACATTGAGGAAGTCCCACTACTAGTATCTTGACCCGCGCAATCCTTTTTGTTGTTGTCATCATCGTCTTCATCATCATCATCATCATCATCATCATCATCATCATCATCCTTGTAATTTGGAAGATTTATTAGGTCAGACTCTATATCAACAATGTCTTTGAGTAAGAGTTGATAATGTTGCTTCACTTGTTCAATCGTTTTGGTCCCCACGTACGTCGCAATGGCCGCCCACGCCTCCGTTTCCGGGCCAAGGTGGTCCGCGATGGCAACTTCAAACCTCTTGTTTTCTTCCCACGTCCATAATGTCGACATTGCCATGCTCAACTCAGTTTCTTGGTTAATTTGCAACACAAATCAAGCTTTTTTTTTTTTTGAGAAGACAGGCAGCTTAATTGGGATAGATCTTGGTTCATGTAAGGTTTTTAATTTATAATAATGTCTGTCTGTATGTATGTATGTATGTATGTAGATTGTTTATTTTCTTTCCATATCTGAGCACATACGCGTCAATTTTATCTTTACTAATTCCTAAAGGATTTTGAGAATATGTTCAAAGATATAGTACTAATTTAAGTCGGAACAGGTAAATCATAAGAAAAGTGACTCATGTACAGAAATTTCTATATATACAATGCATTTTTAGTGTGCATAATTTTCTATATATACATTGCTTTTTAAGTGTAGTAATGTACGTCTCTATCTAAAGTAATTTATGTGCAAATTCTATGCTATATATATACTCCCTCCGTCCCACCCGAATTAGGATTTTTGGGTTGGGCACGGGGATTAAGGAAAAATTGTTAGTGGAGTAAGTGTTGTGAGTATGAAAAGTAAAGTAGGAGAGAGAAAGTGGGGTAGAGAATAATGAGTGAAAAGTTGTTGTGAGTGTGAATGTGGGTCTCAATAAATAAAACACTTCCATTTTTTTAGTTGTCCTAATTCGAATGGGACGGAGGGAGTATACGCTTAATCTCTTGCAAATTAATCATAATAGGCAATTTTATGATATACTCCCTCCGTTTCATGAGAACTGAGACTTATTTTCCTTTTCGTCCGTTTCATCTCAATTGAGACCGCCCAAAATGACAAACTTTTTAATATTTTATATTCACCCAACCCCACCACTCATTCTCTCTCTTCATTCTCCACCACTCATTTTATTCAACCAACACTACTATTTACCCCACCAATTCTCTCTCTTCATTTTCTACCACACATTTTCCTTATTTTATTAGTATTCCTTAGTTCTTGTGCTTTTTTTTTTTTTTAGTCTCAATTCTCATGAAACGGAGGGAGTATAGGAGAAGCACAAGTAGGATTAGAGGAGTTTGCACACAAATTAAGAAAAACTAGTAAATACTACTCCCTCCGTCCCATTTCAAATTGCAAATACTAGGTTGACACGGGTATTAAGGGAAAAAGTGAAAAAGGTGATGTGTTGTGAGTGTTGATAGTTGAGTGGGAGAGAGAAAGTGGGGGTAGAGAATAGTTAGTGGGTTAGTGGATGTGAGTGTGCAAGTGGGTTAAAACTTGTCATATTTGGATTTTGCAATTTTAGTTGGGACACCCTTTTTGGCAACTTTTGCAATTTGAAATGGGACGGAGGGAGTATGTGGTAGAAAATGAAGAGAGGGAATGAGTGAGGTAGTAAATAATAGTATTAGGTGAATAAATTGAGTGGTGGAAAATGAAGAGAGAAAATGAGTGAGGATAAATAGTAGTATTGGTTGAATAAATTGAGGGTGGAAAATAAAGAGAGAGAATGAGTGAGGATAAATAGTAGAATAAATTGAGTGGTGAAAAATTGAGAGAATGAGTAGAGTTGAAACATTTCCATTTTGAGCGGTCTCACTTTTAGTGGGACAGACCAAAAGGGAAAGAAGTCTACTTGGAAGGAGGGAGTATATGCTTATCTCTTGCAAATTAATCAAATAAGATAAAATTCATTTATCTCGTACTAGGGGTGAGCTCGGTACGGTTTGGTTCGGTATTTGACCAAAACCGGTACCGAGCCGAACATATCGGTTTTAGGTGAAAGCGAAACCGTTACCGTCGGTTTTAATCGGTATCGGTATGATCGGTTTACGGTTCGGTTATGGTCGGTTTCGGTACCATTTCGGTTCTCACCGCAAAGATAGATGAGGGTAGAGAAACACAAATATATTGATGCAATACTAGAAGAATCGAAGGCCAATTTTGAAAACAAAAGGCTTACCCAGACCATATAGAGAAACTGAGAGAGAAGAAAAACTCACCTGATTAGAACTCAGTTGCCGTGAACAAGACAACACCACCACCACCATAGCTATCAATTCTCAAATTTACAGAGTACTTGAAATCAACCCAATTGACCGTTCAATTCACCTTGCCGGCGAACTGGAACTGGAGAGTGAAGATCGAAATCAGAGAGTGAGATTGAAGAAGAATGGAAAGCGCGAGAAGCAAGGGAGTCTTACCGGTGGTTGCCGCTGCCGGCGACGAGAAAGGGCAGGTGAAGAAGCGGCGGCGCAAGGCTAGGGTTAGGACAAGAAGATATCGCGTTTGAATAAAATTAAGAAAGTGAGGCGGAGGGTTCAGAGGTCGGAAGGAAGGAGTATATATCCAAAACACAAAACGACGACGTTGTGTTTATCGGTTCGCTATTAATTGTCGGGAGCCATATCCACAACCGAAGCCGAACCGCTTAGTTCGGTTTTCAGAATTCCATGAACCGTGCCATACCATTATGCTATTGGTTCGGTTTTTCGGTTTCGGTTTTTTCGGTTTTTTCAGAATTCCATGAACCGAAAATACCGAAAAAACCGAAAAACCGAACCAATAGCATAATGGTATGGCACGGTTCATGGAATTCTGAAAACCGAACTAAGCGGTTCGGCTTCGGTTGTGGATATGGCTCCCGACAATTAATACCGAACCGAACCGATAAACACAACGTCGTCGTTTTGTGTTTTGGATATATACTCCTTCCTTCCGACCTCTGAACCCTCCGCCTCACTTTCTTAATTTTCTTCAAACGCGATATCTTCTTGTCCTAACCCTAGCCTTGCGCCGCCGCTTCTTCACCTGCCCTTTCTCGTCGCCGGCAGCGGCAACCACCGGTAAGACTCCCTTGCTTCTCGCGCTTTCCATTCTTCTTCAATCTCACTCTCTGATTTCGATCTTCACTCTCCAGTTCCAGTTCCAGTTCGCCGGCAAGGTGAATTGAACGGTCAATTGGGTTGATTTCAAGTACTCTGTAAATTTGAGAATTGATAGCTATGGTGGTGGTGGTGTTGTCTTGTACACGGCAACTGAGTTCTAATCAGGTGAGTTTTTCTTTTCTCTCTCAGTTTCTCTATATGGTCTGGGTAAGCCTTTTGTTTTCAAAATTGGCCTTCGATTCTTCTAGTATTGCATCAATATATTTGTGTTTCTCTACCCTCATCTATCTTTGCGGTGAGAACCGAAATGGTACCGAAACCGACCATAACCGAACCGTAAACCGATCACACCGATACCGATTAAAACCGACGGTAACGGTTTCGCTTTCACCTAAAACCGATATGTTCGGCTCGGTACCGGTTTTGGCCAAATACCGAACCAAACCGTACCGAGCTCACCCCTAGATAGAATGAATATTTGTTATAGCTATTTGTTTTAGGACACATACATAATTATCTAATGAACATTTCATTTATGAACAAAAAAATCTTAAGAAACCCCATTTTTCTAACTACTAAGTAAAATTGGGTTTTAAAATGTGCGATCACATTTTTGTAAATAAGTGCAACTTGTTTTCAAAATGAGAGGTGACAAATATTTTTTAAATAACTTGCACTTTTTTTGAAATGCGAGCGACAATATTGTAAATAAATAACACTTCTTTTAAAATGCGCGGGAGCGTTTTTATAAATAAATATTAACGCTACAACATGCCACCGTCACTCTTTAACACTATTGCTGACACTCTTCAATACATGCACTTGCACTCAATAACACATGAAGACACTTTTAAACACTACAACAAGCACTTTTAAATACGACAACAGACACTCTTAAACACTTCAACTGGCACTCTTAAATGCTATTACTGGCAATCTTTAAACACATGCACTATCACTAAATAACCCATTAATTGACACTCGAACATAAACAATACAACTGACATTCTTACAAACTACCGACCAACGAAATATAGTACCCATAATATATTAATATACATTATGACATTTTTAATTATGTATATTTAATTGATATTCAGACAATATACTCTCTTTGTCCCACTAAAAAATCAATCTTTATTCGAAAGGGAATGTTAAAGGGAATTAGCTGTCAAACAAAATAGAGTAATACTCCCTCTGTCCCCGAATGATAGTCCCCCTATTTTCATTGGTTTCCTCGCGAGCAGGAAGCACACCAGCAGCGTGCGTTGCGTGATTATACTGTGTTTTTTGCACTTGACTGGGTGGACAGTTAACCGGAAGAGAACTTCGATTCGCCCGGCCAGCAGGCGGGCGGCGTGCTTATCTTGTGTGACAACACTACAGAGCGAGTGGCAAGTTTCACAACTATTTGTCCCAGCAATTTGTGGGCAAGGATGCTCCTCAACTAAAAAAACAATTCAAAAATGGAACTACACTTAACATTTGGCATCTTTTTTACTAGTTATTCACTAGAGAACTAGAAGGAAAATTAGCTGCTACCTTATGCATATCTCAACTCAATCGTTCGCTAACGCTCACTTGTACCGGGTTTATCTTTCTTTTTTATCTTACCCCGGACAATCGTTCGCTAGCGCTTGCATTTATTCCAGAAAGGTAGTCAAGTAACTAAAAAAAACAAGGAAGAAAAAATAATAGAAGCGGTCCTTTTCTATTCTATCAAAAGTTATAGTTGCTTTTTTATTTGATTAAATAAACTAAGGAAAAAAGAATCTTTTTTTTTCACTCATTCATAACATAAATATTGTTACTAGATCTCCGGTGTGAAAGCAAAAATGTGACGCGGACTCCATCTTTGTTTATGCTACTCACTCTAAGTTTTGTCCTACTTTTAGTTTATTTTGTTACGAAAAAGGGAGGTGGAAACTCAGTACCAAATGCTTTTCAATCCTAAAAGAAGATTGAGGGCGGGATCCGCCTCGGGGCCTTGGTTTCTCAATTACTCCTTCATCGATAAAATCTTGAATCTTGTACTTGAGGTTGAGACATTCATCTGTAGTATGCCTGCTAAACTGGTGATAGTCGCAAGGGCACCTCTGATCGTTCACCTCTAATGTGAAGCCCAGTTATATGATCAACGGGATCAGTCGGCTAGAGAGCGGGGCTCTTCTTCTTCCGGGGAGACAAAGTAGTTCCTTGTATTGACCGAACCCTCAGTTCGGAGGTCTTCGTCAACATGTTACGAAGCTCCAGTCTGGCGGTCAACTTGATGCGGGAGAGGCATGAGTGCAGTTCGATCTTTTGATGATAGTCCCCCTATTTTCATTGGTTTTACGAAAGAACTTTGAGTAATAATTAGCCTTATAGATGTGATAGTCTATGACTCTTATTTATTGTCCTCTCTGATATATTGTGAAGTTAATGTTAAAATTTGAGTTTGACTGTATGTATGCTTATAGTAGGGAGTGTAGACACAAGTAGACTCCCTTTTAAAAAGGGGAGGAAGGGCGTGCGCTTACACTCCTCCGCATATATGACCTATAACAAAAAACAAAAATACTCCCTCTTTCCCAAAATGATAGTCCCCCTATTTTCATAGGTTTTACGAAAGAAATTTGACTAATAATTAAGGCTACTTTTAATTATTCTAATGAAATTTTTGAAATTGTTCTTGATACACAATTATAAATACTATTAATATCAATTTTTAGATTCACATTAACATAATTATAAGTAGCATTTATAACTGCTCAAAGTTCCCTCGTAGTAACAACGAAAAAAGGTGGACTATCTTTCTGGGACGGAGGGGGTGACCCAGAAAGTAATGAAAGCAAATGGGATTCAACTGTATTTCCCCGTCATTTACTTCGATGAATACTAACAGAGATTGGTATTACCTCCCAAAATAAGTGTCCAAAACGATTTCTCATTTTGGGACGGAGGGAGTAATATAGTAATCACACAACATATTCACTATGGTCCATGTCCAATGATCTTAAATACAACATAAACTCTAGCGTGTCAAATATTTACACGACACATACCATCTCATTCCGTGTTCCTTTTTTCTCCCCTACTAACGGGCTGCAAAACAATGAAAAATGAGAGAAAATGCCTGGAATGCGAACCACAAAAGTAGGGAAAACATACACAAAAGTAACTACTCAATTTCTCTCATTTGACTTTTGATGGTCAACATTAATGAACTTTGACCAAATATTAATGTCAATTTAATCATCCTAGTGAAACTCTAAAAATCACAATTGATAAATCACAACATATCATAATGTGATTTATCAATAACAGTTTTTAAAATTTTATTGGGATGAAAGGTGATATTAATGTTTGGTCAAAGTTCAATTAAGTTGACCATAAAAAGTTAAAGACGATCTTTCCTGGACGGAGGGAGTGTATATCACTGAAAGTATGTGAATAACCGCAAATGGTTTTCTATTTGACAACAGTTAACTATGTTCAATAAACTGATCTCTGTTACTTATTTGGATGCACATGTAGGCAAAGCTACATTCTTGCCTTTGATACCTCCTGTACATTTAAATACAAAGAAGATAAACAAACCTGGGGGGATAAACTTGCTTTTCACACTTGTTCATTCCCCTTGAGGATGTTGTACTTGCAAAGTGGACATGTTGCATTCATCTTGAGCCATTTCACAATGCATGTGGAGTGAAAATGATGGTTGCAAGGGAGAGTATGAAGTTCTGTTCCATCCTCATACGAGCTGAGACATATACAGCAGTCCTAGAAAAATGAGAAGTTAATGAGACATATACACTGATCTTCAATTTGTTGTTTGAGAGTAGGAATACAACATTAGTGGAACTAGGGCTCCGTTTTGCGTCTTATTATAAAAAGAAACTGTAAACTACACAATTCAAACTCATAATAATTGTCATTAATTTAATGGGGCACACGCAAGTATTTCAAGAAGGTACCTCAGACAGACCTTCCGAATTCCATCTAAAGGGTATGAATCATCTGGTTTGTTCTTTCCACTGTTTGCAGTTTCCTATAGGCGTAAATACACATACATGTTCCAGAATTTGAAATTTTTATTTTACTAGTCTAAAACTACCAAACCACTAAAGCAACCAGCAGATCAAGGTCCAGCTATACTTATCCTAGAATTAGAGAGACTTGGTCAACATCCCAAGACGGATGTGATGTCACTAATCTACGATAATCTGAAGCCAACATTAATTGCAAAACTCTGAACGTTAATGTATCACTTGTTTCTAATGCAGCTACAACTCCATTATAGGAGTTCTTAATCATGAACAAATGCTTACACACAACTATCCCTTATCCCCTTAAGTAAAGAACTACATTAAAAACTGAAGACAATCTTTCTTCTCTGATATGTATTTGTATTAATCTACTCGGAGAGCAGGTTACTTTTCTTTTTTGTAACCTGATCCAAACGAAAACCAACATTTGAATTTTTCCTCTTTCATGTTCTAGTCTGTGCTAGCATTTTTTTATTATTACTCCCTCTGTCCCAGAAAGATAGTCTCATTTGAACTTTTTTTTATGGTCAACAAAAAGGAACTTTGACCAACTATTGGTGACAATTTAATCATTCTAGTGAAATTCTAAAATTTGTAATTGATAAAATCATTAAGTGATTTATTAATAAAAATTTTTATAATTTCATTGTGATCATTAAATTGACACCAATGTTTGGTCAAAGTTCAATTTTGTTGACTATAAAAAGTCAAAGTGAGACTATCTTTCTGGGACAGATGGAGTATTTGATAAGATCCAGTCTAAGTTAATGTCCCTGTTTCTCACAGAAGTCTCTGGAAATTCATTCATCAATGTCATCATTGATTTCTTTCTTTGATTTGGTTAAGGGTGCGAAGGGGTCCCCAAAATTGTTACCGAAAGAATTTTGTGGATCAGTTATTACAAGCTTTGTGTGGTTTTTCCTTGTTCATTTCATCTTTCCTTCGTTCATTAAGCTGTTGTTGCTGATTTTTTTTAACTAGTTGAGGGAGGTGATAGCCTGTCTTAGAGTTATCATTCTTCGATGATCTCAATGATTGGAATCTGTCTTGATGCTGTTACCAGGGTTGCACGATTCGTAGTTCGTCCGATTCGAATTCGCAATAGGAATTCGCGATTCGCTCAATCTATGGAATCTGATACGTAGAGTATTACAATTATTGCGATTCGCGAATTCGCAATAGCAGTACGTTTGATTTAAATAAATATTAAAAGATATGTAATAATAATAATAATAATAATAATAATAATAATAATAATAATAATAATAATAATAATAATAATAATAAACTTACTCCTCATAGAAAATCAACATTTTAATTTTGAAATTGTAGTGACTTTATTTAGTTGTATAATTTGATTTTTGGAAATGATTTGTATGTTGGAGTAGTCTTTGGCATGCAACAAGCATTTATAGTAGAGACTGATTATAGAGCTCCTTGATAATAACATAGTGGTTTTTCAGTTTCTAAAGCTGTTTTGAACTTATCCTTGGAAAGGATAACAAGTTAATGTACAACACACTTATTGCAACAATGGCTTTTCATTTTTAGAAGACATTTATTGCGAATTCAAATAGATTTTTCAAGGTATCGGAACACGAATCGAAGATAACGATTCATGTATTCCAACGTATCGATACACGATTCGATGCAATTGTGAGAGTATCCTGCAACCCTGGCTGTTACTCTTCTCAGTTCCTTTCCATGTCAAGTTTCTGATTTCAAGATTCTAGGGTTTGAGACTTAGAGGGCTCTGTGAACTATTCTTGTAGCTCTGTATCTCTCTTCATACACGTAGGTTAGATCCTTCGCCTTTTCTTTGTTAAGTGGTTCCTCCAAAAGTTTCTGGTTCTGGGTGGACATCAGTGCTTCATAATTAACACAAATGACAAGCTGCCACTACACAGCCTAATAAGAGTATCTCAGTGAGCTATTGTGTGAACTCTTAAGACTTTTGACGAATCTCATGATCACCTTTTCCTCCCGTGTAGGTGCAAAGTAACTTTGTGACCATATGTTTAAGGCCGCTTGAGACTCATGGGTGAGTTGAGGTTCTGTATTCTCTTTCTTACAGATTCATGTTGGACGTTCTGGGATTCGAATCGATGCAGCTGTACTTTGGGAATGTGGTGAATTTGCTGTTTCGTGATGTATCTGGATAGAAAGTAACTCCAGGATTTGTTAAACTGTTTCTTACCGACATCACTTTAAGGGTAAGAGTCGTATTTTTTTAGCTTCTTTAAGGGTATCTTCCAAGTTTGAGGGATCATGTCGTCAGACTGAAGTGTGATTGGACTGCTGTTACAGATTAGATTATTTTTCCTTCTAATTTTTGTGTTCTTTACGCTTTGATGACTGCTTGTCCATCTGACAGTAAATTCTCCCCTTTAATTCATATTTTTTACAAAAAAAAAATCTATTCTAACTAAACATTTAATAGCAAAAAGAAAATCAATGTAAACACAGAGGATTACAAAAATAGATCAGAATTGATTTTCAAACGCAAGTTAAGTCCCGCATATATAATATTCACCAAGGTTTCTCCTATGAAACTCACATGAAATTCAATTTGACAGTTTTCTTCTAATTAGACTCTGTCATACGCTTTTTTCAATACTAACGGTCATCTTTCCTTCGTCTTAAGCCTATCCACTAATGATCATGGAACACAGATGCTTCCCTCTTAATTGTTCAGCCAAAAAATTAGAACTGGAAATTTAAAACTTCTTCATTTCAACTGGTTAGCCTAGTGACACAGAGATTCGCAAAGCACCTAGCATTATGCTACATAAGCAGGTCAGTAGTCAGCTCACAACACAAGTAAAGCCTCTATATGGTTTACTTGCACATGTAGATAGTCACGTAACACAGACTCCATCCCTCCATGTCTTTCATGGTTCCTTAAGAACTAGTAAACCCGGCACACATAATACAAGTCCATATAAGATACATAAAAATTACTCCCTCTGTCCCAAAGTATATGTCCACCTTTCTTTTTTAGTTTGTCTCAGAGTAGAGTATACTACCAAAATGACCTGCGTACTATTCCA
This sequence comes from Campanula takesimana, assembly GCA_026119855.1. Lineage (NCBI taxonomy): Eukaryota > Viridiplantae > Streptophyta > Magnoliopsida > Asterales > Campanulaceae > Campanula > Campanula takesimana. The sequence goes on from JAOWBW010000099.1 coordinate 253,481, forward strand.
GATTATCATATTTACCTCCGTACTATTGAAACAACCAATCTAACCTGCGTACTATTTACAAAATAACAAAAGTAACCAAAATCGTTAAAAATTTTAATGGAAGTTAACGGATGTCGGATTTCTAACAAATTACTATCAAAAAAAATAAAATTGCCCCCATAACTTAACATAAATGTAACTCTCTTAGTTAAGTGCTGAAATGACTTATTTACCCTTATTAATATTCATATAAACTTTAACAGAGATAATATTGTCTATTCAATTTTTTTATATATACTCTCTCCGTCCCACCTCACTTGACACCCAAGAGGTGGGCACAATAACTAAGGAAAAAGAATAAAATAAGGAAAATGTGTAGTAGAAAATGGAGTGAATGAGTGGGGTAAATGGTAGTGTTGGTTGAATAAAATGAGTGGTGGAGAATGAAGAGAGAGAATGAGTGGTGGGGTAGAGTGACTATAAAATTATAAAAAGTATGCTATTTTGGGAAGTGCCAAGTGAGCTGGGACGGACCAAAATGGAAATAAGTGTCAAGTGAGCTGGGACGGAGGGAGTATATATTTATGGTTTGAAAAAAAAAATCTTAACCTCCATAATCCAGAATGAACAACCAAATCTAAAAACGCAAGATGAAATAGCTAGATCAGATTTTCTAAGAAGCGGCATGTCTTCATCATTACGTCACACAAACCCAGCCGCACCCACACAATTGCCGGCGACACTACCATCTCCGGTCACCCTCTTTTGCGTCAGTTCGCTGGCCATCTCTGACACATGCACTCAATCACAGGTACGATAGTTCCTCGTCGGCGTCCAATTTCCGACAACGGTGTTCTTCTACACCCAAAGCCGACATGTCCAACATCTCCGGTCCATTTTAAAACTCTCACCATACTCCATTCTTTCCGGTCACTGCAGAATCGTAAGCTAACTATAGCCATAAATTTCGACGTTCCCTCTAGGCGCAATCAAAAAATAAACTGATTTTAAATTCGAGAGTTGGGTTTATCAATTTCATTTTATCTTCAAAAATATCCCTAAAGTTGCATCAATTTCTAGGAGATTCAAAGTAGGTTGTCAAAGTAATTCTGAGTTTGTTAATTTGATATTAGAAATCAACAATTGCACTGGAAATCTGAAAGATTTTAACGAATCGGATTGGAGAGGAGTGTTAGTGGAATTGTGTTTCCGCCATGGTCAATGATTCAAATTCAAAATTGAATCTGGGTTATGAAAATTTGGGCATGAGACTTTGGGTGGGAGCTGGAGGGAGAAGATGGAATGAAAAAAATTGAGGGTTAATAGGTCATTTTAGTACTCATTTGAGTGGGTTAGGAGTTTGTTTGTTATGGGGGCAATTTGAAAATTTTAAGTGTAATATATGTTAAAAAAAAAAAAAAAAAAAAAAAAACTAATGCTCTTAACTTCTGTTAACATCAATTAACGATTTAGGTTATTTTGGTTATTTTATAAATAGTAAGCATGTTAAATTGATTGTTTCAGTAGTACATAGGTAAATATGATCCTTTGGAGTAGTACGCGGGTCATTTTGGTAGTTTACTCTCCCAGTGTATATGTCCACTTCCTAAAATGGTAAAAAATATTTACTATTCCTCTCACTCATTCTCTCTCATACTTACTTTTATACTCACAACACCAATCAACTTACTATTCCCTCCCACTCATTCTCTCTCCTACTTTACTTTTATAATCACAACAATTACATCACTTCCATTATTTCTTAATCTCCGTGCAAATGGGAGGGTGGACATATACTCTGGGACGGAGGGAGTAAACAGTATTTCTGCTTCTTTTTTTTTTGGAAAAATAGTCAATATTTGTTTTCTTATAAATTTGCTTTGGAGGCGTAAGTGATGGTTACTGTTGAAATCAAGTGGGGGAAAGTGGGTGGTCACATGAGTTGATGTGTAGTAATTATTTTTTTTGGAGGGGCAAAAATGGCAAAATGAAAATGCATGGCATGGCTTCATTTTGAGCCCTCCTGCTCGATAATAGTAGAGATATAACTTACTCCCACAACCTTCCAACTTTGACTTCTGTACTATATCCATATGCCACTATGGATTACCCTGATCCTAAAACATAACCAATGCTTACTGACGTTTGTATATTGTGCATGAAAGATATGGCTTTAGTAACGGTCCCTAATCTACATTGGCGAATAATAGTTACTCACCGCATCCTCTGGTAAAAGAATTCGTTCGCTAGCCAAGTAGCCACTGCTTGTTTCCATGGGAACCATTCTACCTGCTCCAACACCGGGATTTTCTTCATCATATGACACTTGAAATTTGTATCTTGGGAGGGTGTTGAGGTCTGCCTCTGATGCACCTTCCTGTGTATTAGCACAAGTATTGTCATCGGTAACAAAGACATCTAAATGGTCCGAAATTCAGGAAAGTACATACTACGTATATCATACCTGACCCGCAACAGCATAAAGAATTGCAATGATGCAGGGCAAGCAGCAACAAAGAGCAATGCCTATCAAACATGCCAAAACAACACAAAAAATGGCAAAGAACACATCGAATGCCAAAAATGCCACAGTCAACCTGCCACAATTCAGAACAAAATAATCATAAGGCTTGTATGGATCTGAAATTAGCTGCACAATAAATGCAAACGTTTATAATTGCAAGATGGGCGATTTACAAGTTAATTGAGTTAGTGAAAATATAATGACCCATCTGCCAAAAATGAGTCTCTCTTTACAGAACTTACTAGTCCTCTTTCTCTATGAATTTACTATATTCCCTTTGTCAACTATATGGTCCTGGTGCGCTCATGATATGCTATAATGTGGGACACTAAGAGTCTTCATATCTATGGACTGGTAAAATTGCGTAAGAGTCAACTTCAATAATAGGTGTAACAGCACAGTTTTTTTCTAGAGGTTACCCTTTCGGTGACCTAAAAATGTACACAACATAAGAAAGATAGCTGTAGTTGAACAAATGTATTCACATTGAGAATGATTTCTTCATTAAAACCCAACAAAACAAAGATGATCTACAACATTAAGTCAAAATGAAAACGCCATACTTAACCCTTCCTAAATGAGTGCCCTATTTGAGTTTCTATTGACTCTAAATGGTATCAATTCTAGGCTAAATTGATTAACATAGCTTACCTTTCCACGTACAAGTTCGAGTTCCTCAACTTTCATACAGTTGGCAAATATGAAAGTCATTTGGGGTTAGAGACACAATAACTAAGCATAAATCTGATCAATCATTGTAAAGATGAAACCTCAAGATGATTCTTGTTATATCATGAAGACTTGGTAGGGAATTGAAGACTTTGATACGAGTGTTTGAGAAAACAATTCTCACTACGTGTTGCATGAATGAAAGATGAAAGCATGAAACACAATACCTAAAAACGGAAAAACCAAGAAAATTAAACAAGAAGGCATAATGCAAAATTCTTAAAACTATATTTCCTTTTGGACACTCACGAACAATTCGTACTCTAGCCTGAGAAACACAATAACTATCTTATTGATCTACCCATATTGATATAAGCATAATAGAATTCTTCAATAGCGATGTCATATACAGTAAGCTTAGTCATAAACATAAATCAGATGATTAACTTCAAATTCTCAAGCCCAATCAACAAATAAATACAAATCATTCTTACAACATGTACCAGAACTTACATGTTATCATGCAGTGTAAAAAAATACTTCATAAACCCAAACAAAAGGTTGAAAACATGCAATGCATAAAGTAAAGTGACTTAATGATATAGCTTCAAGACATACCAGTAAAGACGTTGAGCATTCTGCAGAAGAAACTCACCACCAGAGACGACCCAATAGAAGCCAACTATCCACCATAGAAATGAGGCCATTGTATTGACAGATTCCAATTTTTTTGTGATACTGAAAAGCCAATAAATTATGTATCAGTACAAGAATATCTCATCAATAAAAAACATGGAAAGTTCAATTTCCGGACTTGGCTTTTAGATCCCAAAGGTAGATTTATATACCGGTATCTTTTAAGGTCTCACAATCGTTCTTCCTCTCCCACTTGGCTTCTTCATTTAGAAACAAGAGTTTTGTCTACAATGAAGGTTTTTACGCGGTATATAGCACTCAAAACATTTGAATACTAACGACCTTCAACAATGCCACAAGCCCTATAGAGCTTTGTGCTCGGACATGTGCATCATGTTTGAGGTAATCAAGACATCAACGATGACGATACCAAGTGTTTTACAGCTAAAGCTCCGCCTAACATGTTCTAAAGATTCAAATAAGCTCCAAGCTAAACAATAATTTATGGGGTAGCACTACCATATAACAACCAAAATCCATCAGGAAAACAAGGTTGAAATAGTTAATTATGTCTTTCAAGTAAATGTAACAATTCAACAAATTAGGTCAACTCAAGCAGCTATAGTTACAATAACTAAAGAAAACTAAAATTCAACTGACCTAGACCAATTAGAAAATCCCGAAGCACCAATCCTCCCATCCTCATCTTCATTTTCGTCCTCAACATCAGTACCATCCAAGCCATAAGCTCCTGCCCTCCCACCCTCCTCCTCATCCGTCTCCGCACTTCTCGTCATGTTTCTCCTCTTATACTCCAACCAAACCAACAGAGCATGCACCGCGCACTGCGCCGCGTACCCGCTGATCCAGAGCCTAACAGGCACGTTAGGCCGCTCATTTCTAGACCAAACCAGCATAGCCACCGAGACAGCCACGAAGGCGAGGTTCCACACTATGTCCAAGAACACAACAGGCCAGGTGTAGCCCCAGTCGGCGCGGCGCTCCTCGAGCTGTCGAGCGGCGGTCTCCCGGACCAGCATAGAGGCGTTGCGACGGCCGGAGGCGCGGCCGAGGAGCATGGCTAGGGTTGTGGGACGGGAGAGGGTTGTTTCGCCGTGACGCGACCGGAGTAACGGCGCGGTGGTAGACGTGTCCGCCATTGGGGGGATTATAGCGGGGAATCTAGCATTTAGTGCTGAGGTGAGCTGGGGAATTATTGTTCTCGGAATGTGTGAGTGGCGACTGCTGTGTCTGTGTGTGTGAAAGACGACCTTTTTTGATGGAGATCCTTTTCCTTCTATTCAAAATTGATATTCTCATTTGAATTTTTAAACATTTTAATTGTAATATTTCTCTCATTTAATAAAAGGTTTAATTTATTTTTGCATGTTTATTAGTAAAATAATAAATAAACATTATAAATAGGCTGAAAATATAATTGCTCAAAATATTATTTACATCGTGGGTAGGTAAAAAGTTAAGAGTAGTAAGTGGTGGTTTTTTAAAATTATAAAGGGTTAATTGCAATTTAGATCCTGAAGTACCATTTCACCCTTCCAAGTGAACCCAGATATGTTATTTTTGTCAAATCGGGTCTTCATGTTTTAAAAAATCACCAAATAAGGTCTTTTTGACGGATTTCGTTAAAAAGTCAGTTATATAGCATGTGTCATGCACGTGACTAACGGAATTGGGTGACTTTGAATTGATATTAGCTATTAAGGGGCCTAATGAAAATTCTAAATTCATTGGGCTGAAATAAAAACAATTATCAAACCTTTAAAATAAGTATTATTAAAAGAATATTTTATTGGATATAAATAAGTAATTACTCCATTAATTATTATACTAATATTGTAAAATAATTTTTATTTCCAAATTTTATGTGAGGAATATAATAATTAAAAAAAATTATAATGATTTAAAAATAAAACAAAAAAATATAGGGATAGTACCATATTTTAATTAAATATGGAGCATTTCTTTGTGAGGAATATAATTAATTTTAATTTTTTATTTTTTATTAATATCTATATCCACAATTTTTTATAGTTCTAAAATTTATATTTATTTTTTCAGTAAAAATTTATAAAAAATGAAAAATTAACTAATTTATTTTCCTTTTTATTACTTCTTAATTACTCGTTACTTCCCAAAATAATTTTTATTTGGCTATTATTTTTTTTAATTTTTTTACTCGTTTGATAGACCGGTACGTATAAGCATTACTCCCTCCGTCCCATCCGAATTAGGATTTTCTCTCCCGATACGGGAGGAATAATAGTATTATATTGTGAAAAGTGATAATGAAATTGAATTAAGAGATTTAACATTTATGATTAAGCACTAATCATTTACCTAAAAACTGTCCAAATATAAAATTTGAGTACAGTCAAATTTGTTAATAAAATTCAAAATACAAATTTTACATTTCAACCAAATTATTATCACCATTCTCTCCACCATTACTACCAGATATTTTTCTCAAATAATTATTTTTTTAATTAATAATTCCCAAAGTGACAACCTTGTCAAACTATTTACCAAAATAACCCAAATTTTTGAAACTCGCTGCTTATTTCGTTTTTTCTGGATCAAAACCAGTCTCAAAATTCTGGCCAAAATGGATCAAAACCAGTCTCAAATTTCCGGCCAAAATGGATCAAAACCAGTCTCAAATTTCCGGCCAAAATGGATCAAAAACAAAGGCTAAGACAACATAATCGACCTCCATATTGATCTTAAAGTTGCCTCCTTGATCCAAACTCAACACTCCCCAACTCAATTCCTCGCCTCCAACTCCCTAGCCCAATCTGAAAAAATCCTCAATCTCGCTGCTACCCAAATCTCTTTCAAGAAGACCGGACCACCACCATCGGACAGCCACACTGCCACAGATTATACACACAAACCAAGAAACACATACAAACACTCCAGATCTGAAATCAAAAATCAAAACTTCAAAAATCAAAATTCAAAATTCAAAAATCAAGAATCCAAACGTGAGAGAGAGAGAGAAAGCAAGAGAGGGAGAGAGAGAGCGATGCTTCTCCATCCTCATAACCGTCGGCGCCTCCGCTATACCTTCTTCCGATGATGATGATTCCGACGACTCTGCAACTGTTGATGATGATATCGGTGGATCGGGTTAGGGGTTTTGATTTGGGGATTGTGAGCAGGAACGGCGAGGAGGTTGTTTCCGGCGGTTATTTAGAGGGGAGTGGTGAGGGAGATCGGAGATGATGGAGTTCGCCGATGGGGGAGAAAGTGGCGATCTGAGTTAGAGAGAGAGTGTGTGTGTGCGAGTGTGTGTTTGTGTGTGTGTGTGTGACGGAGGAGGAAGAAGGATATAGTTTTTTTTTTCATCCCTTAGTTTTTGAAGATGTCATTTATAACCCCTTCAAACTTAATCTCAATTCAAAGTCACCCAATTTCGTTAGTCACGTGCATGGCACATGCTACATAACTGACTTTCTAATGAAATCTGTCAAAAGGCCTTATTTAGCGAGTTTTTAAAACATGAAGACCCGATTTGACAAAAATAACATATCAGAGTTCGCTTGGAAGGGTGGTATGGTACTTCAGGGTCTAAATTTCAATTAACCCAATTATAAAAGCATTATTAGAACAAAGCTGTCAAAACTAATACTCTCTCTAGCCGAAAACAATTAGCATCGAATTTCTTTTTAGTTATCTCATTGGTAAGTCTCATAATTTTGCTCACCTACCCCACTTATCATACTCACACGCTTAAATTATAAGTCTCAATATCAAATCATCGTACTCAAAACTACTTTTTCACTTACAATATTTATAAATATATACTCCATCCGTCCCATTTTATGAGTCAAAAAGTGGGTGGGTTCAAAAATTAAGGAAAAGATGATGTGTTGTGAGTTGATAGTTGGGTAAGAGAGAGAAAGTGGGAGAAAAGTATCTTTTTCGTCCCTCACCTTATCTATTTTTTACTTTTTGGTCACCAAACCATTTTGTTTACTTAAGAATCCTCAAACTACGTTTTTTTACTTAAGAGTCATTCCGTATGTCTTCCGTCAATTGCACCGTTAAATCTGCTTAGGTGGCACCTATGACATCACAAAACTGCTGAGTCGGCACTGGGGATGATAGAAACTTGCTTACGTGGAAGTACAAGGGTGAAAATGTTGATTATTAAAATATTGGTCCTCCAAAAATAAAATGAAAATGGAACAATTTTTTTCATAAAACAAATAAATTTAAATGTTGATAATTAATTTATATTTTGCATTCATTTATAATAAAAAAAAAAAAAAAAAATTTGTAGAATTTAAATATTAAACTCATTTTTTCTTACTAATTTTATCAAGTTCAAAATTCTCTTACTTATTTTAGTTGTTAAAAGTCTCCTATTACATTTTATAAAAAATAGTGTCTTACTATTCTTAACAAAATACTCATAAAAGTTTTTCCAACAAAGATTTGTTCTTTTAACTCATTTTTTTACTTCATCACAACCTCATCATCAGTCCAGTCCACCGCCACCACCTACGGCTGTTGGCACTCGTCACCACCATAAATACCGTCGCCGCCGCCACCGCCATCCTCAATATCCTTACCACCATAAGCTTCATCACCACCCCCATAACCACCACTAGCACCAAGCAACCTTCAAACAAAAATTTCAAAACTCACATTCTAAACATGACATTTAAAATCCTAGATTTCAAGATTTAAATCATAAATTTCAAATGCCAAGAAATAAATAAAAACCATTCATATCTGGAATGGGGTTTCTAGACCACAATAATTTGGGCACAAATCGAGAATCTCATTTGAAATCCCCATTTAAAATCCCATTTGCAGATCGGGAATGAGACTTCAAGATCTGAAAAAATGCCCAGCGGAGATGAAGTGATGAAATGGAAGATAAAAGGCATCGAGAAAAGTTTAAATTTAAACACTTCTTTATTGAAACCTAGATCTAATATGATTACTAGTCTTCAAGTTCAAATCATATCCCCTCCATCTCCCTAACTCTTTCCCCAGCAGCGTTAAAAAAAAAAAAAAAAAAAAAAAAAAAAGAACACGACACCACCGGCATCCATCCCTCTTCTCAATAATTCTTTCTGCCACCATCTTTCTGCCCCATCTGTACACCATACCCAGATCTATTCAAAACCAACCACCTTATTCTCAGATCTATTTTTAAATCCACATATGGTGCAAGAGTGCTCATGGCTGTTGCCGGAGAAGAAGGAGGAGGCGGCGGCGGCTCTGGCGGAAGTGGGGATGGAGATGACTGAGATGGGGTGAGAAAGGCGATGACGAAGGTGTGGTGAGGAGGGAGATGACGAAGGTGGGGTCGTCGGTCGTGGGTGGAGATGGCGCCGGATGGCTGGGAGGGAAGGGGAGGCAGTGGCGACGGATCTGGTTTGATGAAGTATAGAGAAAATGGTGTTTGAGGTGATTTTAGGGTTAAGAGTAAAATGGGGAGTAGATTTTGTTTTTCTTCTTTTCCCTTAATTTTTATGCCCTTCAATGTCATGGAATACATTTCATAGGTCTGCAATTTGAAGTTTTGCATTTTGACCCTTATAAATCCATATTATCATCTAGTGTACGCCAACTATACCATCACATTGCCAAATAAGCAAATTTAATGAGTCAGCATGCCACCTCAGAAAATTTAAATGTGAAAATGACGGTAAATTGATGGAATGACTCTTAAGTAAAAAAACGTAGTTTGAGGATTCTTAAGTAAAAAAAATGGTTTGGTTACCAAAAAGTAAAAAATAGATAAGTTTGTAGATACCCCGGGAAAACCACAACTTGGCTAGAGCGGTGAATTATCCTAGGATGTCTAATTGATTTTATTTTGTTTAGAGTCGCCACCTATGTTTTTGAAGGAACATAAGAAAAACCTAGAAATAGCCTAATTTATGTACAAAACCAGATATTCGGGAAGAGAAGGGTTCGGGGGTTAGGTGACGAAGTGGGAAGTACTTAAACATCCACTCCGCCCCGCTTACGCGGGTCTTGCTACTATTGGTGTTCTAATGCTAAATGTCCTTATTTTAATCTGAGAAAAGTGCTAACAATTATAATGTAAAGAAAAGGGGAATTACAAAAGAGAAATAAAAGAAACTTGTTTTATTGATTAATTCATGCTAAAGATTACATGTCAAATAATTACATTAAGATATGATTGATAAATTAAAATGGAGTTTAGAATGTTGGAATGTAACCTTGGCCAAACTTCAATGGTGAAGTGGCATTTTGGTTGTATTCCTTTTTATGGAGATTGCATACACATTAGAAGAGATGAAAGATGAAGAAAGCAAATAAAGAGTTTTGATAAAGAGAAATAAAAGAGTTTAGAAGGAGAAAGTGGGCATTGTACCTTGTGCTTGAATGGGGAAGAACCAATTTGTCTATAGTAACCACTCTTGAAAATGAACTTTTTAGTTTTTAGAGAGTTTTTGAGTCAAGAATCATTCCTCCTCTTTTTCATGGTGGAATGAATAGGTATTTATAGGTGTTAGGGAAGTATTTGTGGTCACAAAGATGGCCCTTCCCCGGATCAAGCCAAGGCATAATGGCCTTGGGGGTTACAAATCAGAAAAGGGGAAATTTGGCAAAATCTGGGATTCTAGAGGTGGGAAGCGCGTACATCCCACCCCCCTATGGGAGGCGCACGCCTCTCACAAAGGAGGGCAAAGGCGCGCACTTCCCACCTTCAGAAAATCCATATTTTAGCCCAAAAGTTAACCCCGTTATGCAGTTAAGCCCCAAAACTAACGAAATCAGTCAAAACTTAATGAACACCACGAAAGTCAACAAAACAAAGTAAACAAAGATTCAAGGTTGACTTTGTCACTTAGTCAAATCCAATACTAACGGAATAAGTCAAGAACTTAACGAAAAGTAACGAAAGTTAACGAAAAGTAACAAAACTTAACAGAAAAGAGGAAGACAGAGAATGTGTATGCAATCGGGACATGAGAGGTCCAAGGTGGGGTGTCTACATAGCCCCTCGGCGACGTGGATTGCAAAGCAAAACGCGTCGACGAAAGAAAGACAACCACCGAGGACATTGACAAAGAAAAAGAAAGAAGAGAAAGCAAAGACTTAATGAAAGCAGGAATTTGAAATTGCGAGAGATAGAGGTGCGCTCCCTGTGTGAGCGGAATTTATTGATAGAGGATGTGGCATGATCCGTTTATAAATCTGCCGACTGAATCCGTTAGTGAATCAACTTGATGAATCCGTTGGTGAATCCATTGAATGAGTCCGTTGGTGAACCCTGTTGACGAATCTGTAAGTAAATCTGTTTCATGAATCCGTTGGTGAATCCATTGAATGAGTCTGTTGGTGAACCCTGTTGACAAATCTATTAGTGAATCTGTTTGATGAATCCGTTGGTGAATCCATTGAATGAGTCCGTTGGTGAACCCTGTTGACGAATCCGTTAGTGAATCCGCTTGATGAATCTGTTGGTGAATCCATTGATTGAGTCCGTTTGTGAACCCTGTTGACGAAATCGTTAGTAAATCCGCTTGATGAATCCGTTGGTGAATCCATTGAATGAGTCCGTTGGTGACCCTGTTGACGAATCCGTTAGTGAATCCGCTTGATGAATCCGTTGGTGAATCCATTGAATGAGTCCGTTGGTGAACCCTGTTGACGAATCTGTAAGTAAATCTGTTTGATGAATCCGTTGGTGAATCCATTGAATGAGTCTGTTGGTGAACCCTGTTGACAAATCTATTAGTGAATCTGTTTGATGAATCCGTTGGTGAATCCATTGAATAAGTCCGTTGGTGAACCCTGTTGACGAATCCGTTAGTGAATCCGCTTGATGAATCTGTTGGTGAATCCATTCATTGAGTCCGTTGGTGAACCCTGTTGACGAAATCGTTAGTAAATCCACTTGATGAATCCCTTGGTGAATCCATTGAATGAGTCCGTTGGTGAACCCTGTTGACGAATCCGTTAGTGAATCCGCTTGATGAATCCGTTGGTGAATCCATTGAATGAGTCCGTTGATAAACCCTGTTGACGAATCCGTTAGTGAATCCGCTTGATGAATCCGTTGGTGAATCCATTGAAATAGTCCGTTGGTGAACCTTGTTGATGAATCCGTTAGTGAATCCGCTTGATGAATCCGTTAGTGAATCCATTGAATGAGTCCGTTTGTGAACCCTATTGACGAATCCGTTAGTGAATCCGCTTGATGAATCCGTTAGTGAATCCATTGAATGAGTCCGTTTGTGAACCCTGTTGATGAATCTGTTAGTGAATCCGCTTGATGAATCCGTTTGTGAACCCTTTACTGAATCCGTTTGTGAATCCATTGGTCGAATCCGTTTGTGAATCCGATGGTTGAGTCCGTTTGTGAAACCGATGCTGAATCTGTTTGTGAATCCATTGGTCGAATCTTTTTGTGAATCCGATGGCTGAGTCCGTTTGTGAACCCTTTGCTGAATCCGTTTGTGAATCCATTGGTCGAATCCGTTTGTGAATCCGATGGTTGAGTCCATTTGTGAACCCTTTGCTGAATCCGTTTGTGAATCCATTGGCTGAACCCGTTTGTGAGTCCGATGGTTGAGTCCGTTTGTGAACCTGTTGCTGAATCCGTTTGTGAATCCATTGGTCGAATCCGTTTGTGAATCCGATGGTTGAGTCCGTTTGTGAACCCTTTTCTGAACCCGTTTGTGAGTCCATTGGTCGAATCCGTTTGTGAATCCGATGGCTGAGTCCGTTTGTGAACCCTTTGCTGAATCCGTTTGTGAATCCATTGGTCGAATCCGTTTGTGAATCCGATGGTTGAGTCCGTTTGTGAACCCTTTGCTGAATCCGTTTGTGAATCCATTGGCTGAACCCGTTTGTGAGTCCAAATGCTTGTACCTGTTATGTGTATGCTTTGCAGATATATGTGCTTGTGAAAGAAAATGTGTGAACATGGGCGGATTTACAGTGTTAGTAGGGGGTACACGTGCACCCAGTCAACCCAGTTTTTTAATTTTTTTTTACTAAGTGCACCACCAAAAAAAATAATTAGAGTGGCAATTTAACTAGAAGGGGTATGAACTTAGTAGAAGGAAAACTTAAAACAAAGCTGCTGAAGTATACCAGTAGCCACACATCGCAAAATCAGGGGAAAAAGAAAAAACCTTACCGACCGTGGACGAGAGAAAGAAAGAGCGCAGAGCCGCAGATCCGCCTGTTCGAACTGTCGATCTTCATCACCAAGCTTCTTAATCCTTTGCACAATTGCACTCTTCACTCTTGTAAGAACCCTCAATTTTTTTTGAACTTATGTACTTGAATATAATTGCGTTTTGAAATTTTTTGGTATGAAGTTAATTAGTGTAAATTGTGCACCCGGTGCTTGGAAATCCTAGATCCACCACTGTGTGTGAAGTGTGAAATTGTGCTTGTGGTGTGGTGTGATGAGAGAGAGATTTTTCAAAGATGGAGAAATTGTTTTTGTGTACGATGTGATTTGAAAGGAGATTTGATGGATGATGTTCATACCTTCACTTACCATGGCCGCTTGATTTGGGATGGATTTCTGATGTTGTGGCTTTGATGAAGAATGTCCATGCTTTGGATGTTGATGAGTTGCTTTCACTTTCGATGGAGGCATGATCACTTTTGATGATGGGTTGGTTGTGCCAAAAGGCTGCCTACGTATCCCTTGAAGGGAATCAGACCAGCGTAGTTCAAGGATGATGGAGAATGCTGGGGATGAAGCTTAGAGCAAATACTTTTACGCAAGTAAGGAGACAAGAAGAAAAATAAAAATAAAAATCTTTTTTTTGTCGTTTTTTTTTAGTTCGTGTGTGAACCATTTTAGCCATGGTGTGTTTGTAAAGTCAACCCAAGATCAAGTCATGTTCGGTCGAAGTCCGAATTGCCTAGCTTGAATTCTGTTGTCACTGTTATGCCCAACGAGGATTGATGTCTAGCCCCAAGAGATTTGTTGATTATGGGGCTTCAAAAGACTTTCGATGCCGAGATACCAAGAGGTTGCTGACTGTGAAGCCCCTAGAATGCCCTTGATGCCAAACTTTGAGTGACTCGTGAAGCCCCAAGATAAATCAGCTCTTGGCCCATTTAAGCAAATCTCCTTTGGTTTTTGATGTGAGCAAGTCCCAATAGGATATTATTGATACGAAGCTTCGAGAGATTGCTAAGCCCCAAGTGTCATGTACTTGTTGTTTGCGAGCTTCAAGATGGTGGAATGTGAAGACCTTTCGATGTAAAGCCCCAAATTATCTTGGAATCGGCCCGGCATTGAGAGCGGATGCACCGTCGGGTAGGATTCTTGATAGAGATCTCCTTCTTACTCTTACTGGGTAGATGAATAGCCTTATTGTGGTCGGTACCCAAATGGTGGAAAGCTTATGTCAAAAGATGCAGTAATGACTTGCGGTGCCATCGAGGTCGTGGATGATAAGGTCTTGGTGTGATAAGGTCCCAAATGGGTATGCTTGCTTGAGTCTTCTTGAGTTGAACTAAAGACGGATCTTTGGATGCAACTAGTGCTTGAGGCGCAAGAGCCACACTTTTTGCTTTTGATCTTGGAGAAGGGGGTGCTGAATTGCAGAAACATTGGGATTGGCCAAGGCATTTCCCGCTATAACCCTAGAGTTTAGCATATTGAATCTTTTTCCTTTTCTCTAAGACTTCATTCATAATCTCGTTGTAAGTTATAACAAGAATCATCAAATTCATTCATAACTTCGGAGCCCTCCTTTCAAACCAGAAGACCTTTGACGTGAAGTACTGAGAGACCCTTTAAGTTTGGACCACTCCCCACATTGTATTGCATCGAGTATCATTGCCCAAAAGATTGTCGAAGCCCTTTAAAAAGACTTTCGGTGCCAAATTGATAGAGGAAGCTTCAAATGTTGCACATGACTTTGCTAGGGCCACCGTTGGGGGAGGTGAAGTGAATTGCATTTTTGCTGAGGGAGCCTTTCAAACTTGAGTCTAGCCCCTAGAGTGCCATCACCGATTGTAAGTAGAGAAAGGCCTATCCTTGATTGGGGGAACAGGCACGGGAACACATGACAAGAAGGCTTCTCGACATTCCCTTTGAGATACCTTGAGGATAGTAGCACACATCTTTCTTGAGCATAGCCCCTAGGGCTCATTAACTGTCAAATGAAGTAAAAGAAGCTCTCATTCTTGAGTCACATAGCCCCTAGGGCGTCATCATTTGTCGAGCAAAGCAAGAGACTCGTCCTCGTGTGAGGGAACAAACATAAGAGGACATGGCAAGAGATACTCCATTCTCGGGAAGTCTTCTGACATACTGTAGGGGCACATGCTTGGAGAAGCTTGAAAACTGAGTCACACGTTGTTGCCATTTGCTTCCCAAATCAATTGACTCACTGGGGACCATTTGTGCAACCTCGTATCCCTCAATGATGGGCTCGTTCTCAGATGGATCTTGGTTACCACGGGCCTTCTTTCACATGAACCCGAAAATGGATATTGCAAAAACAACTTCTCTTATGCCAATAACCCAAAACGACCGTTGATTGTGCCGTATCTTGTCGAGCCCTTTGAAGTTGTCTCGGCAGGGAATTGACTTGCTAAGGAGATTCAATGTAGAACTTGTGTAGTCTGTCTTCTTTAGAGGCAGAGGATCTCTATTTCTCTTTCCCTTCTCTCTCTCACTCTCACATCATTTTTTTATGACGCACCCTGTTTTTTGCCTAGACCGCCCTTTCGGGTTTTCAATCTAGCGGGCATCTCTTTTGCGTCTTCATTTTTTTTTGACTCAATTGATGAGGAAGTGTGCATTGACTCTAGCTGAGGAGATAAGACATGTGATTTTGCGGTGGAGACCTTTTGTCACTAATGATGAGTGACATTGACTCAACTAGGGAAGTAACCCCTAGTATTAACTTCATGTATTTAACCATTTTTTTGAATGACTCATGAATGCAAGTAAGTCATTAAGAGAGAAGAGAAAGAAAGCCCCAATTTGATTGCAAGAAACTGGGAGTATCGCTGAAAAATAAGAAGCCCCTAGACTCGACAAGGAACGTGAAATGATTTCAAATCTAGGAAAGTTCTTCAATCTTGAGGTGATTAACTCATTGGCAAATGACTCGTACAAAGATATCTTGACAAGTTTGAGATGAAGGCCGATCATCATAACGCACTAGGGCTAAACATATCTTCTTTCTTGCATGAGACCGGACCCGCAGGTTGCCTAAGTTCCTCCAGTGTAGAGGCTCAGGTCACCATAGTTCTTGTGGATGCTCCATTCTTCATGATGGTTTGTTGCTTCGTCGTGATTTTTGTCGATGTAGCTTTGTCCTTCGTTGGTGGATGATGATGTTGTGCACTTCTTTGATTGAGGGGGATTTTTTTTTTTTGTGCTCTAACTTTTGCCTACGTTGATTTGAGGAATTCAACCTAGCGTGCCTTTTTTTTTATCCCCCTTTGAAAACTTTGCTTGATTTCTCCATAGTTGTAGTTCCACCTTGCTTCGGCGCTTGATGTTGTTAACTTCGTCACGATGTTTAGCCCCTAGGCGTTCAAGTGATGGCCTTCGTTCTAAAACTTGTTTAGACATCTTTTCATCATTTTGCCAAGAATTAAATTGAACAACTTGGAATTGTGTATGAGGACAAGAACGACTTTTATTTATTGAAGACCAACTCAAACTTTGACATTAATGAGAAGGAAGAAAACTTAATGCACACATTGGAGGACTTTGACTCTTTTTTTTATTCCTATTACTAGGTAGAGAAAGAGAAACGGAGATTGTTGTCATCGTCCTTGCCGTTGTAGTTCTCCTTATGGCATGATCTCTTGTTGAAGCCCCAATTGAAGCCTCTTCTTTGATGAGTTCTTGCATGTTGTCACTCTTTAACTGTTGCCCTTCACCCACAGTAAATTCACCATTGTCGATCAAATCTTGGATGATGTTTCGGAGAAGGAAGCATCCTTCGGTAGTGTGACCGCTATGATTGTGGTGGTTGAACCATTCACCAAATGCATGATTCTTCGGTATCATCTTCGGCTTGTACCCTTCCAAAGGCTTGACCTTTCCACTCGCCACCAAAGTTTCAAATACTTCGGTTTGGGTTACTCCTAGGAGAGGAGTGAAAACTCAGTTGTTGGCGGTACTTTTGTGGCTTTTGAGGGACGGGCCACTTGAGCATGCTTTACCATTGAACTTTGCTTTGTTGTCGGTAAGCTCTTGCAAACGGGCCTTGAGTTCGGAAACCTCTTCTTAGTGAATCTTCCTCTCGAGATCAAAACGGGCTTGCCACAAATCGTCTTTGCGTCGGGCATCCTTGACAAGTCTATCCATTTGTTCCCCCATGGCTCTTATTATGTTGAATAGCCCTTAGTTGGACACGGAAATGTTCTCACCCTTGTTGTCGTTGCCGTTGGAAGCCATTGGACCTATTGGAAGAACACGGTTGATCTTAGGATGGCCCCACAAACACATTTTGAGTAAAATTATTCAACCCACAAACAAGAAAATGACTCAACCACATAACGAAAAATGACTATTTTTTTTATTTACAAAAGTCGGAAGGACGGAGTCCTTTTTGGGGTTTCTAGAAAAATAGTGGAATCGTCACACTAGTATATAGACCTTCTCGCGGTCCCATATACTCATCGGATTCCACCACGCTTGTGATACCTACATGTGATGGGATTAAACTAAATTAATGTCAATAAAGCATACATGTGGGGACGGAGTTTTATTTCGTCCATAATAACCACTTGTTTCTCTTGGAAACGGCATGTATGATTTGATGACATTAGTTTAGGGAAATCTCGACATACGAAAACCGACTTGGTCACGGAGTGTTAGAACCTAGACTAAGAAAGTGTTGGCTTGTGCTCGGCTAAAGAGAGGCTTAAAGGTCACCCCCGGCATGTAGTCATGAACTACGCCACGGACTGAGGTTTATCGCTTCGAGAGAGACAAGGTCGGGTGGAGCTTGAAACTCTCTAGGATGGGCCTCGACGGGTTTGGGGTTGGATTTGTGCGACTCGATAGTGAACAATTCATAGGAATATGTGCAGGTAGTGTGAGGTCAATCCAAGTGACAAAACAATTTTTTTTTTCAAAGAAAAAAAAAAGCAAATAAACACATATTTACAACTTTCGAATCACCCGTGTGACCGATAAAATAAACAGAAAATAAAAACTGTTTTGTGCAGGCCTGGTGCCCACACACTGTTAATCATTCTGTTCTGTGCACTGTTCTGTTTCTGGGAAAATTGCCCAGAAGCGCGCGCATTGGGTAGTGAGAGTGGGAGGCGCGCGCCTCCGAGCGAGAGAGGCCGAGGTGTCCGATTCTGGGCAGTACCTGCAAATCAGTGGGTTCAAGGGATTGCCTTGACCCTAAATAAAAATTATTTCCCCTGCAGAAACTTGTTAGCACAGAAACATGGAATGGAATGACAAGAAGAAAGGCGGGCGATTCTGGTTCAAAGGGTCGGACGCGCGCGCTTTAGGCCAAGAAGGCCAGAGGCGCTGTAAGTACCCCAATCTGAAATTAACCAACTTTAGAGGAACTCTTAGCACCATTCAGGGATAAACTGATAGGCTGGGACCTTACTAAGATAAGCCTAAAATTCCAGGACTATTCCGGAATTAAAATTGGAAAAATCCAGAAGCTCGCCAGGCTGAGCCGTACGGATAATGTGGTTACTAGAGGGGCCAATCCGTACGGATGGTTTGGGCACCCTCAGTCCCAATAAATTGGACCATTGCTGATCATTTTAGAAGGGGGGAGAAAATGATTTGTGTATGTAAACTCTGCCAAACTGAGAGCAGATTAGGGATACAAACACATTCTTGAGTGAAAAAAGAGAAAGAAGATAGGCTTAGAACCAAAATTGGTGAGGTCTCCTTCTCCCCATCTTCTCTTCATCTCATAATCTATTTTATTTTGCCTTATTTACATTATGTCTTTATTATTCTTGCACATATTATGAATTGGAACCAAGTTCTTGATATGAATCAATGGTACCCTCATGTTCTATGCATGATCAAGGGTTCAAACCTAAGATGATCAAGGCTTGTTATCATTTAATGTCTCTTTACATTATGTATTCACATTAATGCACTTTACATTATATCTTTACATTAATACTCTTTACATTATGTCTTTACTTTTATGCAATTTATATTATGTCTTTACATTTATGCAAGTTAAATTTCATGACTTTACTTTTAAGTTGATTTTATGGTGAAATGATCAAGTTTGGATGATAAAGTTTCAATCTTTATCATTCAAACCTTGATTTAACTCCAATAATGTCCCTTTGGATGGTAAAGACTCAATCTTTATCCATCCAAAGGTTGATTTTTGATGTCCTAAGGCCTTTCCTTGGAAGAATCATCCATTTAGATGTTAAAGTTTCCATCTTTAACCATCCAAATGATGATTTTAGCTCAAATGCCATGTTCATCACATTTCTTAATTTTCCCCAATTATTGCTTTGATCACACCCAAAACCTTGTGTTTTGGTGTTTAATTAGTGATTAAGAGTATAGGGATGATTTAATTCAAGCTTTGTGTAAGTAAATAAACTGGAAAGATGTAAAACAGTTCTGTTTTAGCAGAATGCTCTGTTTCTGCCTGAAACTGGACTGATTTCTTGACAATCTGTAAAAACCCCAAGGATGACCTTCCCAGCCGTACAGCTAGTTTGGCCGGAGGGGTGAAGTTTCAGTCTTTCCCCTTTTCTGTCAAACTATATACAAAACAACCCTTTTTTTTGTTAAGTTTCTAACTGATTTTGTTAAAAGTCAGTTTCTCCCATTTTCAAGAACACACACACACACTTGCACAATTTTTGTTAACATACATAGGGAGACTCGAGTTTTTCCGAGGCACTTTGGGTGAACTACCGGTTAAGTTCTTCCCAAAGCGTAACCTAACCTCCGAATCCTTTGTCTCTAATCATTTTTCGTTAAGTTTGGGTTTAAAGTTAAACTAACGTGGTGACTCCGTTTTCCATTAAAGTACCGCGTTTGATTCTCGAGGGAACTATTCGTTTTTCCCGCGGGTATCTTACAGTGGCGACTCCGCTGGGGAATAAAGTGTTTTCAAACTTCTTTTTAGAAGCTTTGGGGACACCTTTGTATGGGTTAAACTCCCGTCCCCTTTTGTTGACTTTGTGCATGTTCGGTGTGTATTTTATGTTTCTGTTTTGATTTCTGGGAGTGAAACTGCTCTGGAAATGCAATAAACTGGGCCTTGATGAAAATTGAAGCTGAAAATCTGCAAAAATAATGGAGCTACTGCTCTAGCCGTACGGCTAATTTGGCTGAGCCCACAGAATGCTTCAAGCTAACAATTTTGTGCAGGGCAGAAGCATTCTGATGGTCCCCTTGCATTTCTTCTTGTCCAGGTTCCATTTACAGCCTCTACTTGTGCACCCTTGCCTTCATTTTCTTGGCTAAAACTCGATTTTCAAAGCTTGGTAATGCACAAATCTTTTGGATATAAAATTGGGTTTTCAAAGCCTCATTGTGCATCACCCCTTTTATAAAGTTTTGGTTTCTCAAATTCTTTTGTTGTGCACAACCTTTTTTTGTACAAATGATTTCCAAAAGGTTGTTGTTCTTGTTGTAAAATTTTGGTTTCAAAAACTTTTGGTTGTGCACAACCTTTCCATGTACAAAAGTTTGATCCTTGCTTGTTCATATCCTTGCTTGATTACTTGTGCAAATGCTTGTTCATTACACTTGTTCATATATTGTTCATACATTGTTCATGATATTAAAAAAAATTGAAAATTCCTATTTTGACTCAAAAGGGAACATAGAAGGCTTCACACAACGCGCACTTGACCTTGTGCACGTTCCAAAAACCCTTTAAACCCGGGATGGATGCCACGATGCAGCTTGATTGGTTCTCTTGTTCCCTTCTCACACGCACGGGTCCATTCCACCTCCCTTTTCGAGCCGAGTCAACCACACATGTCCGTGACACACAAAATACCGTGACCTTGGTTGGTTTTTGGTCTAGCTTATGTCATCACGTCCCTAATACGTGTCTGAAGTTGATTATGGCCAAGTTAACGCCCGAGTCACAACTCCTTGTGAAAGCAAGTGTGACCAAGGTCATCTGTGACCCAGTCCTTGACTTATGTGTTGATGTTAACCATAATTAACCTAAGTCATGTATTAAAGATAGGGTGACACCGTGTCATTAAGCCCTAATGTTTGATTCATCATAATAATCCTTAAGCCCAAAGTTGAGGTTAAAGACCCCTCGTTAAACGAGGTCATGCCAAATTTTCGTTAAGGCACTAAGCTAATCTTGACCTTAACCGGGGCTTAATTATGATAAGAATGGCCCATGCGTTGAAACTTTGCGACACACTAGATCCTAGGAATGGTTCTTTTGGTCAGTGGAAGCCACGTGCCCTATAGGACCCTCACCCAGGACAGTCCGTCCTTGGGAGTGTGCAACACAGGTGAAATACGAGGGGCTTATAGACGTAGTGTTGGCCTCCACTGATCCAGGATTTAGATTAGTTGCGAAAAAGAATAGAAATATTTTCCAACCATCTAAGGATAAAAATGCGTTTTAAAGAAAGCTCGAACAATAAATGGAAGCATGTTTTTAAGTTGCGCTCTAACGCTTGTTCATGCGAAAGATCACCCAATAAAAATGTTTTTTTTAAAGAAATGGGTGAATTCCCCAAAGTGCATGGCTCGGGTCTTTCCCTAAAATTTTACCCTTCAAGTCAAATCGGTTTTCCCTTCCGAGTCGAATCTCCGTGTGTCAAAGTCCATTTCTTACTCAAAGCATGGTTTTTCCGAGAATCTCACCAAAGCGCCCTTATGGCTTGTCGGTTCATCATTTGATAGGGAAGGATGGAAGCTCACCTAGAAATCGTTGAGAGAACCCTGGATGTCATGCAGCAAGTGATGAAAAGGTTGGAATATGACCAGGGCCGCCTGTTTGGGATTTTCAATAGAATGCACGAGAGACAAGATTCGGACTTGGAAAAGGAGACCGAAAGGATTTGGGTTCGAATGGTCCACCCTTGTCTTCGTGAGCTCTTGAAAGACAGGGAGAACGATTGGCACCAAGAAAGGAAGAGCGTGAGAGATGAAATGGACTCGCAAAGTCGCATCCATCAAGAAGACATGAAAAATGTCCAAGCTTGCATGAACACAATGGTGGACGCGTTTCTAGATATCAGAACCTACCTCAGAACTCACCCTCAGCTCAAAAATCCTCCGGCCGGGCCTGCCCCGAGCAATCCCTCCCCTGTTGCTTCCGTCATCTCCCAAATGACTTCAAGCCACTAAGAAAGCCTTCCTCCCCAATCACAACCCTCGAATGTAAGAGTGTCGCACAGAAACAGTCGGCCTGGACCCATTCTTCCCAAGCCAATTCGCCCTCAAAGAGCCGCTCCATATCGTCTCTTCCGTGAATTGGGGATTCCGAGAGTTCAATTACTTGATCAAGTGCTCAAGGAGGGAAAGATCCAGTTACTCAATCCGGATATGCTCTTAGCTGAACACTCTCACCAACGGTCCGATGAAACCTAATTCTGCCGATACCATCAAGGAGTGGGGCACACCACCGGAGCTTGTGATGCTTTGAAAGACAAGATTCAGGAGCTTATTGATGAGGGAATCATCACAAAGAAAGGAGATCAGTGGGTGTAAACCCGAGTAAAAGCAAGGAAGCCGAGGTTGAGGTTGTACGGAAAGGAGAAGAGAGAAAAAGAAAGAAACTAGGAGTGGTCTATGTTTCATAGGTTCTAGAGTCATTTCAAAAGTCCACTTTGGACATTGTCTTTATTTTCCCTGAGACCGATGGGGAAAAGTCCCAAGAAGAAAGATACCAAGTTGGTGTCTGATGGAGTCTGTACCAAGTTTGTTGATAGTCGAGTCGAGTCTGTAAAAATTTAAGTCCCTTATGAAATGAAACAGTTATTTTCCTTCTATTCTCTCTAGACTTAAGACATTATTTGCATATTACATTAATTCTTGGAATTGCCTTAGTTAATACTGTCAAATGATTGCTACGTCCCCAAGATGATGAATTGACTTCTAAGCATACTAGTCAATAACGACTCATTAAGGACAAATGGACTCAACACAAATAAAAACGTTCAATGCAAACAATTAATCTTGATATGAATAAATGTTGTGATCAATTGGCATGAAGAAACCATTAATGGCAAGCCTTCCCCCGATACACATTCCCCGATACACAATCCGATACACTTTTCCATGCAAACCCTCGATGCAAATCAAAAGTCATCCCAAGACAATGAAAGTGAAAGGATGTTGTTGCTCAACCACCAAAAACTCAACCATTATCGCACGTGCGCGACCAAGCAAAGTACTTCCCAGATCCTCAAAGTCAAAGTGAGAAGTGACAGATGCTCCACCAAAGGCTAATGTTTTCCCCTTCTCTAAAGAGAAAGAGAGAGAGTAAAAAAATGGAAAAAGGGAAAGGAAATGAATATGGAGAGAAAAATACTCACCCCGAGAGAGAGTCATAAAAAAATTGAAAGAGGGAAAGGAAATGAATATGGAAAGGAAGTCTATCTCAAATGACAACAGAGAAGGGACTCACCTCAAAAGGGGCCCATTCATCTTAAAAGGAGTTCACCACAGAACAAAGTGATCTACATCGAAAGGGAAACAACATCCTTCAAAAGGACACCAACCCCAATAAAAGGCGGTACAAGGCCGAACTACGGCGACCTGAGCTCCTCAAACTGAGGGGAACGTAGGCAACCTTCGGGCCCGGTCACAACATGAAACAAAATCATCAAACCTTGGTTCTCTCCAAAATGACCAAGTCTCTTTCCCACGGTCCTATCAATGACCGATTTTCCCAGAAACGCTTAGCCCGGTCACATCAAAGGCCGATCCCCTAAACACATCTCCTTTCTCGATCTTGCCATTAATCGAATCCTTATCTTAATTGATCACGACATTTACGCATGTTAAGGCTAATTGCTTGTAGTAATCCTAACTTAATAATGAACATGGTCCATTCAAGCAATCATTTTGACAATCTTAACTAAGGAGAATTTCAAATGTCTCGACAAGTCTTCTTTTCCACATTTTAGGAAAGAGACAAACACTGAATTTATGTCCATAGGCTTCCTTCCTCAGAAAAGGGACTCACTCCCGCAAGTTCCTATGTCTGTTCTTCCTTTGTTTGAGCAAGCGTAACTTGCTCCTATTCATGTCTTTAGTCAACTAGACCACTCCTAGGAAAAGAAAGTGAGGGTGCAAGGAGAGCAGACCGGTATGATTGAAACCCAGAAAAGATGGCCCGTGCAAAGGATAGGTCACATTCCGAATGAAGGAGGGTTCACAACAAAGGAGGATTCACAACGAAGGAGGGTCCACACCCAAGGAGAGTTGGCACCCGAGGGGTATCTCCCGTTCGAAAAGTAAAACCTGGGCTAGCAAGTCAAGATAAGCACATTGGAGAGATTAACGGAAAAGTCATGCTTTGGTAAACCTAATTAGGTCAGAACCCAGAGTCATAATCTCCCAATAAAGGTTCTCAGCTTTTGGAAATTCCCCAGAGGTCCTCAAAATTTTGGTAAAAAAGTCAACCCTCTACGTCAACCGTACGGATGGTTTGTCCCCTGTAAAAAATTCATATCAGCAGCCCATACCAGCATGCTACCCACAAATGATGAGACCTATTCTCATCTGCTCAAAACGTGTCAAAACATGTCCCAGTCCGTACATAGTTGAGTCTATACACATTCCCGGGGATTCCCCACAAATCACAGCACCAAAAAGCCCTTCTCAAGGCCCGAATCATGCATTTAAATGAATTTGCAAGCAAAAGAACATTTTTGACATTTAACACAAGATTTTACACATATTGTTTCCAAAACAAAGCAAGACATAAAAATTGTTCAAACAGGTACAGCTACTCGGAATCCGGGTCTGAATCAGGCGGAGGCAAATAAGAGATGCTTGGCCCCCGGGATGGATAGGAGTTAGGATCAAAATGGAAAAGAGACTCCTCCAAGCTCATGTCCTCGCCAGTGGATGGCTGAAAAGAGCGCCAAGCAAATCGAGAAGAAGGGCCCGGACGGTCGGCAGAAAATGACTCGGGCCGCTCCAAGGTCAAGTGGGCAAAAGGATCTGGGGCAGTTTCATGAGTGTCCGCCCCTCCCAGCGAGCCTCAAAAAGATGATATGTCAGCAGCACTTATAGACTGACTACGAACATAGGAGGGAGGCAGCTCCACGCTTGATGCCCTCTTGTGAGGTCTCTCTTCACCACTCACGGAGCTCCTGCCCGGCACAAAGTTGTATTCTACTTGAGGCCCCTTGGAAGAATGACCTGTAAACTTCCTAAACCACTTCTTGGCCCACCCCAAGAAGCCGGTCCGCCTTAGCAGTGCTCGTCCCGAAATCTGCACATGAAAACAGAGATGGCTCAGCAAAAGAGACAAAGATGAAGGGAGTGTGTGCGCAAATCAAAGGAGAAGCATACCGCCTCAATCGGGATCTCCCCAGCTGGAAACCCCTCCCCTGGAGTAGACAAATCAACCTGGTGCACCCTAACATCCATGCAGATGAAAGAATAGTCTGTCCACACCGGAGGAGCTACCCCAGAAGCTACCACCTGCGGTGATCTGAGCCGAGTAGCCACAAAATGGCCATATGCCTCGCCAGTGATCAGATGGGCCACGTCCACCCCCATGAGATGAGGGTCCTCTCCTCGGTCAGCCCCAAACATGGTCTCGGGAGGATCCACGGGCACCCTCTGCACAAGCCCCAGTCCGTGCTGCCATAGGACCCTCTCACCCAAATAAAAGGCCTCGCCCCGGAACCCCACTAGCAACCTCCTCTGTCTAGTCACCCTCAGAGACTCACTCATCTCAAAACCTATCTCCTCATACCTCGACCAGGGAAACAGGTTTAACCCCTCTGGCATAGGCCCCCTCAGCACCGCCTTCACATCGTGTAATAAACAGCGACTCGTCCCTTGGACCCCCTCTTCTCTCGGACCTCCCTGGACCATCAAATCATGGCCGGAAAATGGATACTCTGGTCGAGAGATGGCCTCCATCGATAGCTGCCAAAGACCTCGTAGTACCAAGCCTGAAAAGGAAAGACGAAGAGGCTTTTTAGTACGCGAGAACAAAAACAAAAGCCAATGCAAAGAATAAAGCAAAGGCAGAGAGGGATGAAAGAGAGAAAGCAAAATACCTCTAGGACAAATTGAAAGCAAGCCAAAGACTTGCTCGCCTTCCGACTATACTTGTCAAGCTCAATGTATATCTCGGCAAGGCCTGCCTCTCCCCAAGCGATGCCCTTGATGGTCTCCGGTGTGGTCAAAGAGCCTAGGAGAGGAAACATGCACGTCGTGTCGGCATTAGCAAAAATAGTGTTGCCAAGAAGGAGCCACACGTAGGAGCGCCTGAGTTGCTCAGCTGTAACCCGGCCCGCCGCGTATTCCGGAAAGTTGGCCCGGATGACCTTCTCGACATTCTGCATGAGGATACTCAAACCTTTGGTGGGGCCCGTAAAGCCAATGAGCGCCCCAATATCTGCCTCAGGGATCCTATCCCTCCACTCAATCGGTTGCCCATCAAAAGAGAGCCCGGTGATCGCTGAGAAGTCCGCGGGAGTCACAGTTACCTCCCCCCAACTCAAATGAAAAGTGTGGGTTGAGTCCCACCAATACTCGCCAAGGGCATTGAGAAGCCCCATACTCTTGTTGGTGTTAACCAACTTATCCACGGAATCAATGAAAGGAACCAAACCAGTGCGCTCCACCCACTCCCTCAGACCGGGTTCACCATTGACGGACTCAGGCATAGCCTCCCATAAGGAGAAGCAAGCGTCCGGAGACCCTCGAGATTTGGGATCACCGCCCTGCAGGTAAACACAACAAAGGTATGAATAACACAGTTTAAAGTACCAATGCACATGCTAAATGCAAAATGAACATGTAGAAAAGTTTTTCCGTCCCCTTTCAAATTGCATAGACATTTGAGGGTTACTTTGAAAAATGGTTTCCGTCCCCTTTCAAATTACATAGACATTTGAAGGTTGTTTTGAAAATAAAAATGTTTTCCGTCCCCTTTCAAATTGCATAGACATTTGAGTGTTACTTTGAAAAATGCTTTCCGTCCCCTTTCAAATTGCATAGACATTTGAAGATCACTTTGAAAAAGAAAAGTTTTTTTCGTCCCCTTTCAAATTGCATAGACATTTGAGGGCCATTTTGAGAAAGAAAAATTTTCCCCTTTATTTAAATTGCATAGTCATTTAAAAGAAGGCCATCATGAACAAAGTCCGTCCCCTTCATAACATTTAACAAATAATCCTAGGCAATGCTAGCATGCACATAAACATGTCAAAATGGATAGTCCAACCTAAGGTACAAGTATTTTATGCACAAAAGTGTAGGATCACACTGTAATTGTCAAAAGCGTAGCTAGGCATGTCCGAATGAGGGAGCAAACACATGTCCTCGATCATTGTGACTCCAATTTCATGAAAATGAGTTCAATTACGCAAAATGATCCAAGAAGTGCAAAAATCCTAATCTGCATGAACATAAACCCTAGGTTTAAGAAATGCATTAATCAAGAAGGGAATGGCTTAGAAGTACTTACCCAGTCACCTTGGCACAAATGCAAGGTAGGAGATTTGTAGAAACCCGCTTCCGCATCCTTGAGATAAACTGTGTAGCCTCAGAAGTTTCGGGCCATGTCGAGGCTCTTCTCAGCCCCTCTAGGATAGCCAACGCGTGCCCGTCCCGCCATGAACAATCCTTGTACAATCTAAGGAAGAAAATTCAAAAATTGATGGAGTTTTCCCTCTCAATTTCGTCTCTGCTTTCTCTATTTCTCGACTGAGTTTTAGAAAAATAAGCAGACCATCCGTATGGCTGCTGTGTTTTGAAAAAGAAGGGACGAACCCTCAATCCGTACGGATGGTTTGGGCGAGAAAAATTCCTGCCCAAAATTTACACTTTGGCCCCTAGTGCCTTGAATCCTAGAACACTTAGGCAGTCCTTGACAAAAACCCAGTAAAACTTTGTCCCTAAGTGAGCATACTTAGGCGGTCCCCACGTGACGTAAGCCCATTATTTTGTCTGCTTAGAAAGAAAACCAGGTTGTCCCTGATGTAAGCCCTGTAAAATTAAAAGGTTTAGAAACTTAGGCAGTCCCTGACCTAAGCCCAGTAAAATTTTATCCCCTAAGTGAGCATACTTAGGCGGTCCCCCTTGTGAAAAATGTTGCCTTAGCGAACATACTTAGGCTGTCCCTGATGTAAGCCCAGTAAAATTGAAAGGTTTATACACTTAGGCTATCCCTGACGTAAGCCCAGTAAAATTGAAAAGTTTATACACTTAGGCGGTCCCCACGCAACGTAAGCCCATTGCTTTGTTTGACTAGTATGAAAATACACTTAGGCAGTCCCTGACTTAAGCCCAGTAAAATTTTGTCCCCCAGAGTGGTCATTTTAGGTTAAGAAAACCTTTGTCCCGGCAGTCCAAAATGACGTAAGACCATCATTTAAGTCAACCCTCTCCATAGAGCCAATTTGACCATGTCCCGCCTCTGACCAGCCGAGAGTCATGCCCGTTCCTTAAGTCAACCCTCTCTATAGAGCCAAACTGACCAAATCCTGCCTCTGACCCACCGAGAGTCATGCCCGTATCCTTTTAGTCAACCTCCTCCATAGAGCCAAGTTGACCAAATCTCGCCTTTGCCCAGCCGAGAGTCATGCCCATTTCCTTTTAGTCAACCCTCTCCATAGAGCCAAGTTGACCAAGTCCCGCCTCTGACCCGATGAGTGTCCCGCACGTTCCTTTAGGTTAACCCTCTCCATAGAGCCAAGTTGACCAAATCCCGCCTCTGACCCTCAAAGAGTCATGCCCGGTTCCTTTAGGTCAACCCTCTCCATAGAGCCAAGTTGACCAAGCCTGCCTCTGACCCGCCGAGAGTCATGCCCGTTCCTTAAGTCAACCCTCTCCATAGAGCCAAGTTGACTAGATCCCGCCTCTGACCCGTCGAGAGTCATGCCCGTATCCTTTTAGTCAACCTCCTCCATAGAGCCAAGTTGACCAAATCCCGCCTCTGACCAGCTGAGAGTCATGCCCATTTCCTTTTAGTCAACCTCTCCATAGAGTCAAGTTGACCAAGTCCCGCCTCTGACCCCCGAGAGTCATGCCCATTTCCTTTTAGTCAACCCTCTCCATAGATCCAAGTTGAACAAGTCCCGCCTCTGACCCCCGAGAGTCATGCCTGTTCCTTTTAGTCAACCCTCTCCATAGAGCCAAGTTGAACAAGTCTCGCCTCTGACCCCCGAGAGTCATGCCCGTTCCTTTTAGTCAACCCTCTCCATAGAGCCAAGTTGACCAAGTCCCGCCTCTGACCCCCGAGAGTCATGCCCATTTCCTTTTAGTCAACCCTCTCCATAGAGCCAAGTTTACCAAAGTCCCGCCTCTGACCCCCGAGAGTCATGCCCGTTCCTTTTAGTCAACCCTCTCCATAGAGCCAAGTTGACCAAAGTCCCGCCTCTGACCCGCCGAGAGTCATGCCCGTCTCCTTTTAGTCAACCCTATCCATAGAGCTAAGTTGACCAAATCCCACCTCTGACCAGCCGAGAGTCATGCCCGTTCCTTAAGTTAACCCTCTCCATAGAGACAAGTTGACCAAGTCCCGCCTCTGACCCGATGAGTGTCACGCACGTTCCTTTAGGTCAACCCTCTCCATAGAGCCAAGTTGACCAAATTCCGCCTCTGACCCGCTGAAAGTTATGCCCGGTTCTTTTAGGTCAACCCTCTCCATAGAGCCAAGTTGATCAAGTCCCACCTCTGACCCACCGAGAGTCATACCCATCTCCTTTAAGTCAACCCTCTCCATAGAGCCAAGTTGACCAAATCCCGCCTCTGACCCGCCGAGAGTCATGCCCGGTTCCTTTAGGTCAACCCTCTCCATAGAGCCAAGTTGACCAAATCATGCCTCTGACCCGCCAAGAGTCATGCCTGTTCCCTTAGGAGAGGATGACAGATATCCACCTAGCCCTTAGGTTTGAGTAGCCTTAAAGTTTCACACCTCTTCCGAACTACGTTAGGCTTGATTCCCCGTAAACGGGATATGTAGGAATCCTATACCCTTAGGTCAAGCCATGCAACCAAATCGGTCAAGCCGTCCTCCCATCAGATTGGGATGCTTATTTTTATCGACAACCCCGCTTTTCCAAAGCGACATTGCCGAGGGGCTCTGTAAGTACCCCAATCTGAAATTAACCAACTTTAGAGGAACTCTTAGTACTATTCAGGGATAAACTGATAGGCTGGGACCTCACTAAGATAAACCTAAAATTCCAGGACTATTCCAGAATTAAAATTGGAAAAATCCAGAAGCTCGCCAGGCTGAGCCGTACGTATAATGTGGGTACTAGAGGGGCCAATCCGTACGGATGGTTTGGGCACCCTCAATCCCTATAAATTGAACCCTTGCTTATCATTTTAAAAGGGGGGAGAAAATCATTTGTGTGTGTAAACTCTGCCAAATTGAGAGCAGATTAGGGATACAAACACATTCTTGAGTGAAAAGAAAGAAAGAAGATAGGCTTAGAACCACAATTGGTGAGGCCTCCTTCTCCCCATCTTCTCTTCATCTCATAATCTATTTTATTTTGCCTTATTTACATTATGTCTTTATTATTGTTGCACATATTATGAATTGGAACCAAGTTCTTGATATGAATCAATGGTACCCTCATGTTCTATGCATGATCAAGGGTTCAAACCTAAGATGATCAAGGCTTGTTATCATTTAATGTCTCTTTACATTATGTCTTTACATTAATGCACTTTACATTATGTCTTTACATTAATGCTCTTTATATTATGTCTTTACTTTTATGCAATTTATATTATGTCTTTACATTTAGGAAAAACTGCAAATATAGTACCTGAACTATTGGGGTTATTTTGGATTTGGTACCTGGACTCTCATTTTTTGCACCCGTCATACCCAAACTCTAATTTTTATTGTATTCGTCATACCTACCACTAACGACATCCATTTTGCACCCGTTATATTATTGTATCCGTCATACATTTAGGAAAACTGCATATATAGTACCTGAACTATGTAAAGAGAATATCTACACCCTTTCTCCTTCATCTTCTACCCTTCGCCTTCATCTTCTTCACCTTTCAATGGCTACTCCCTCCACCCAATAACATCCTTAGCCTAGTTCCTAATGGAAAGCCCCACAATCTGGCTCACCCTCCTCCTCTTCCCCTCCGGCCAACACAAATCCAACCCAAATCTGACTAATCCGATTTGAAAATCAAAATCACCCATAACATCTGGGTTTTTTCTTCAAATATTTGAATCTTCGAATTTCTACTCTGGGTTTTTTCCCTCAAACCCAGATCTGGGTTTTTTTTTAAACTTCAAATCTGGTCGCCATGGGTTTTTTCGAATGTTGCCTTGATCTGGGTTTTTTTCTTGAAAATCAATTTCTTTGAATGATTTCTCAAGCAATTTCTTCAAACGATTGTTGCCTTGATCTGGGTTTTTTCTCTTGACCTTGATTTCTTGACTTCGCTGATGAACTGGCTGGATTTGGATATTTTTTGGACTCGGTCCGGCGTTTGTCACCGGAGCTTTGATTTTCTGGCAGGATAAAACTAGTCAGAGAAAACGTTGATGATTTGTTGGAATTTTCTCACTCCTCAACCTAGCTTCTTGAATTTTTAGTCATTTGATTTTTGTCAAATCAATTGCCTATTTTTCTTTTCATTTTTCTCTTTATGGGGAAAATCTGGGAATTTTTCTCCAGATTAATCTAGTTGTGTAGGTGTTGGGTTGAATAGGATTTTTCTGGGTTGGTGATGCTTGTAGTGGTGTTTTTGTTGGCTGTGATGGCCTTGAAGATGGCAGTGGTGGTGGTGTTGATGGTGGAAATGGTGGGAAAACCTTGATTTCTTGACGTTATTTGTCTTCCTATTTTACCCCTACAAAATTTATCACGTGTATGGTCACATGATGACTTAACTGAGAAAAATGGATGTCGTTAGTGGTAGGTATGACGGATACAATAAAAATTAGAGTTTGGGTATGATGGGTGCAAAAAATGAGAGTCCAGGTATCAAATCCAAAATAACCCCAATAGTTCAGGTACTATATTTGCAGTTTTTCCTTACATTTATGCAAGTTAAATTTCATGTCTTTACTTTTAAGTTGATTTTATGGTGAAATGATCAAGTTTGGATGTAAAGTTTCAATCTTTATCATTCAAACCTTGATCTAACTCCAATAATGTCCCTTTGGATAGTAAAGACTCAATCTTTATCCATCCAAAGGTTGATTTTTGATGTCCTAAGGCATTTCCTTGGAATAATCATCCATTTGGATGTTAAAGTTTCCATCTTTAACCATCCAAATGATGATTTTAGCTCAAATGCCATGTCCATCACCTTTCTTAATTTTTCCCCAATTATTGCCTTGATCACACCCAAAACATTGTGTTTTGGTGTTTAATTAGTGATTAAGAGCATAGGGATGATTTAATTCAAGCTTTGTGTGAGTAAATAAACTGGAAAGATGTAAAACAGTTCAGTTTCAGCAGAATGCTCTGTTTCTGCCTGAAACTGAACTGATTTCTTGACAATCTGTAAAAACCCCAGGGATGACCTTCCCAGCTGTACGGCTAGTTTGGCCGGAGGGGTGAATTTTCAGTCTTTCCCCTTTTCTGTCAAACTGTTTACAAAACAA
Organism: Campanula takesimana; assembly: GCA_026119855.1. Taxonomy (NCBI): domain Eukaryota; kingdom Viridiplantae; phylum Streptophyta; class Magnoliopsida; order Asterales; family Campanulaceae; genus Campanula; species Campanula takesimana. The sequence goes on from JAOWBW010000099.1 coordinate 286,037, forward strand.
CCTTTTTTTTTTTTTGTTAAGTTTCTAACTGATTTTGTTAAAAGTCAGTTTCTCCTATTTTCAAGAACACACACACACACACACTTGCACAATTTTTGTTAACAAACTTAGGGAGACTCGGTTTTTTCTGAGGCACTTTGGGTGAACTACCGGTTAAGTTCTTCCCAAAGCGTAACCTGACCTCCGAATCCTTTGTCTCTAACCATTTTTTGTTAAGTTTGGGTTTAAAGTTAAACTAACGTGGCAACTCCGTTTTCCGTTAAAGTACCGTGTTTGATTCTCGAGGGAACTATTCGCTTTTCCCGCGGGTATCTTACAGGCGCGCGCTTCCCGCCCTTATTACCAGAATGCCCAAAAAACAGAATAAAGAACACCAAAAGTTAAAAACGCAAGTTTAACCCTCCAAATTATCCCCAGCGGAGTCGCCACTGTAGATACCCCGAAAAAACCACAACTTGGCTAGAGCGGTGAATTATCCTAGGATGTCTAATTGATTTTATTTTGTTTAGAGTCGCCACCTATGTTTTTAAAAGAACATAAGAAAAACCTAGAAATAGCCTAATTTATGTACAAAACCAGAGATTCGGGAAGAGAAGGGTTCGGGGGTTAGGTGACGGAGTGGGAAGTACTTAAACACCCACTCCGCGGCCTGTAGCTCAGAGGATTAGAGCACGTGGCTACGAACCGCTTACGCGGGTCTTGCTACTATTGGCGTTCTAATGCTAAATGTCCTTATTTTAATATGAGAAAAGTGCTAACAATTATAATGTAAAGAAAAGGGGAATTACAAAAGAGAAATAAAAGAAACTTGTTTTATTGATTAATTCATGCTAAAGATTACATGTCAAATAATTACATTAAGAAATGATTGATAAATTAAAATGGAGTTTAGAATGTTGGAATGTAACATTGGCCAAACTTCAATAGTGAAGTGGTCTTTTGGTTGTATTCCTTTTTATAGAGATTGCATACATATTAAAAGAGATAAAAGATGAAGAAAGCAAATAAAGAGTTTTGATAAAGAGAAATAAAAGAGTTTAGAAGGAGAAAGTGGGCATTGTACCTTGTGCTTGAATGGGGAAGAACCAATTTGTCTACAGTAACCACTCTTGAAAATGAACTTTTTAGTTTTTAGAGAGTTTTTTGAGTCAAGAATCCTTCCTCCCCTTTCCATGATGGAATGAAGAGGTATTTATAGGTGTTAGGGAAGTGTTTGTGGTCACAAAGATGGCCCTTCCCCGGATCAAGCCAAGGCATAATGGCCTTGGGGGTTACAAATCAGAAAAGGAGGGAAATTTGGCAAAATCTGGGATTCTGGAGGTGGGAAGCGCACACGTTCCACCCCCCCCCCCTCTATGGGAGGCGCACGCCTCTCACAAAGGAGGGAAAAGGCGCATGTCCCACCTTCAGAAAACCAATATTTTAGCCTAAAAGTTAACCCCGTTATGCAGTTAAGCCCCGAAACTAACGAAATCAGTCAGAAACTAAACGAACACAACGAAAGTCAACAAAAAAAAAGACTCAAGGTTGACTTTGTCACTTAGTCAAATCCAATACTAACAGAATAAGTCAATAACTTAACGAAAAGTAACGAAAGTTAACAAAAAGTAACAAAACTTAAAAGAAAAGAGGAAGACAGAGAATGTGTATGCAATCGGGACATGAGAGGTCCAAGGCGGGGTGTCTACATAGTTGAGAGACAAAAAAGGTACTTTTCTCGAGAAAGTGGGGTAGAAAAGAGTTAGTGGATAATGGTTGTGAGTATGACATGTATGACCCATTTTCCATTTTAGGATTTTGACTCTTAAAATTGGACGCACTTTTAGGAATTTTTTTAATTTTAAAATGGGACAGAGGGAGTATACTCTCTCTTTAAGTCTAATCTCGATGAAAAAATGATGTAAGTTGCTTTAAGATAGAGAGAGTATTCATAATTTATCTTTTTTTTTCTTTTTTTTTCAATGAGACTCTCACTAAAAAAATGAGTATAATCTCTCATGAAAAAAGGGCTACTCAAAGTCAATCATTACGAATTATGTGTGTCGATGAGCTGTTGCTACAACAACACCACCAACAAGTCTTAGTCCTGTTGGAAATGGGTTCGACAAAATGTGGTTTGACCACATTTTGACCTAATTTTCAAAATAGTTTCATTTTGTATAAATGAAAATAAGTTGTTTAATTGAAATCTATATTTAGTGTAGATTAATAAAATGCATTTATTTACTCAAAATCATTTCCGGGTGAATGAGAAATTAATGCCCAAAGTATGTAACTTGAAATGAGTTTATGAAGAGTTGGAAATATGGAAATCCATATATCCCACATTGGTTGGAAAATGAAAAGGATGAGAGTATTTAATTTATATCATCTAAAGAGGTACTAATCAAGTGTGGGCTTCCTACCATACAAGCTAAGTGGGCCTTTGGGCCAACCATGCAAGCTAGTGGTCAATTGAGCTAATTTTGGACTTACTCAATATTGACCCACAACCCGCGAAGATCGGAATGAGCGATTTAGGGCACACTTTGAACTTCGCAAGGGCGCTGGGATTCATCCGGATGGAATTGGGCCTATTCCCAGAAAGGCACATGTAACTCTTGGAAAACTATAAATAGTCCCCCAGATTGCCAATTGAATTCATTCCAACATCCAGAGTATTAGAATAATCTGAGAGAGAGTCATATTGAAGCATTATTCCCTTCAAGTCCAAAAGTTTCGAGCATTAAATTTTGTTCGCCGAAGTCGTTAGTTTGAAGTGCTTCTACTAACGATTATTAAATTCGTTGCATCTTAGAAAAGATTGTCGTTAATCCGTTAGCACCTGTGCGGGGCAATTTCGTCTTGCGGAGATTGTATCTAACACAAGCCTCGACTAAATTCTGTCCCATTTTATTTAGTATTTTTGTCATTTTCAAAAAAATCGTTATTTTCCATAACAATCTATCCCCCACATGAATGACAATTAATGCATGTATGCAGATTCATCCAAAAGTTTCGGCGAACTATTATTGTATCGGGATAGGTAGCTTATGGCCTTGAACCCTCCCTAGTAAAATACTATCGGATATACTAGCCTGTTAGTAGCGCAATGCTTTGAACTCGAGACTTTATAGTGTATAACAAGACATTAGTACTTACATAATAATATCTCTAACACTATTTGTTCTCACGTTGTGTCCGTTTTGGCCCTGGACCATATCTCATTCATAAGTGTTCATTTAGAAGCAGCCTTATACTTCTCACTTATAAAGGTGATTCTCCTATAAAGAGTATCCTGCTATACTCCACCACTTAGGTATAGGAATCATTAAAAGTTTTCTCAACTTAACCTCACCATTGTTGCAGGTACATACACTTGGATGTTCTAGGAATGAGTGTGAAACAGGTTCCAAGTGTTTCGACTGAACATCATAACTTAGTTTTCTCATTGAACCAAGGTTTTGGGATCTCCAATTCTCAAGTTTGAGTGTCCACTATGAGTTCTTTTGTTGTGGATTTTAAACCCATTTCCCTTAACAGTTTATAAAGTTAATCTCTGTTTATACCTTTCGTAAACGGATCCGCTAAGTTATCCTTTGACTTAACATAGTCAATTAACGCCATTTGAGATCAACTGTCTAACGGTATTATGTCTACGACGACTGTGTCTATACTTATCGTTATACATATTGTTCTGTGCTCTTCATAAACTCATTTCAAGTTGCACACATTGGGCATTAATTTCTCATTCACCCATAAATGGGTTTGAGTAAATAAATGCATTTTCCTAATCTACACTAAATGTAGATTTTAATTAAGCAACTTATTTTCATTTACACAAAATGAAACTATTTTGAAAATTAAGTCAAAATGTGGTCAACCCATATTTTGTCAAACCCATTTCCAACAAGTCCCAAAATAATTTGGAAACGGTTAACATAAATCTTTATGTCATCGTGAAAGAAAAGATGTAAGAAAAAAGTTAAAAGAAGAAGAGTAGGTTTGGGGGGAAACTAGTTCCTCCATAAGTTATAAAAAGTCATGTTTTTAACCCTTAAACCCTAAACCTTAAACTGTAAACCCTATAAAAACAAGACTTTTTAATAACTTATGGAGGAACTAGTTTCCCCCAAAAATTTCTCAAAGAAGAAATAGGTGGAAAAAAATAAAAAGGAAAAAAAAATCTGTGATTAAAATAATAATAATAAAAATCAACCCCCATCACCTACATGAATTTTTTCCCTCCACTCTGGCCACTTCAACGTCATTTTTTCATCCAATCTAAGTAAATTCATATCAGTTTCAATCACTCTAATCCAAGTTTATTTTGGTCTTTCACTACCCCTCGCCATTGCATCGCTTCTCCACTCTCCAGGCCTCCTAACAGGTGCATCACTCGGTCTCTATCTCACATGACCAAACCACCTTAGACGATTTTCCCCCATTTTATCCTCAATGGGTGCAACTCCTACTTTAGCCCTGATCACTTCATTCCTCAATCGATCATTTCTTGTATGCCCACACATACATCATAGCGTACGCATCTCTGCTACAATTATCTTATGAAAGTGACACTATTTTACGGCTCAACATTCAATGCCATAAAGCAGTGCTTCCCTAATTGCCGTGGAGTAGAATTTTCCATTTAATTTACGGAGCATGCCGGGATAACACAGAAAACATGTGGCACTCTTCCATTTCAACCAACCTGCTTTAATTCTTTGAGCCACATCTCCATCTAATTCTCCATTCTTTTGGATAATAGATCTAAGATGGCGAAAAAAAACTCAGAAGCTTGGACAATCTTTCTATCAAATGTGATCACCCCTGCCTCCCTACTTTCGACTCTACTAAACTTTCACTCCAAATATTTAGTCTTGCTTCTGCTGAGTCTAAAATCTCAAGATTCCAAAGTGTGTCTCCACAACTCCAATTTACTTTCAACTCCCTCTTTTGTCTCATCAATCAGCACAATATCATCTGAGAACAACATATACCATGGAATATCATCTTGGATTGACCTTATCAATTTGTCTATTATCAGAGCAAAGAGAAATGGACTAAGTGCAGAACCTTGATGCACTCCAATTGTAATAGGGAACTCTTCTGTCTTTCAAACAGTAGTTTGTACACTAGTACTAACTCTATAGTCCATGTCTTTGATAATATCAATATATTTCTTTGAAACGCATTTCTTTGCTAAAGCCCACCAAATTACCTCTATTGCCACTTTATCATACGTCTTCTCCAAATCAATGAAAAACATATAAAAATGTTTCATTTTATCTCGATATTTCTCCATGGTTTGTCGCATAAGATAGATTATCTCCATAGTCGATCTTATGGGCATAAATATAAATTGGTTATCCTATATATACACAATTCTCCTTAAACTTTGTGGAATCACTCGTTCCCAAAGTTTCATTGTATGGATCATTAGATTGATCCCGTGATAGTTGGCACAATCTTGGACATCACCGTTGTTCTTATACAAAGGGATCAGAGTACCTTTTCCCCATGCCAATGGCATTGTGTTACTTCTCCATATCTTGTTGAATATTGTTGTTAACCCCTCTATTCCTCTCTTCTCAAAACATCTCCAAACCTCAATTGGTATTCCATCTGGCCTTATAGCTTTCTTCAATTCCATATTTTTCATTGTCATTTTCACTTCACCATTTTGAATTATCAACATAATATCTCGAAATCATACTTGAATGGACATTTATAGCTCTAATATCCTGCTCTTGATTGCCATTAAACAAGGTATCAAAGTACGAACTTCATCTATATTTTATCTCTTTATCCCTGAATAGAACTCGTTGGTCTACATCCTTCACACATTTAACCCTTCCAATATCTCGTGCCCTCTTATCCCTCATACGAACAAGTCTATAAATGTCATTTTCCATTTCTTTTGTATCAAACCTATCGTGAAGTTTCTGATTCACCTTTACTCTTACGTCTGTTGTTGTTTCTTTGCTTTTCTTCTAGCCTCTTTATACTTCTCATAGTTCTCATCGCTCTTGCGTTTTTCCAAAAAATTGTAGCATTCCCCTTTGCTCGTTATTGCTTGCTTTACTTCTTCGTTCCACCTTGATGTGTCCTTACTTGGTGGAACGCTTCCTTTAGACTCTCTAATGACTTCTTTCGCCGCCTCCTTTATGGTATGCTCCATCTTAGTTCAGGTCGAATCTATATCTATATCCTCTATATTATCCGACCAAATACTGGTAGTGAGCATCTTAGCTAAAAATCTCGGTTGATTCTTCCCTTGAAGCATCCACCACTTGATTATAGGGTCTACTTGTAGTTTTCTCTGCCTTGAATTTATCGTACTTCAAAAATCAAGTACCACAAGTCTATGTTGAGTCGTTGTACTCTCACTCGGAATAACTTGCAATCTGTGTAGCTCTTTCAACAAACATTTCTTACTAAGAATAAGTCAATCTGACTCGCATTACTTCCACTCCTATAGGTTACCAAGTGATATTGTCTCTTGCTAAAAAACATTATCTCACATTTTAATATAATGTTGATGGATGATTCTTCCGTAAATATATTTTTTATGATATTAGAAAAAAATATATATTTTAAATATGTGGTGTCATTTTCTAAACAATCGAACTTTGTTTAAAAAATGTGCGGTGTCATGTTGGTGTTGGGTTTCGGAGTAACATGCGCAGCGGAATTTAGCATTTAAAATTTTGAAACCCAAAGCCCATAGATCCGTTCATATGATTAAATCAAATACAATACTATGAATAGAGGAGAAACTAACCCTTGATGACTTTGAATTCTAGCTTTGATCTTGGTGGAGATTTGAAGCTTGATCACGAAGAAAGTAAGAACACGAACTTGAAGAAGATAAGCTTCACCCTCTAGCGGTATCCACACCACAAACGAATATCAATGAGCTTCTTGATCTTGGTTGCTAGACCAACAATTATGAAACACACTTTCACAATTGTATATGACTATATGGAATTTTATTTGTGTGTTATTTTGTTCTTGAATCAAATGATATCTTAGAACAAAATAAACTCTCTCAAACTCTTTGGAGACTCACAAAATCATTGGCAAAGAGTGCTGGCCGAATTTTGCCTTTTTATACACAAGTAGGACCTATTCCAAATAGGAAACTTGTGTCAAAATCCGTCCAAAATTCGTTTCCTAATCAAATTAGGAATCTGCCCCCCAACAGTACTGTGCGGCCGCCCAGAATCCACTGTGCGGTCGCACAACTATCTGAAACAAACTGGTACAAAACTGAGCTAAGTGTGCGGCCGCCCAGTCCACACTGTGCGGTCGCCCACTTCCCCAGATTCCCAGAATTTCCAAAATTCCAATATAGTCCTTATTTAGGATTCGTTCTATTGTGTGTGACCCTCTAGGATTAACTAAGTTGGCAATGGGTTCAAACATGAAACCATAAGATATGATTAGGTTCTAGCAAACCGTCATACCTACCCAAATAGTATAACTAGATACAAGTTCACATTCCTTTAGAATATGTCACAATCCATTTATCCACGATGTCATTGAACACAAGTCATGGTCAACCAGTCAACTTGTTTTGTTCAATACTTTCTCGATTCTGAATATGTTGATAATCCAAACGACATTGATCCAATCAATTCATTTGAGTCCGGCCGAACATTTCATCAACATCATTCCTACGAGAGGCCCAAGCTTGACATCTCTCCGAAGAGGGATAAATCCATTTAGCTTATTATTCTTCCCTACGTGAATCCGATTATGCCAATCATACCCTTTATAAATACCCGGTTAAAGGTAGCGTTTGAATATGTCAAACATAATGTTCATCAAGTGGAAGACTATAATAACTTCATGTCCAAGGATTCGAATGACATAACTAATATGAGATATATGTTTGACATAGACCATGACATAAATCTCATACAGCGGGTCATGTCCAGTACCTTGTTCCAAACAAGTACCCATAAATCTAACATGATCATCCCATGATCATTTAGCCTTTACACTAGTGCTTAACAAGTACTAGGGACGGAAATTATTATAAGTAAACATGAACAACAATAATAATCAAAACATCTCTTTATTGATATGAAATAAATGATAACAATTACAACGTTTATTAAACGTGCCTAGGGCACCACTACGAATAATCTCCCACTTGCCCTAGGCCCAATCTCCCATGTATCTAATACCCATGGACCTAACATGACCATCATGTTTAGCTTGTGGAAGTCCCTTTGTTAGCGGGTCCGCAACATTGTCATCAGTAGGTACTCTGCATATATTTACGTCTCCCCTATCAACGATCTCTCGAATGATATGAAAACGCCTAAGTATGTGTTTGGATTTCTGATGTGCTCTTGGTTCCTTTGCTTGAGCAATAGCACCATTATTATCGCAATAAAGGTCTATTGGATTAGCAATACTAGGAACCACTTCAAGTTCAGTGATGAACTTCTTAATCCAAACAGCTTCCTTTGCAGCATCCGATGCAGCAATATACTCAGCTTCTGTTGTAGAATCAGCGGTTGTACTTTGCTTGGAACTCTTCCAAGCAAAGTACAACCGCTTGCATCCGTTATCATCTTTGTCGGTTTGGAAGCTTGCATCCGTGTAAGCATTTACAACGAGATCATCTTCCATTCCTCCATAGACCAAAAACGAATCTTTAGTTCTTCTCAAGTACTTAAGAATCGCTTTTACAGCTACCCAGTGATTTTCGCCAGGGTTGGATTGGTATCTACTTGTCATGCTCAAAGCATAAGATACATCCGGCCTAGTACAAATCATGGCATACATGATGGACCCAATTGCCGAAGCATATGGAACATCATTCATTTTTTTCACGCTCATCGTTTGTCTTAGGACATTGAGTCTTGCTTAGAGAAACTCCATATAACACTGGTAAGGTTCCTCTCTTAGAGTTTTCCATGCGGAATCTTCTAATTACCTTGTCAATGTATGTACTTTGGCTTAAGCCAAGTAGCCTCCTTGATCTATCTCTATAGATCTTAATGCCAAGTATATATGCGGCTTCACCCATATCTTTCATTGCAAAACACTTTCCTAACCAAGTCTTCACAGACTGAAGTGTAGGAATGTCGTTTCCAATGAGCAATATGTCATCCACGTATAAAACAAGGAAAAACACTATGCTCCCACTAATCTTCTTGTATACACAAGCCTCATCTTCGTTCTTGATGAAACCAAACTCTTTGACCGATTCATCAAAACGGAAATTCCAACTCCTTGAAGCTTGCTTTAATCCATAGATGGATCTTTGCAATTTGCATACCTTAGAATTCTGTTCAAAACCTTCCGGTTGTGTCATATACACATCCTCTTGAAGTTTTCCATTTAGGAAAGCGGTTTTGACATCCATTTGCCATATTTCATAGTCATGATATGCGGCAATGGCAAGCAGAATTCTTATAGACTTGATCATTGCTACGGGTGAAAAGGTCTCATCATAGTCAATACCATGAACTTGCCTATAACCCTTTGCTACAAGTCTAGCTTTGTAAGTATGCACCTTCCCATCCATGTCAATTTTCTTCTTGAAGACCCATTTGCATCCTATGGTATTTACACCTTCGGGTGCATCAATCAAATTGCAATTCAGATTCCATGGCTCCAAGCCACTTATCCGAATCAGGAGAAGACATCGCCTCTTTGTAGGTTGACGGTTCATCATTCTTAATGATTTCTACCTCATTACTATCCGTTACGAGAAATCTATATCTCTCGGGCTCGGATCGTAACCTACTAGATCTGCGAGTTGCTTGTGTATTTTGAACAGGTTCCACAACTCCTTGTGGTTCTTGTTCTTGTTCCACTATTGGTTCAATGTTATTTTCTGGGTCTCGAATTTCTTCAAGATTTATTTTACTCCCACTGATTTCTTTGGAGATAAACTCTTTCTCTAGAAATACACCAGTTCGGGCAACAAACACTTTGTTGTCCTCACGGTTGTAAAAGTAATATCGTCTAGTTTCCTTTGGATATCCCATGAAAATACATTTGTCAGATTTGTGTGTAAGTTTGTCAGAGACAAGTCTTTTGACAAAAGCATCGCAACCCCAAATCTTCATGAAAGACAGACAATGCTTCTTTCCGCTCCACATCTCATATGGAGTCTTTTGAACCGATTTAGTTGGAACACGATTTAGTGTGAAAGCAGCGGTTTCTAGAGCGTAACCCCAAAAGGATATTGGAAGATCAACTTGACTTATCATTGATCGAACCATGTCTAACAAAGTCTGATTTCTCCTCTCGGACACACCATTCCATTGTGGTGTTCCGGGTGGAGTCAATTGTGAAACTATTCCACAATTCTTTAGATGATCATCAAATTCTTGACTCAAGTATTCTCCACCTCGATCTGATCGAAGTGCCTTAATACTTTTGCCAAGTTGTTTTTCTACTTCATTTTGAAATATTCTAAAAAATCTCAAATGCTTCACTCTTATGTTTCATTAGGTAAACATACCCAAATCTACTATAATCATCAGTGAAGGTTATGAAGTATTGAAATCCTCCCCTAGAACTGCTACTTAATGGTCCGCATACATCAGAATGTATCAACCCCAATAAGTCGCTTGCCCTTTCACCCAACTTGGTAAAAGGTGTCTTAGTCATTTTTCTAAGAAGACACGACTCACAAGTATCATATGACTCTAAGTCACATGAACCCAAAAGTCCGTCCCCATAGAGTTTTGAGATACGCTTCTCATTAATATGACCAAGACGGCAATGCCATAAATAGGTATGATTTACATCATTAGGTTTAGATTTCTTATTTATATGATAGACATTGTCATTATTTTCATCCTTGACATTCAAGACATAAAGGCCATTAAATGAATTAGCAATACCATAAAGCACATCATTTAAATAAATAGAAAATTTCTTATTCTCAATAAGAAACTTAAAACCTTCATTATTCAAACAAGAAATTGAAATAATATTTCTACTTAAATCCGGAACATAATAACAATTGTTCAAAACAAGAATTAATCCGGAAGGTAAAGTGACTTCATAAGTCCCTACGGCTAATGCAGCAACTCTTGCTCCATTCCCCACGCGTAGGTCTACTTCACCCTCTTTAAGTAGTCTCCTATTGTTTAGACCCTGCACATTTAAACAAATGTGAGAACCACATCCGGTATCCAATACCCAAGAATCAGTGGTAGAAAGGAGAATATCTATCATATAGATACATGAAGTCGACGCAGCCTTGCTGCCCTTCTTCTTCTTTTTCTCTTCCAAGAAAGCCTTGCAATTACGTTTCCAATGACCAATCTCTTGACAATGGAAACAGATTGCATCCTTTTGTGAATCAGGTTTTGCCTCAGAAGCCTTGGCAACACTTGCCTTGCTTATCTTGGGTTTGACAACTTTCTTACCCTTTCCTTTGGCACCAGCCTTCTTCCCATCATGAACTAAGAGCACAGGAGAACCTTTCTCCGCAATCTTCATCTCCGCAGTTTTAAGCATCCCATGCAACTCGGAGAGATTCTTATCCATTCCATGCATGTTATAATTCATCACAAACTGATTATAACTTTTAGGTAATGAATTAAGAATGAGATCCGTGGCTAGCTCCAATGGGATTGGATAGCCAAGTTTCTCAAGGTGCTCTACATAACCTTTCATTTTCAGCATGTGAGGACTCACTTGTTGCCCTTCATTCATTTTGCAAGTAGTGAATGCAACAATGGTCTTGTACCTCTCTTGCCTAGCTTGCTCTTGAAACATGGCTCTTAACTCCACGCCTATCTCATAGGCTTCCAAATGTTCCAAACTTTGTTGGAGTTTTGAGCACATAGTAGCAAGCATGAGACAACTTACATCTCTAGAATCATTACGATGTTTCTTGTAATTGTCTCTTTCTGCCCTAGGGGCAGTAGGTTCTGGTTCAGCAGGAAGAGGCTCATCGAGAATATACAACTTATTTTCTTGCCTTAGAACAATTCTTAGGCTACGTATCCAATCCATAAAGTTCGTACCATTCTCTTGGAGCTTATCCTTCTCAAGGATCGATCGCAACGAAATTGATTGAGTGTTAGTAGTCATTATCTACAAATATGCGAAATTTCTAAAATTTAATAAGTACCGGTTTTCATTAAAGAGATAAATAATGTATTTTTCAAATAAAAAATACTCCCACTAAATTATATAACCTTCATATACATCCAATGTATAATATAATTTAATTGGGCTAAGATCCAACTTTAATTTAACTTTTGAGTCCACGGAGGCGGACCGCTCAAAACTAAATTAATTAGGTAGACAATCATGTCAATCATATCCCATATGACTCTTAGATCCTCTTATGAGATTCCTTGAGAAATCCAATTTCAAAAGGCATTTTTAATCTCATCTTTTGCCTAGGCCCAAAACCGTTTTGACGCCTAATTAAGTCCAACCATTTTAAACGCATAGGAACCATTCAATTTAATGCACCTTACGGAGGCAAGCCCACATTAAACTAATGAACCTCATCTTGCTCATACATGAATAAAATTAATGCACCTCGCGGAGGCGAACCCACATCAAGATCACCCATGTATAAACAAGTGTTTTAATCATGGCATGGCAATGAAGGACTTAAAACTTTCTTTGAAGGTTCATCACATATAGCATATAACACATTTATGAGCACATAATATAAACATGTTACACATCAAGTTTAGCCACTAAATTAATCTCCATTAATTTAAGCATGATATTTATGTGTCATTAGTTTCTCTATAATTATGAGGATGAGACTATTTCAACTTCGGTTATTATCTCCAAATCAAGACAACAAGAAGTGCGGTCGAACTAAGCCATAAGGCAACCACAATCCCGCACTAATTCAAGAAGCCAAGAAAGTAGTCCATGTGGCCGAAACTAAGCAATAGACGGTCTCGATGAACGTAGGCCAATTGCATCCACAATTCCACATGGATCTCCAATATTTGAATCAAGAACTTTGTTTCTCAATTTTAGCAATTATGAACTCTTCATAATTCTAAATTCGTTTTATCTTTGAAACTTTGATTGCGATCAAGTTTGGGAAACACAATCTCGATGAACGCATATTAGCCATCCAAACCTTGAACCAATCTAGGAATCACAAGACTAAAACAAATAGGAAAATCAAACCCCAAAATCCACACACAAACCAACTACCCAAAAACCCATTCCAGATCAGCAAGTCTGGACTGGTTCTGTTACTGGTTTTGTTGAATTTTTTCGAAAAATTCCAGATTCTGTTTTTTGACCAAAATCAGACCTTCTGATCCTTTTGTGCGGCCGCCCAAGAAGACCTGTGCGGTTGCCCAAAACTGTGCGGCCGCCCAGCCTATTCCGTGCGGTCGCCCGGTTCCATCAGAATGTGCAGAATTTTTAAAGTTCCAAAATTTTGTCTCAAAATTGTTTTTTCCCGATTATTAAAACTTTGATCCAATCAAAAATTAATAACCAACAATTTTGAATCCACCATAATTTATTTATTGCGATTGAATCGTGCGATTAAAGTTGCAAAACAATAAACCACATAAAATCACATAACACATAAACATCACATATACCAATATTCATATAATGCTAGGCACATAAACAATTTATATACACATAACATGATCTAAGTATTGAAAAAATCAACATGAACGGGGCTTTGATACCACTGTTGGGTTTCGGAGTAACATGCGCAGAGGAATTTAGCATTTAAAATTTTGAAACCCAAAACCCATAGATCCGTTCATATGACTAAATCAAATACAATACTATGAATAGAGGAGAAACTAACCCTTGATGACTTTGAATTCTAGCTTTGATCTTGGTGGAGATTTGAAGCTTGATCACGAAGAATGTAAGAACACGAACTTTGAAAATGATAAGCTTCACCCTCTAGCGGTATCCACACCACGAACGAATATCAAGGAGCTTCTTGATCTTGGTTGCTAGACCAACAATTATAAAACACACTTTCACAATTTTATATGACTATATGGAATTTTATTTGTGTGTTATTTTGTTCTTCAATCAAAAGATATCTTAGAACAAAATAAACTCTCTCAAACTCTTTGGAGACTCACAAAATCATTGGCAAAGAGTGCTGGCCGAATTTTGCCTTTTTATACACAAGTAGGACCTATTCCAAATAGGAAACTTGTGTCAAAATCCGTCCAAAATTCGTTTCCTAATCAAATTAGGAATCTGTGTTTGAACAATTTTAATCCCTGAATGCCACACTCACTTTAGAATAGGATTGAGGAAGAGATGAAGCGGAAGCGTTTAAGAACAATACATGTTGAATCCATGGATGATGTAGGGAGAAATGAATAAGAAGAAGATGTAGGGAGAATGCTCTTCTAAATGATCAATGTCTTTCCTCTTTACTTCTTTAACACTTAATGAAGATTTATGGAGAGAGTACTAATGAATAATGGAGTAGTCTTAAGGGTTGATGGAATGCCCTTTATATAGTAGACTTGGTGATATTTCATTTAGGGACCACACCCTTTCAAGGTTTATGATAATAAATTACCCTTTTGCCCATCACAATTAGGTAATATATATCCAGGAATTCTACACATTTTATTATCAACTATACTTTATAACTTAATATTATAATCATAACTTTATGAATGGAAGTCTAAATGACTTGTGTTGCAAGCCATGTCCTTACAATCTCCCACTTGGGTTGCAAAACAAAGTCCTTCCTTTAAATTATGATCATAACACAAATGACAACCCTTATGTGGGCACTTTATTGTCATTTATAACAATCTCGTCAATTAGCCATACAAGTATAGGACTAAAGGGGCAGTCGTTGTAATTGATTCACAACTTAACCCACAATAATCACGTATACAAATCCAACTAAATGACATAGATCAAAAGTATAGATGTGTAGCATGGAATCATAATGAATATATACATATTCTTCCAACTAGTCCAACTTAACCAAATGAGATCAAAACTTTAAATAATAGAACAATTAATGAAAGAACAACACAAACTCCCACTATACTAAATGTTATCAAAAGTTGTTACACCCATATGAGCAACATGCTCGTGAAACACTGAAGATGATAACTCTTTCATAAATGGATCCTTTAAATAGAGTTTGTTTCTATAAGTTGTATCCCTTTCGTTCATTTTGTACTCTTTTCTTTATAACAAGATAATTAATGTCTAAATCCATAAACTCTTGTTAGAGTACAGAACTGCTACCTGATAGTCATATCTTAATTGGTCTTTCGACACTTGTTTTGACAAATCACAGTCCATTAAAACATATGCAGCCATAAATTTAACTAATGTCGGAATACCTAATGATCTCAAGATGATCCGACTTCAAAACATAGGCATGTAGTTCTTTAGTGTTTTGTAAATACTTCTATCATTCTTTTGGCTGCTACTTAATGTTCTTTCCGGATTGCTTTGGTATTGACAAAGCATCCCAACGTTAAATGTAAGATTTACGTATACATTAAGCTTTATACTGCTGATGCAAAGAGGGAATTTTCCATATACTTGGATTCAAAATTTACTTTTAGGACACTGTTTGAGACTAAGAATGTCTCCTTTAAAATTAAGGGTGTCATGTGGTTTACATTTTTGCATGCTAAACCTTTTGTAATACCTTTCCATATGGCCTTTTGTGATAATCCTAAAACATCTCGTGAGTGATCACGGTGAATTTGGATTCTTAATACAAAGATGCCTTACCAAGATCTTTCATTTCAAATAAGAAATTTCTTAGTTTCCTTAATAAGGTTCATATCATTACTAGCAAGCAAAATCATCATCCATATATAAGACCAAAATTATAAATTTACTCCCACTGAACTTATGGTATACACAATCTTAATCAAGATTCTTTTCAAAACCAAATAAAAATAACTTGATTAAGTACCATTGATGAGAAACTTGCTTGAGTCCACAAATGGATTTCTTTAAATTCACAAACTAATTGCTTAGTTTGATCCAAATCAACCATATATTCCTCAATGTCTCCATTAAGGAAAGTTGTCTTTATATCCATTTGATAAACTTCAAGATCATAATATGCTATATGTGCCATAATGATCTAAAAGTGTTTTTAGAAGATACCGGAAAAGTGCTTTTTTTATAATTAATGTCTTCCTTTTGAGTCAAATCTTTAACAATTAGATGGGCTTTATATCTTTCCATATTACCTTGTGAATCCTTTTGGTCATAAAGATTAATTTAATCCCAATAGGTTTCACATCTTTAGGTAATGGGACAAGATCCCAAACGTTGTTATCCTTATAGATTTTAACCCTTCATTTATGACATTAATTTACTATATGAGAATTAGAACTATTAATGGTTTCATGGAAAATGAGAGACTCATCTCCCACTAAACTTAAGTGTCCTTTATTCTCGGCAATATACACTTCATAATTATCTGGATTTTCACTTTCTTCTTACTCTATTTGATCTTCCAAAGGGCACCGGTTCTATCTTATTTTGAGGTTGTTGAATTTCTTTCTTATGATCAACATTTCCATGTTGTTCAATATTTATAGGGAAATCATATTTATTTTGAATTGTATGTTCTTCTTGAATGTCAAGTTCAAAACTTGATATCCAATTGGAACTATGGGAAGTGGTATATAAATGGATTCCATACAAATGAATTCCTCTTCCTTTTCAAATTCAAAATATTACTCCAAATTCTCCCATTAAATTCAACATCCTTAAAAGAACCTAGCATTTCTCGTTTTTCAAAACGTTCTAACTTTCGGGTTGTAAAATTTATATATCCCCTAGTTCTCTCGGCTTACCCCATGAATAACTACTAATAATCTTACGTCTAACTTGCCCTTAGTAGACTTATAAAGTCTATCCTTATGCTAGACAACCCCATAAATGAATATGATTTAAGGACGAATAAGGAACGCGTCCTTAAATCATTAAGGGTTTATATTAGTAGCCTTAGAGGGAGCTTTAATGAGAATAAAGGTTGCGGCTTTAACGTATCGCCCATAATGAGTGAGGTAAGAGAAGTATAAAACATACTTATTACCATATCCTTAAGGATTTCAATATGTCTCTATTACAATATTCATGCTAGGCGTACCCGGCTCAATGTAGAGAGAGATAATCCCACACTCTTTCAAAATAGCGAGTAAAAAGGACCTAGACGTTGTTCCTTTTAACAATCATTCCAAAGATGTATACACCATCATGAATGACCCTAATGTTCTTAATAGTCTTCAAAGTTGATTTCCAACTTTGTCTTTATAAGACTTTTACAACGTCCAAACTCAATATTTTATGAAGCAAATAAATGTATTCAAACTAAGAGTTAGTCATTTTGAACATAATAACTATTGTTGACCTTTTCCATGAAGGAATAATTAATGGCCTACAAACATCCGAATGCATTAGTTCATTGAGACACTTGATGCTCTCGAGAATACTATAATGTTTGTAAATTTACTTTAAGGCTTTTAATGCAAAAGTATTTTCCAAATTATCAAGTTTGTTTAAGATTTTCCTTTAACATAAGCTTATCAATTTTCCTCTTGGAAATATGACCCAAATGCCTATGCTTTAATAAAATATAAACTTTACTTGATAACTCTTGCTTTCTAGTTTTGGTTTCATTATTAAGGGACACATTTATTGTTTGAATAATGTCAAGTAAATAAAGAACACTTGACAAAGTACCAGTACCAACAACCTTGGAATTTAAAATAAAAGTCACAAAAATGAACAAAATAACATTCTTTATTCAATATTGTGATATATATATTAAATTCCATCTAAATGACGGTACAACAAATGTATTATTCATACAAACAATACTTAGTACTTAACAATAATTGAAAAAGAGTCCTTATGCCTAAAACTTCAACCGGATTCCCAGCTCCCATATAGATGATTCTCTCATCTTCACTGGTTTTTCGGTAACTCAGGCAATCCTACATAGACATTCATTATGTGAGTTGTTGTAACATAATTCAACCACTATGTATATGTAGGAAATGAAACCAAATTTAGCCTTAATACAAACAAGACCAAATGACATACCTTTCTTAGCACGCCAAGCGTGATACTTAGGGCAGTCGAACTTCATGTGTGTAAGGTCCTTGCAAAAGAAGCATTTATTTTCTTTATGATCATTGGATGATCTCTTAGGCTTCATTTTACTTGCAACCGCAATTTCCTTCCCTTTTCTCTTTGTCCCATGAGAAGAGGTAGATGCCAAACATCCCTCAATCATATCAATGAATGTTTTAGCATCAACGTCCTTGGAGACACCGTCCAAAATGGTCTCCGGGACAACTATATTCATGATCATTAGGCTCACGCGGTTGGAGCGTTCCCACTTCTCATTATTTAAGCAATCTTCGTGAGTGCTTATATCAGAAAGAGGAAGAGGAAACGGTTCCCTTAACGTGATCTATGTCCATATAGCCTAAGATCATCATTAATTTATTTTTCCAAGTTTTAAAATTAGTCCCGTTAAGCATCGGTAAAGTACTCATAGCAGTAATCACGGATGAAGCAATAAGTAAATCTGTTGGGTTGTGAGAACAAAAAAGAATGAAAACAAAACATGAATAAGAAACTACAAAATAAAAAATGATTAATTATATCAACGAAATCCATCAATAAGACAATCAACATGACATCAAAACTAATCTTTGGATTGCGAGTTGACTCATAAATGATTGCCTTAGGTAACAAGTAATTTGAACTTATATTTTAATAAATACTTAATCTTCCTTTGGGCCGACATAAGTACCTAAGAAAATATCCTAATGTTCATTTTATTTGTTACCACGTGAATGCCTAAGTTTAGTCAAATGTCAAGATCTTCTTTGGAAAATTCAAGTCATTCACATATTAACTTAAACATCCAACACTTTACAATTTAAGGGTTTAAATAACGTAAATCACTTAGGCGACAATATTATTTAAACAATGAATAAAATTGTCAAAGCAAATAATTAATCATAACTTTTTAAGGTTTGAAATAATTTATGGTTTTATTCCAAAAGGGAAAACAAATAGTGCAAAACTTAAAAAAAATCCAAAATCTGTGAATAGTGTCTGCTCGGCCGAGCATATAAAGTGCTCGGCCGAGCACTAAAGACAGAATGGTTTTGGCTTTATTAGGCAAGAAATGCTCGGCCGAGGCTTATATGGTGCTCGGCCGAGCACCACTTTCAGAAACATATGCCTTTACGACATGCATAGCACCGATTCATGTGCTCGGCCGAGTCATATAAACTGCTCGGCCGAGCACTCCAAATTTCTGCACTTTCTGAATTTTGTTTAATAATATCCCAAAACATGAAATGACAAGTAGATCCACATGGTATGTTCTTGACAACATAGACCATGATATATAGGGATAATCTTGTCCTTTTAAAACATGGAATCAAGTATGTAGATCCACACAATTATGCATAACACATAATTATGTTATTAGGGATAGTCAAACTTGAATCCTTTTATTTATGCAACAAAACCTTTCAAAACATTTTCTTACATTTAGATGATGATTATCAGTGCTCTGTGAACGAATTAGAGTCCCTTAATCAACATCAAAACTTTATGATTCAACAGGAAAAATGAATCAAAATTGAAAGCACAAACTTTCTTAAAAAGAACTCAAACTTAAACCAAAGATGAGCGGGGCTCTGATACCAATTGTTTGAACAATTTTAATCCCTGAATGCCACACTCACTTTAGAATAGGATTGAGGAAGAGATGAAGCGGAAGCGTTTAAGAACAATACCTGTTGAATCCATGGATGATGTAGGGAGAAATGAATAAGAAGAAGATGTAGGGAGAATGCTCTTCTAAATGATCAATGTCTTTCCTCTTTACTTCTTTAACACTTAATGAAGATTTATGGAGAGAGTACTAATGAATAATGGAGTAGTCTTAAGGGTTGATGGAATGCTCTTTATATAGTAGACTTGGTGACATTTCATTTAGGGACCACACCCTTTCAAGCTTTATGATAATAAATTACCCTTTTGCCCATCACAATTAGGTAATATATATCCAGGAATTCTACACATTTTATTATCAACTATACTTTATAACTTAATATTATAATCATAACTTTATTAATGGAAGTCTAAATGACTTGTGTTCCAAGCCATGTCCTTACAATCTGCCCCCCGACAGTACTGTGCGGCCGCCCAGAATCCACTGTGCGGTCGCACAACTATCTGAAACAAACTGGTACAAAACTGAGCTAAGTGTGCGGCCGCCCAGTCCACACTGTGCGGTTGCCCACTTCCCCAGATTCCAGAATTTCCAAAATTCCAATATAGTCCTTATTTAGGATTCGTTCTATTGTGTGTGACCCTCTAGGATTATACTAAGTTGGCAATGGGTTCAAACATGAAACCATAAGATATGATTAGGTTCTAGCAAACCGTCATACCTACCCAAATAGTATAACTAGATACAAGTTCGCATTCTTTTAGAATATGTCACAATCCCTTTATCCACGATGTCATTGAACACAAGTCATGGTCAACCAGTCAACTTGTTTTGTTCAATACTTTCTCGATTCCGAATATGTTGATAATCCAAATGACATTGATCCAATCAATTCATTTGAGTCCGGCCGAACATTTCATCAACATCATTCCTACGAGAGGCCCAAGCTTGACATCTCTCCGAAGAGGGACAAATCCATTTAGCTTATTATTCTTCCCTACGTGAATCCGATTATGCCAATCATACCCTTTATAACTACCCGGTTAAAGGTAGCGTTTGAATATGTCAAATATAATGTTCATCAAGTGGAGACTATAATAACTTCATGTCCAAGGATTCGAATGACATAACTAATATGAGATATATGTTTGACATAGACCATGACATAAATCTCATACAGCGGGTCATGTCCAGTACCTTGTTCCAACAAGTACCCATAAATCTAACATGATCATCCCATGATCATTTAGCCTTTACACTAGTGCTTAACAGTACTAGGGACGGAGATTATTATAAGTAAACATGAACAACAACAATAATAATCAAAACATCTCTTTATTGATATGAAATAAATGAGAACAAGTACAATGTTTATTAAACGTGCCTAGGGCACCACTACCAACAGTTGGAACTCATCAACACTACCACTGACACTCTTTAACATTATCACTAATATTTTTTAACAAACATAATGATAACTAGCATTCAATCCCGTACTTCGCACGGGATCTAGAGTACCGACGCATCATTTGGTAATTATAAATATGAAAAGTATTTTTTTGTAAAATATTATCCGGAGGGATATTTTAATATAAAGTAATTATTTTCAATAGCTCATTAATAATTTATAAATATATGGAGGTCTTTTTATAAAAGTTTATATAGAGAGATAGAAAGTGCATGTCTGTCTATACAAAATTTGATTTGTACAATTAACTTGATATTTATAGTTAAAAATTTATAAATTAATTAAAACATATTAAATAATTAACCTTTAAGTATATAAATATAAATGAATTAAATTAAGTATTGCCATCATGAAAATTGGATCACTAAACAATAATCAATTTAATAAAAAAAAAACAAATGTTAAAATAAAAACAAAAAGAAGATCTAATAGAAAATAGATGTGGAGTTCATATAATCTAATAACCAATTTTTATAAAATAATACTTTCAACTGAATTAAGTTTATATTAGATTTCTTGAAATTCCCATATAGAATAGCAAATTGTAAAAGTTAAGAAATGATAAACTTACCTCACACCTCCCACAAATTAAAAACAAACATTGCTCATTGAACTGTAAGTGTTTTATCCATAAAATTTAATATTCTCATATCCAAACATTTCTTTTCTTGATCATCCTCAACATATTTAACTTTGAAAATATTAACACCATAAAGAAAATTATATTGCAATCATGGAAAAACAAAAAAAATGAAATACCATATTTGTGACAATAGTGATGATTAATTAATACAAACATAATGACAAAAACTTTATTATATAAAAAGTAGATTTAAGAGAAAAAAAATCAAAGAAAACTCACCAAGAAGCTTGTTTTCTCAATTTGACAATCACCTAAAATACTAATCTTCAATGGATGTAAATTTGAGTGTGTTTCATACCCGCTACAGGTAGTCATTGTGGGGTCATCCATTAACATGGTAGACTACATAGCTTCTATGGTCGTCGATAATGTTTTCTTCCTCATCCAAATTTGTCCAATTTTTTCCCCCAAACCTACTTAAAAAAAAAAATCATGTGAGAGAAAATAGTCAAAACCAAAATCATATAATATAGAACATAGATTTAGAAAGAGAATGTTAAAAGAAGGTGAAAATATATAAGAAATCAAAACAAAAAAAGGTGCAATTTATACTGAGAAAATAAATATAAAAAAACATAGCATAGAAAAATGTACTAAGAAATCCGAAAGTGCAAATGTTAATAATAAAAAAAAAAGCAATAAACAAAAGTAATCAGAATTGACAAAAATAATAAATAAAATCAAACCAAATATGAAAGTGGTAAATGAAAATGAAGACTAAAAGTAAAGTCAATATGAAATCAAAAAACATAAATAAAACAAAAAATAAAGTAAAAATAAATAACAAAAATAAATCTTATCCGAAAGAAAAACACAATGAAAAAAGAAAATAAGATTTGAATTTCTAATATGTATCAAACTGTGAATTAAGAAAAAAGAAAATGAAAAACAAAAAATATAAATGTAAATTAGATTGAAATACAAATTTCAAATTTAAATTAAAAGAAAAAAAAAAGATGAAAAATAAAGTATGAGATATGGAAGATAATTAACAATGTTACTTACATGGAGTGATAAGCAATGGCAAATAAACCAAAATAATCGTGTTCTTTGAACGAAGAAAAATATTTCGATTCTTAGATTCGAATTCTTTTCCAATTTTTGGGGTCTGGCCTCTTCTGAAGAGCTGCTTCTTCGATGTTGTCAAAGTCCTTTCCAGATGCCCGCTATGGACTAGAGTCGGGTGGAGGGGTAGCCAGAGGAAAAGAAAGCAAAAGCGATTCCAACCCATTTGAGATAAAACACAATTGTGAAAGAAAAAATGAGATGTGTTGGAGAGAGAAGAGAGAGAGAAAAGAAAAAAAGTATAAATCTGATAATGGTGGTTAGTTTCCTAAAGATTTTATGTGACTTTCCAACTACTAAGTCTCGAATGCTTATTAAACATCTTCTCACCTCTTGAAGTACTAAACTATTATGTTTCATGAATGTTAGCTAAAGTTCTTTATCTATTATCAAAACTCTATGTATTTCCAAAAGAGATTTAATTTGACTTGCAAAATTATATGTATTCCATCATAAAACAATGCATGCCCAAGCAAAACTCTTTATATCTCATCATAAAATAATGCATTTTATTATATAAAAAGTTAAATTAGGATGATCAATGTATAAGGAGCCGAAAAGTTGGATACTTATGCATCACTTTATTGACATTTTTAATGCTAGTGTTGGGTATGCCCACTTATATCTCAGTTTCAATGGAATAGGATTGATTAGATTTGATTGATCCATCACCTAAGTTTTATTTCATGGACTTTAGACCCACATGTAAGAAGTATTTATACTTCATTTTTAGGTTGTCCATTGTAATAGAACAGGCTTAGGAATAGGGCAAGAAGATCAAGATTCATGATAAATCACAAGTTCAGTTTGAGCCACGCGCCTATGCGCCCTTCATGCTATGCGCCATGCGCCCTTTAGCGCGCGTGCATATAGCCTCGCGCCTCAAAGATCCACGCGCTTTGTTACGCGCCTCAATGGACCATGCGCTCTAATGGCTCAACGCGCCTCATCTTTGTTGATTTAACACTCAGTAATTTAATGAAGACATGAAGACTTGAAGAAGATTCAAACTACGCAAATGATCCAACGGTGGTTAAATAACACGTATGCACCCACATCTAAGGACACCTGTCCATAACGGTCATATTTGTGTTATGTGTCTAACGGCTATAAAAGGACACGTGCTCCACTCAATGAGCGACAGCACATCCGTCTTTTTCTCTGACTCACCAAGGATTTCCAACGGCTAGTTTTTGGGGATCTACTATAAATACCCCATAACTTCAACCATTTGAAGTTGCTAAGAATTTCAAGAATTTCTCTCTCAAGCATTTGTTGAAGATTTGAAGATTGCCTTTGATTTACCAGAATTCTCAAGAACATCTTCATAACTTCATCCTTCGCCCAGATCCTCAAGCTATAACACTTTAGTTTTCTTGTGCTCTCAATCTCAAAGATCTAAAGAGCCTTGATACTAAAATCACACACGCACCTCTTTAAGTTTGATCACTTAGATATTTCTTTAAGAGATACACCGGTTATTGATTTGGATTTGTTTATTCATAGAAATAGATCTTGAGTTAGTGTATAAGCTCAAAAGTTGTAATTTGTAACACTCTCTCATTATATAAGATCTCCATTAGAAATCCAAGACTAACCATCTTGGTAGAGGACGTAGATCATTTTCCCGATCGAACCTCTCCAAATAGCTCTTGTTCATATCTTGCTATTTCCTTTCAAGTTCATATCATATCTAACTATTTGTTTGTTTATTCATTGTAGATTGATTGATTGAACTGTGTTGTGTTTGTTATATCATTTGCCTTAGATTCTTATTTCACCCACTTTAAGCCAAAATACTTAGAGTGTGTGTGCGCCCCCTTTATCATACTTTGCGCCTATTTACATTACTAAATTCCGCTGTGCATTTCACTCACTCACTTAGGCGCCTATCATAACGCTTATTTGATAAAGTGCGCATTTGAAATTGAGTTTACCAAGGGTACGAAAAGAATTTTAAAACAGCTATTCACCCCCCCCCTCTAGCTATTTTTCATACCCTTGTTTCCTTTGGGACCAACAAGTGGTATCAGAGCAAACACCTTTATAAAACATTTTCGTTTTTCAAGCTAACAGCTTGGGTGCCGATTCTAAATGGCAAACTCAAAACCTATGGCAATTGCAAACTACACTCACATTCCGGTCTTTGATGAAGATCATTTTGACGTATGGAAATTCAGCATCTTAACTCATCTCAACTCAATCGATGAAAGACTTCATGACACCGTGGTTTATGGACCTTACATTCCTATGAAAGCGAATCCAAATCCGCGCACAAATGCTGTTCAACCAACCGTCAAGAAACCAAAAGAAGAATGGACTGAGGAAGAAACAAGAAGAGTTGCAAATGATGGCAAAGCCAGAAACATACTTCTAAGCACTCTAAGCACGGCTATGAAACAACAAGTCATGCATTGTGCTACCGAAAATGAGCTATGGGATGCTATTGAAGAGCATATAGAAGGAGACACCGTCTGCAAGGAGAACAAGAAATATGAAGTACAAAAGAGATTCAACAATTTCTCTCAACTCCCCGGTGAAACTTTAAGACAAACTTATGAACGCTACTGTAAAATTATAAATCTATGTATTTCACTTGGCATGAAGTTTTCTAACAAGGATTTGAATGTCAATTTTCTCCAAGCTTTTGGATCAAGATACCTACATAAATCTAGCGCCCTCGAAGACGCTGGAACTCTAGATGTATGGACTTTAAGGAACCTTTATGCAAATCTCAAAGTTTATGAGCTCAAACTTCAGCGAATTAGTGAAACTGAAGGAAAATCAAAATCCATAGCAATGGTGGCGCAAAGAGAAGAGGCGCATGTTTCTGCGCCTGCGCCTACTCATGATGAGAAGAGTTCCGATCCAAAAATTTCCACTTCTGAGCTATTGGACATGGACGATGAAGACTTCGCTTTATTTGTGAAAGAGATTCCAGAAGTTCAGAAAATTCACCAAGCCCGGCTCAACCAACAAGTTTCAAGGATCTACAAGCAAAGCTCCTCAAAAGTTCACGAGGAGCAGTGATTCAAAAAGAAAAGAAGACCTTGTTTGTTTTAATTGCAGGAAACCATGACACTTTGCTTCAAGCTGCCCAACTCCAAAATTTGAATATATGCAGAAGAAGAGCAGCCATACTCCCAAGTTCACTCCCAAATTCACTCGTCACAAGGGAATGGTTGCGGAAGAAGAAGCACCAGCAAATGAACAGAACACTGGGATTGAAACAGACTCAGATGAGAGCGATGAAGATTCCGATGATGGACTCGTTTGTTTGATGGCAAATGATGATGAAGTTGATACCTATGATTCTGATGATGACTTCTCTAAGGATGTTCCTGATATGAATGCCTTGAATAAACCTATCAAAAAATCTTCAGGTTTTCAAGAAGTGAAAAGGAAGAAAGGACCAACCATCAGCGAGCTCGTTGAACAAGGATTTCTCACTCCGGCTCAAAGCGATGGTGGATTGTTATTCTCACGATGTGATCTTAGTGCAAGGAACAAGTTGAGAAAAGGAGCATACATTAGACCTCAAGTTGAACCAACTGCTCCAATCTCCAAAATCAATGACGATGAAGTGATTGCTGAACAAGAAAAATTGTTCAAAAGGCTGAAAAGGTAATCACTAGATTTGATAGTATGAAGGAAGCTTTAGCACTATCATGTGATGAAATTTCTCAGCTTAAGACCGAGAAATCTCTTCTTAAATCTGAACTCACCCTCCTTAAGGAGCAGATAAAGAGCATGACTCCTCTTACTGTTAAAAACACTTTTCTAACAGAAGAGAACTCACTTCTTAAAGTTCAAAACGATGAATTGGTTGCTCAAATTACTGATCTTAAAAAGATTACAAATGAGTGGTCCAATTCTCGTGTCACTATGGAGAATATATTTGAGTCCCAAAAAGTCAGTGGTGATAAAAGTGGCTTGGGATTCTCATCAACTAGTTACAACTTTAAATGTGATGTCTGTGCTGAAAGAGATAGTGAATTTACTAACCAGCAAACTTTTGAAATTCCCAAGGAAAAACATTATAATTCAATGGGTAAAGGACAAGAAAAAGTCAAGAGACAAACATTCCATTATGTCTACCCAACGAAGCAATTTGGAAAGCTAATGGGAAAGATATAGCTACAGATGAATCATCCTCTAGCAAAATCCTCTTGAAACAAAGCGCGCTCCTTCTCCGAGTGCTCATTATGCGCCTAGAAGCCACGCGTCTCATCGCCGTGCGCCTCCTCGCCCTATGCGCCCTCCTAGATCAAGCGCTCCAAATTTCAAAAGATGGATTTTGTTAAGGGTAGTCCATCTGACCCAAAGAAGAATGCTATCCCAAAGAAAAGTAAAGAGTTTGTGAAAACTCATGTGATTGGTGGCTTTCATCATTGTTCCATTTGTGATTATTCTGGACACAAGGCCGTGGAATGCCTTTTGCGATTCACTCCCAATGCCAAAGGATGTAAAAACCCTAAGGTCAAGCTAGAGTGGGTTGTCAAAAGTTGCTAACCCTAGGACCCAAAAGGAATAAAGGGGACCTGCTTAAATGTCTATATTTCAGGTTCTTTGTTTCATGGCTGGATCTTCAAAAGCCAGAAATTATGAATGGATTCTCGATAGTGGGTGTTCAAGACACATGACTGGAGATGAATCCTTATTAGAAGATGTCCATGATGAAAGAGGTCCCTCAGTAACATTTGGTGATAATAACAAAGGTCAAGTTGTTGCATATGGAAAGCTCAAGAAAGACAAAGTGTGCATTGAAAGAGTCTCTCTCGTCGAAGGGCTCAAGCACAATTTATTATCCATATCTCAATTCTGCGACAAAGGATTAGAATGCCATTTCACCTTAACTCAATGTCTTATCAAGAATGGCAAAACTGGAGCTACATTACTCATGGGATATCGTAAGACAAATATTTACATTATTGATTTCCATAGTATGAACTCTAGTACTAATCTTTGTTTTATAGCTAAAAGTGTGAGCGAAAATAGTTGGTTGTGGCACAAGAGCTTAAGTCACTTGAACTTCAAATATCTATCTAAACTCAGTAGGAATAACCTTGTTAAAGGACTTCCCAAGTTGCTGATCATCATGACAAGAGTGCGCCGCGTGTCAACTTGGCAAACAACCGAAGAAATCTTTCTCCAGCAAGACCAATCCTTCAACTTCTAGATGTTTGCAACTGCTTCACATTGATCTATTTGGACCAGTCACCACTGCAAGTATTCGCAAAAACAAGTATACTCTAGTTGTGGTGGATGATTATTCAAGATACACATGGGTGGAAATGATGATCTCAAAAGACGATTTTACGACATTTTGACCACCTTATTCAGACTGCTCCAAACCCAAAAAGAAGATGACATCGTTAGTGTTCGATCCGACAATGGAACAGAATTCAAGAACAACGGTGTTGCTCGATATTGCGACGATCATGGGATAGATCACAACTTCTCAACTGCTGGAGTTCCTCAACAAAATGGTGTTGTGGGAAAGAAAGAATAGGACGTTGATTGAAGCGGGAAAGACGATGATAGCTGAAGTGAAATTGCCTAAATACTTTTGGGAAGAAGCTATCAACACAGCATGTTTACTCAAAATCGTTCCCTCATCAGCAAACTTCACAACAAGACTCCGTATGAACTTTGGCGTGGTAGAACTCCCAACATTGCATTCTTCAAGATCTTTGGTTGCAAATGTTTATATCCTCTACAACAGAAAACGAACATAGAGGTAAATTCGATGCCAAAGCCGACGAAGGTATTTTTGTTGGGTATGCCAAACATTCTAAAGCTTTTCGCGTTTTAATAGAACTACATTAGTGATAGTTGAATCTGTACATGTTACATTTGATGAACATTCTCTCCTTGAGCCACATTTGGCTCCAAATGTTGCTGATGATTCTGTTGAGCTTAATGATACAGGTGCTCCTATTTATGTTGCGCCTACTCAAAATCAGAATCTATCAACTCAAGGAAATCCATCCACATCAGTTGCTCCTATCTCCTCATATGGCGCGCCAAATGGATCATCAGTTGCGCCTCACTCATATGTTGCGCCTCTTGATGCCTCTCATGCGCCTATATCTTCAGCTGCATCTGGTGTTAACCCAAGTTTCAACTCTACACCAATTCAACCCCCAAACTTTGATGATTTAGAATTTGGTGAAGATGTACCAATTGAAGACCTTCAAATTACTACGACTCACCTAACTTACCTCCTGAAATTCGTGAAGTTAGAGGTCACCCAATCAATAATATCATTGGTGATCTAAACGTTGGTGTTCGTACAAGGAGAGCTACAAACTTTGATGCTTAACACTGCATCTCCTCTCTCAATTGAACCAAAGAAGGGTGATAAAGTGCTTCAAGATCCTAATTGGGTTGTTACAATGCAAGAAGAACTCAATCAATTTGAACGATGTAAGGTTTGGACTCTTGTTCCCAAGGCCAAATGATCAAGGAGTGATTGGTACGAAATGGGTGTTCAGAAACAAGATGGATGAGAATGGAACCATCACAAAAAAACAAAGCAAGATTGGTTGCACAAGGCTATAGGCAAGAAGAAGGAATTGATTACGATGAAACTTTCACGCCCGTAGCAAGACTTGAAGCTATCAGATTATTCCTAGCTTACGCTGCTCACAAGGACTTCAAGCTATATCAAATGGATGTGAAGAGCGCGTTTCTAAATGGTGAACTCCAAGAACAAGTCTATGTTGCTCAACCATCTGGGTTTGAAGATTCACAATTTCCAAATCATGTGTACAAACTCAGAAAGCTTTGTATGGACTCAAGCAAGCACCAAGAGCATGGTACGATACACTATCAAAGTTTCTCATTGAAAAAGGCTTCACTCGCGGTAAAATCGATACAACTCTTTTCATTGCCAAACTAATGGTCATAAATTACTTGTTCAAATTTATGTTGATGATATTATATTTGGTTCTACTAATGAATTGTTGTGCAAGCGCTTTGAGAAACTAATGAAGAGCAAGTTGAAATGAGCATGATGGGAGAACTCACATTCTTCCTCGGGCTTCAAATCAAGCAAATGAGTGAAGGTATATTCATCAATCAAGCCAAATACACAAAGGACTTAATCAAGAAATTTGGACTTGAGAACGCCAAAGCATACGATACTCCAATGGCTACCGGCAACAAACTCGACAAAGATTTAAAAGGTAAACGTGTTGATCAAACGCTCTATCGAGGTATGATTGGCTCACTCCTTTATCTTACTGCAAGTAGGCCTGATATTATGTTTAGTGTTTGTGTTTTGCGCTCGTTATCAATCTGACCTAGAGAAGCGCACTTAATTGCTGTGAAACGTATTATAAGATATCTCTCCGGCACTGTTAAACCTTGGACTTTGGTACACCAAAGATTCGAACTTCAAACTTGTAGGTTATTCAGATGCGGACTATGCAGCGTGCACAATTGATAGGAAAAAACTAGTGGCACTTGTCATTTCCTCGGATATCGACTTGTGTCATGGGCGAGTAAGAAACAAGCTTCAGTATCTGTCTCAACAACTGAAGCTGAATATATCGCTGCGGGAAGTTGTTGCTGTCAAATACTATGGATGAAGCGGCAATTGGTGGACTATGATATAATCGAAGAAAATTGTCCGATCTACTGCGACAATACATCAACAATTGCGGTTTCTGAAAATCATGTCATGCACTCAAAGACCAAACACATCGACATCAAATATCTCTTCCTCAAAGACCACGTGGAGAAAGGAAATATACATTTGGAACAACGTGGGAACCGACTATCAAATCGCCGACATTCTAACGAAAGCACTTGACGCGAAACGGTTCATATTTTTGAGAGTGAAATGGGTATGCTTGAACTCAACTAAAATTCATTACAGTTTTTTCAATACTAATGATTTTATGTTTTGTTGAGTTATATGAGTATATTAGGTTAAAAATGACAAATCATTTCAAGTTTCAAGCACACCCTGCGCGCGCCAATACCTTATGCGCCCTATTCTTCATGCGCGCCCATAAGTGTTATGCACCTCCCATGCGCGCAGTCAATATTACGGCTCAATCAATGCTCAAAATTGATTATTTCAATGATTGAACGTATTCAATTTTTCACAAGTACCAGGTATGATTGTTCTTATTTATTGTAGGAATCTTGTCTTTTGACATTCCTTTAATTGTTCAAGGGTACTTGTGCAATTAATTTTTCCCTCGTTTTTCGTTTTTCAAAAATTTTATTTTCTGGGGATTTATTTCTTGCACCCCAAACTTACACCAAAACAGATGTTTTTGGGTTTGTGCAAAAATTAGTCAAAATTGCTCATACACTTAAAGGAAAAGTGGAGCAGTTTTCCCTTACCCAAAATGTCACATCAAAGTACTTTGGGTCATTCAGCATTAAATAGCCATCATCTCCACAATCCCTCATTAATGCTTCGTCCTTTTTTGTCATAATGAGCCGAAATCTCATTCCCCTCATTAATGCACATCACTTTCAACTTCTCATCTTTTTAAAATTTTAACTCCTTTATTTCCTTATTTGTGCTATATTTTTTTCCCTAACCTATATATTTGACCCTTCATATCCTTTTTCATCATTGCCTACACACTCACTCTCTCTACCAACTTCTCTCACCTTCCCAGACTCTACTCTGTCTCTCTGTTCGTCTCCTTCTCTCTCTACTTTCATCACTTTCTCTCAATTTCTTCTCCATTTTCTCTCTTTATATAAACATTTATGGGTCCTAAGAAGGCTTCTAAATCAATCCAAGACGAAATGGTACGAATCTTTAACTCTCAACTCTCTAATTTCCGCCTTTTCCGATTTCTGAGTTCGTGTTTATCTTATAACCCGAAAACCCTTTTTCTTGATAAATCTTGTTTCGGTGATCCGTTTTCAAAATCGTTTGTTGGGTTATGTTCGATTTGTGTTTTAGATTCTTTATAACTAAACTTTTCAACGATCAATGAATTATATTTTGCGAATCTGAAAATCTTAGATTTTTGACTTTTCGAATTTTCGGATCTTTGAATCCATTTTCTGTTTTTGTTGTTGATTCTTACTTGTTTTGGTTTACATATTTGTTATCCTTGTCTTATTGCGGTCATTTTGATATATTGTATGCTTGATTGGTGAAGTTTCACGAATTATGTGTTCTTGGTGTTCTTGATGTTCTTCAAGCACTCAAGCATGTTCTTCGTGTTTTCGTTATTTTTGCATGACTTGGGTTTCAAAATTTTCAAAACTTGTTTTTCAAAATTTTCATATTTTGATTCTTAAAACTTACATATGCATGTTTGATATGTGTTTGTGTGTTTTCGTGTGTTTTTATACTTAGTATGAATTTTACATAAATATGCGCCTGAGTGTTGTTTTATGCGCCTAGTCTGTTATGCGCCCTATGACTTATGCGCCTTACTTGATTCATGCGCCTAATAATTGTACGCGCCCTATGCAAATACAAATGTTATGCGCCTCAATCAACTCATGCGCCTAGAGACATTATGCGCCCTAATCATTTTATGCGCCTAAATTTTACTTAGTCAATTTCTTATGTTTAATTTTTACTTAGTATATTTCATAGAACCATATTATGCGCCTTGTATTTGTATGCGCCTACAACATATATGCGCCTAATAATAGTATGCGCATGCTATTTCTTATGCGCCTATATATTGTCCTGCGCCTATTCTATACTTAGCTCATTTTATGATTCTATGCGCCTTATACACTCCTAACTTAAATCATTGTTATGTTTTCAGGATCCTGCTAATTTCAGACCCGGTGAGACGATAGATCTTGCTGAGCTTTCAACTGATCCAAGGGGCTTGAATTTCTCTCAACCCTTCACACCGTTGGACTCACTCCTCTTTTCACGCTGGAGCAACCATTCTATTCTCCGCTCCTCGTTGATGAATTTTTCTCAACAGCAGCTCTAGTTGAGACTCCAGCAGATGGATTCGTGCGCTACCGGATATGCGCCACATTTCAGAATATTCCTATCACTATCTCTACGGGCACAATCAAGATATAGTGAGTTTTAGCACTACTGGCCCTCAGGGTGTTTCTGGTAACCGAACTCTACTCAGTTGCTGATCAGAATGCAGTGGCGCGTACTTATCTCAAAGTCCCTACTCTTCTGAATAACATCAAAAATGTTGAGATCAAGGATGGTGGTGATCTGCTCGCTCATATAGCGCATCTGGTTGATAATTCTATTGTGTTTAAAACCGGCAATGTGAATAGATTCACCGTAGAGCAGTGGGAGTATACTGCTGCCATCATGGGAAAAACCAGATTAAATTGGCCTCAGATTTTGTTCAAAACTTTATCTGACCAAATTGATAAGCATAACAAGAACAAGTCTAAAGGGAAGACGAAGTTCAAAACTCACTGCAGAATTCTCCCGAAGATGTTTCTCACTTATCCTGCTCTTGCTGATTTCCTCGCGCAGAACCCTGCTTATCAAACCACTGAAGTTCCAATTTTGGGAAAGACAACCTTGTCTTGAAAAGGCGCAAGAAGCGCATGGTAAAGCGCGCGCCTAGGGTAAAGGGTGCTCAGTTGGTTGATGAAGCCACTGAATCAGATGAGGATGCAGATGGCACAGAAACTGAAGCAGTACCTCACGCAGAACCAACAGGTGTTCCAGGTGCAGAAAAAGGTAAAGGAAAAAGGGTTGCAGAGGAAACAAGCAAACCCCCTAAGCGCCCAAGAGTTGATACTGAAGAAGAAAAGGTGTTGGGTATGCTTATCACTTAACCCTCCTACATCTGTTAGAATTTGATTGATATACATCACCTTTGAATATTTTTATGGACTTTAGGACCTCATGTAAAGAAGTTTATAACTTCATTTTTAGCCAAGTCCTGTTTATAGTATAGGCTTAGATTATAGGACTTGAAGCTTTGAAGTATCGAAGATTTCCTAAGCAGGATTCATTTCACTGCGCAGGATGTTCTCTGCGCAGGTCGCTACTACGCATAGACATCTTGTGCAAACATTTAACCCTGCTCAGTTTTCAAGGTCTTATTCCTAAACTCTGAAGAGATCTTTTAGCGACCAAGCATAGTGCGCATGCTTCCCATGCGCAGCATCCATGCGCGCCAGCAATGCGCATGCCTTTGTGCGCGGACACTCAACCTTGGTCAAATTCTTCATCTCCTGATCTCACATTCTAGAAGCTTGGAAAGCGTCAAGACAAGCTACGCTTTTTGGATTTGAGTCAAAATGTGAGGTGTGCACAAACGACAAAATAAGCACACTCAGCAAAACCATTGTGGAGACACGCTTCAAAGAAATATCTCAAATGAAGACAGCTGTCAACCTTCTAAAAGAAGCTTTTGAATTTGGTCTTCATGCTCAGTCTCCAACAGCTCTAAAACACCTGCGAACCAATCATATTGTGCCAGGTCATCATCCTTGATCAGAGCCCCAACGGCTATAAAGGACAGCTGCGCGCCAATCACTTTGTGCCAGCTCATTGTCCTTGCTCAGAGCTCCAACGGCCTATATTCAAGCTCTCAGCTATAAATAGCCTGCTCATCCTCATTTCCAAGCTGCCCCATTGATTGGCCCATTCATCGGCCCATTCATCAAGCCCCTCTTGTTGGCCACTATGCTTCAAGAGCTCGAGTTTCATGCTTCATTGAGAAACCTTGAAGATTTGAAGACTGCTGCTTAGTATTTCCAGATTCTTTAGAACAGCCTTCAAGATCTTCAAATCTTTAAAACTCCTGCTCATATCACAAAGCCTATATCACCTGAATTCTTAGTGCTCTTCATCTTTCATATTCATAGAGCCCAGAATTTCTGTCATACACACACCTCTTGAAGCTTTGATCACTTTGATCTAACTTCTTGAGATACACCGGTTTAGTCTAGGATTCGTTCTTCATAGATAATAGATCTTGAGTTAGTATTGAGCTCAAATGTTGTAATTTGTAATACTCTCTCATATTATAAGATTTTCTTTAGAAAATCCAAGACTAACCATCTTGGTAGAGGACGTAGATCTTTCTTCGATCGAACCTCTCCAAATAGCGTGTTCATTATATGTACTGCATATTTCCTGCTTAACCTTTTATGAACTGCTTTGTTTGATCTTTCAGATTGCTACACTTTGATGTTGTAATTGTTATTGCTCATTTGCCTTAGATTCCTTTTTGCGCCACTCTTTAGCCTCATACTTAGTGCGTGCGTTTTTATCTCTGCGCAGTATACCCTGCGCAGAGCTGCTTTAAATTTCCGCTGTGCATTTCACTCTCTCGCTGCGCGCTATACTTAGCCAAAATAAGAGTTGTGCGCATAAGCCATTGTTTTGCAAAAGGGTTTGAAAAGAATTTTAAAAACGCTATTCACCCCCCCCCCCTCTAGCATTTTTCACACCCTTGTTGCCCCTTTGGGACCAACAAGTGGTATCAGAGCAAACACCTTCATAAAACTTGTTTTGTTTTTCAAGCTTAACAGCTTGGGTGCCGATTCAAGATGGCTTCAAAATCTAGGGCAATGACTAACTTTTCACATGTTCCTGCGCCTGCTCAAACTCAGATCAAATTCAGAAAGTTCTCCAAACTTGGTGGATCCTCAAGCAAACCTCGCGTTCTCTCTCATAGAGACTCAAAGAAAGATGACTTGGTCTGCTACAACTGCAGAAAGCCAGGACATTTCGTTTCAAAATGCCGACTCCAAAATTTGAGTACAAGGAAAAGCAACCCTGCGCACAAAGCATCTAAGCAGTGCGGTATGGCTGCTGAAGAGAACTGCGCAGAAAAGAAGCTAAGGACTTGGATACACTGAAGACAACGATACTGACTCTGAGGATGGACTGCTCTGCTTAGTGGCAAATGCTGACAACGATTCAGAAAGATGTTTCTGAAATGAAACCTGAGCATGTGCCAAGGACAATCAATGAAAGGTCCCTTCACTCTAGTGGAAATGGGACACCTTCACCAAGTAAACATAATGGCAAGTACCTATCTGCCAGAGCTAACCTGACAGAGCTGCGTCATCACCAACTCTGCAGCCGCGCAAGGAATCCCTTAAAGTGCCTGCTGATCGTAAATGATAACTCTGTTGTAGAGCGCAAGTCAATGTTTCAATAAGCAGAAAAGATCTACTTCACTGCGCCCTCTCAAGCTCAGTTGATATCGACAGTGGATTCTAGACACTACTAGAGATGTCAACACTCTTAAAGATGTGCATGAAGGAGAGATCGCCCAGTAATATATGGTGACAACAACAAAGGGCACATAATTGGATTTGGACTAATCATAAAAGACAGTCTCAAGCAACCTGCTCTCCATATCACAATATGCGATAAAGGTCTGGAATGCCATTTCACTTCAAAGCATTGCTATATCAAGAATGGCGTTCTGGACTAACTTTGCTCACAAGGACTCGTAAGACCAATTTCTAATCTATTGATCTTACCGCTATAATTTCTATTCACTAATACTTGTTTTGTAGCAATGAGCTTAAGTGAAAGCAGCTAGCAATGGTATAAGCACCATTCCAGCTTAGTAAGCAGCCTGAGCAGTTTTCCTCCAGCAAGATTGCTCCAATGTCAAAATGCTTACATCCTCTTCACCTCATATGTTTGGACCGCTCACTACCACGAATCTTTGGACCAACCTGTGGTATCTCTATGATATCCTGGCTGCTCTCCTTCTAAATCTCCAAACATAGAAGACATCAATAGAGTTCGACACTTCAACGGAACAGAATTTATGAACAACGATGTCGCTCAATATTGTGAGAACCAACAAAAAACCAACAAATGGTATTCTTCACAATTTCTCTGCTGTGGAGTTCCGCAACAAAATGGCATTGAGGAAAGAATCGCTCGTTGATTGAGGATGGATAGACAATGATAGTAGAAGCAGTACTTCTAAATGTATTTCTGGGAAGAAGCTGTCAACGGTGCATGCTTTACTCAGAATAAGATTCCTCATCAACAAAGCCTACATCAATACTCTATACGATCTATGGAAAGAGAGAAAGCGCCCAACATTTCTTTCTTCAAAGCTCTTTGGCTGCAAACGCTATAGAGGTAAATTCGACGCCAAAGCACATGAAGGTATTCTCGTTGGGTATGCCAATCATTCTATAAGCTTTTCATGATCATAATAAGATAAATCTCTAGTTATTTTAGTATATGTACATGTTACTTTTTGATGAGCATTCTCTCCTTGAGCCACATTTGGCTCCAAATGATTCTGATGCCTCTGCTGAGCTTTTAGACAGGTGCGCAGTAACTCTATTCCTGCGCAGATATAGATCAAGCAGATTCAGAATCAATCCATCTCATGCGCATACTCCAAATGATGCGCCTGAAGTACAACTCCTGATGCGCAAACACCTCCTCCTGCGCATGACGTTTCTCCACTTCAGCAAAATACCTTTGATGATTTTGGTGCTGAAGCAAATGAAATATCCATGATCTTCATTTTCCTATCACCTAAATGTAGGGATTCGCACATCGAGAGCATCAAATTTGCGGTGTAGCATTCGTTTATCTCTCATGTCGGATCAAAGAAGATTGATAGAGTGCTCCATACTTTAAGATGGATCGATGCTATGCAAGAAGTGCAAGAAAGCTCATCCAATATTTAGCGCTTCAATGGGTGTTCGGAAACAAGATGGATGAGAATGGAAGCATCACAGAATCAAAGCAAGAAAGCTTTGTATGGACTTAAGCAAGCTCCAAGAGCATGATACGTCGCTATCAAAATTCCTACTAGAGAAAGGCTTCAAGCACGGTAAAATCGATACAACTCTTTTATTGCTAAGTATGATGATCACTCTTTACTTGTTCAATTTATGTCGATGTATTATATTTGGTTCTACTAATGAGTCACTTTGTAAGCGCTTTGAAAAGCAAATAAAAAGCAAGTTTGAGATGAGCATGATGGGAGAACTCACATTCTTCCTCGTGCTTCAAATCAAGCAATTGAATGATGACATCTTCATAAATCAAGCCAAGTACACAAGGGACTTAATCAAAAATTTGGACTTGAGAATGCTAAAGCATACGCCACTCCAATGGCCACCAGCAAGAAACTTAGACTTAAAAGGTAGGTTGATCAGACTGTATCGAGGTATGATTGACTCTCCTTTATCTTCTGCTAGTTGGCCAAGATATTATGTTGACTGGA
The DNA here is from genome assembly GCA_026119855.1 of Campanula takesimana. Classification (NCBI taxonomy): domain Eukaryota; kingdom Viridiplantae; phylum Streptophyta; class Magnoliopsida; order Asterales; family Campanulaceae; genus Campanula; species Campanula takesimana. The sequence continues at coordinate 324,067 of JAOWBW010000099.1, forward strand.
TCTGTGCGCACTATCATGCTAATTCTTCTGAAGCGCACATAACTGCTTTAAAAATGTATTATACTTTTGGCTCTCTGTTAACCTTGGACTTTGGTACACCAAAGATTCGAACTTTAAACTTGTAGGTTATTCAGATGCGGACTATGCAGCGTACACCATTGACAGGAAGAGCTCAAGTGGAACATGTCATTTCTTGGAAATCGACTTGTAGCATGGGCAAGCAAGAAACAAGTTGCTGTGTCCATCTCCACTACTGAAGCAGAATATGTTGCTGCTGGAAGCTGCTGCTGCCAAATCTTATGGATGAAGCAACATCCTGTGGACTA
>JAOWBW010000099.1:324492-496153 GCA_026119855.1 Campanula takesimana
ACCAATTGGGATAAGCTGCAAGAGGATCTCAAAATATTCCGAGGAATGGCGGCTAACCCCGTAAGGAGGGCATTTCTGGATGCACCCAAGATGACCGGTCCTACCGAGACCACCATGAGTCACGAATACACCTTAAGGGAGTGCCCGAGATGGTAGGGAATTCGAAACCCTGTCTCTAATTGAGGCTAGCCAAGGAAGGGGACCCGTTTGGGGTCGAAACGGTAGATGCGAATTTGAGGAGGTAGCTCCCAAGCACGCCACCAAGGAAGTCATGGACGACGAATGGAATGGTGTGGTAATGCGAGAATGTTTGGGGAGGAGTTGGTCGTGCCTGATCTGATTGGCCCCGAAAAGGAAATGATTGCTGTGATAGGAGATGGATCTCCTGGGATCTTTGACCCTCGCACCTTGGTAAGCCCGACGGACATGCCTCTGAAGAATTGGGTGACCTTCTCTGGACGGTGGCGAGCAAGGAGGAAATGACCACGAAGCTTGACTGGTTCCCCGCCCCCTAGAGTCAAGTGTCATAGGGCCAATGTAGTCGAATCCCCTCAATCTCTTGTCTTTGAATTGAGTCTTCCTCCTCCGAGGGCTTACGCCCGAGGATTATGAACTTGTAGCCAACATTGTATTCCCGTTTGCATTGAATGAAATGATAGACCTTTCCGAGTATCCCCTCATTGCCAACTTATTAGATGATAAATTAACTAATAATCTAAAAACGGTTAATAATGAATCACCTAATAATGCAGACACACTAAACGAACAAAACATTAAACAATCATCAAAGCAGGTTGTTACCGAGAGAGGAAAGTCGTGCCCAAGCTGCCAAAGAGGTTTTAACTAAGGTGAATTTGGGGACTGAAAATGAGCCGAAAGAGACACAGATTGGTAGCTACTTCAAGGAGCCGAAAGAGAAGCTTTGGTTGAGCTACTTAAGGAGTACATGGATGTGTTTGCTTGGTCTTATAAGGATATGCCAGGGTTATTCTTCGATCGTTGAACACAGGATCCCAGTGGATCCCGAGGTGAAACCTGTCAAGCAAAAGCTTCGGCGAATCAAACCAGAATGGTCTTTGCAAGTCAAAGAGGAGATTGAGAAGTTGCTCCGGGTCGGCTTCATAAGGGTGATAGAGTACCCCTCGTGGCTATCCAACATAGTAACAGTCACAAAGGCCAACGAAAGGTCGATGCTGTGTCGACTTTAGGGATCTCAACAAGGCGAGTCCCAAAGACGATTTCCCCCTCCCGAACATCGACATGCTTGTAGATACAACCTCTAGTTTTGAGGTCAAATCTTTTGTGGATGGTTTTGCCGGGTATAACCAGATTAAGATGGCTGAGGAGGACCAGGAGAAGACCGCCTTCACCACCCCCTGGGGGACCTTTTGCTACACCGTAATGCCTTTTGGATTGCGAAATGCTGGGGCTACCTACCAAAGGGCCGCAACCGCACTCTTCCATGATATGATCCATAAGGAGATAGAAGTGTATGTCGATGACATGATTGTGCATTCCAAGGGCACCACGGGCAAGATAGACTGAGAAAGTTCTTTGACAGGCTTAGGAAGCACTCCATGAGGCTCAATCCGGCAAGTGCACTTTTGGGTTTTCTCGTGGTAAGGTTTTGGGATACATGGTCACTGAACGAGGCATCGAAGTTGATCCCCAAAAGGTTAAGCAATCGTGCAAATGAAGCCACCTCGCACCCAAACAAAGGTAAAGGCCTTTATGGGAAGGTTGCAATACATTAGCCGCTTTATAAACCAGCTTACTCCCACGTGTGAGCCTATCTTCAAATTGCTAAAGAAGAATGCCGAGGTCGAATGGAATGAGGAATGCCAAAGGGCCTTTGACAAGATTAAGGCCTATCTCATCCACCCCCAATCCTATGCCCCCCGCACAAGGATAAGCCACTCTTGCTCTACCTAACGTGACTGATACGTCAATAGGGCAATGTTGGCCCAAGAAAGAAGGATTCAAAGGTAGAGAATGCCATCTACTTTGTGAGCCGTAAGCTACAAGGGAGCGAGCTCAACTACTCCCCATTGAAAAAGACTTGCGCCGGATTGGTATGGGTCATAAGAAAGTTGAAGCATTACATGCATACCCACCCATACAGCTCATCTCCAAGATAGACCCCATCAAGTGCTTGTTGGAAAATCCATCTTTGTCCATGAGACTTGCCAAATGGTCTTTCTTCCTAGCTGAGTATGATATCAGTTATGTGTCAAGAAAGGCAGTCAAAGAAGGGTCTTAGCGGAATATTTGCAGACTTCCCTAGTAATGAGGAAAAGGAGCCCGAGCCGCAATTCCCTGATGAAGGATTTTTGCCCTCGAAGGGGAAAATAGGTGGCAATTGTTCTTCGACGGTGCGCCAATAAAAGAGGAAATGGCATTGGATTGCTCTTGGTTGACCCAAAAGATGAGCACACCCCCATCGCCATCAAGTTAAACTTTGATGTGACCAACAATGCCGCGGAATATGAGGCATGCACGGCCAGCTTGGAAGAAGCCCTGGAAAGGAATGTGAAAGAATTGGAGGTATACGGAGATTCGGCTTTGATCATCAACCAAGTATCCAACAAGTGGAAAACACTGGACCCTGGTTTGAAAAATATCATGCCTACATGGAAGAGCTCATGGCACAATTCAAAGAAGTTAGCTTCCACTACTTGCCGAGGGACCGGAACCGTTTTGCCGACGCCTTAGCTACTTTTGCCTCATTGGTAGAAATCCCCGAGGGAAAGTCAATAAAACCTTTCCGAGTTGGGAGGAAAGAAAATCCGACGTACTGTTATGAGATTGAGGCCACCCCAGAAAAGGAGGAGGAGCCATGGTACAACCAGATTTACCGATTCCTCAAGGAAGGAGAAACTTCCTTCATGAATAAAAAGGGAGAATATGTGGATGGGGTAAAAACTAAAAGCATGGCGGCACTCAAACGGCTAGCATCCAACTATGTCATCTTGGGGACATCTTGTACAAAAAGCGCCATCAGGGCCTTCTCCTTAGGTGTATAAGCATGAAAAAGGCAAAAGAGCTCATGCAAGAAGTTCATGGCGGAGTGTGTGGTCCTCATATGAATGCGAGGGCATTAATGCAAGTCATCTTACGGATGGGCTACTTTTGGATCTCAATGGAGACCGATTGCATACAATTTGTGAAAAGGTGTGAAAAGTGTCAGCGGTTCTCTAACCTCAACACCTACCACCTCACCATCTCTACTGTATGACCACACCATGGCCTTTTTCAACATGGGGCATTGACATCATTGGGAAAATTTCCCCGCCCAGGAGCAATGGCCACGAGTTTGTTTTGGTAGCCGTGGATTACTTCACGAAGTGGGTAGAGGCTAAATCCTACAGGGTCCTCACTTCCAAGAAAGTTGCGGGTTTATAAAGGAAAACATCATGTGCCGGTACGGGGTCCCGAACGAAGTCATCACCGATAATGGCTCGCACTTCGAAGGTGAATGCGATCAATTGTTGGGAAAATTCCGAGTCACTCGCCACAAATCCTCCCCATATAGGCCTCAGACCAATGGTGCAGTGGAGGCCGCCAACAAAACGCTCGAAAGGATTATTAAGAAAATGGCAACACGGGGAGAGATTGGCCTGAAAAGCTACATTTAGCATTGTGGGGCTACCGGACCTCGGTTAGAACCGCCACTGGGAAACCCCTTTTGCTTTGACTTATGGAATGGAGGCCATGCTCCCGGCTGAGCTGGAGGTACCATCATTGAGAATTTTGTTGGAAAACAAAATCTATGAGGTTGATTGGCTTTGGAGCCGGCATGATGAATTGGCCTTGTTGGACGAACGTCGTCTGAAGGCAATGGAGCACATCCGCGCCTACCAAGGGAGAATGGCGCGAGCTTTTGATAGAAAGGTGAAGCCCCGAGCAAAATTCGGGTAGGAGATTTGGTCCTTAAGGAAAAACCCCCCGGGAGGTCTAACCCTGACGGAAAATGGGAGCCCGTGTGGATCGGTCCCTTCATGGTACAGGAGATCTTCTCAGGAGGTGCAATGAGGCTTGCGGACTTGGATGGCAACCCCTTCATGCACCCGGTCTACGGTGAATAAGCTCCGTCGTTACTTTGTTTAAAAAAAAATAAATAAATAACTTGTAGGTGCCAAAAGAAATATACCCACCTAGATTGAAAACCCGTTTTGGGCGGTCTAGAGAAAAACAGGGTCGCACCCAAAAATTGTAAAAAGTGAACTACGATGACCTGAGCCCTTAGTCTCATTTGTAAGAGGGGAACGTAGGCAGCCAATTATTGGTCCAGTCTAAAAAATGAATAAAAATCAAATTTGGTTTCGAGCAAAGACTCCGTGTGAATGCAAATTGGCTTCATAAGTAACCATTTTCATTACAGTTAAAACACTTCTTTGATGAGTTCAAGCACGGTCTACTCTCGATTCAACTAACATGCTTAAGACATAACTAAGACACCTAAAATGAACTAATGTGTCTGCAATGGCAATGGGTGGATACATTGAAATGTAGGACTATCACTGTTCCTCGTCCCTCCACTTCTTCTTTTGACTTCTTTGAGTCTTCTTTTTCTTCACCTCAAAGATGTCGATCTCCCCTCTACCATGATCGGGTACCCTCCCGACATCCTCAACCAGCCCAGTCGCCCTCAAAGCCATTGGCAGCGCCTGAGCTCGAAGACCTTCCCTTTGTGCCTCTGCCCTAGGCATCGCAGCCATTCTTCTATCAGCCAAGGCTTGATAGTCCTCGACAATGTCTCCAGTAATGTTATGGCCACTCGCCACGGCCTCGGTCTCCCTTAAAACCTGCTAGGGTCATGAGTCCCACCAAGAATAGCCTCACGCCTCTTTTCAATGAGCCTCTAAGTCTGTCCCATAGTCTGTTCATACCAGTCCAAGTAGACCGTGGTTAGAACCATGCTGGCTGCACGCCCAAGAAGTACCCGAGCCGGAAAGAGGGAACAAGTCCACAATCGGGAAAGAAGTAAAATAGTGGAAGAATCCCACATAGATAAGGGCAAAAGCCTCAAATGCTCCGGGTTAACACCAGACCACTCCAACAGTGGAGTCTGCAGTAATCCAAACTGACGACGGACCAAAGAAGGGATGTAGTAAGACGATCTTAAGAGTCCAGCACCCGAACAAAAGGGGAATTATCCTGATACTCCCGCACCGAGTTGATACGCCAATGTGGGACTGACCAACGGATCTCGGCAGTCGTGAGGCGAGCCATGTAAGCCTCCTAGTCACTCTGAATGAAATTCAAAAGAATGCCTCTCAAAGAATAAGACCATGGTCTGTGAGAAATAGGAGCCTCGGAATGGCCATCAACCTCTCCCTCAACCACAAAATGAGTAAGGCAGGGCTACCGCTACGCATGAAGCCATCTCCCAAAAGCCAAGTGGTCCATGCCATGAAGGGTTTCGCCCAAGATCAAGGGGACGATATCCTTCCCGCACGACACTCCTTAAGGACACTCAGTAAACCCTATAACAAGTACCTTTGGACCCAACCATGTAGAAAAAGGCAAGAATGCACAACCAAAAGCATTCCAAGAAGCCTCATCCGTGAGATCCATGAACTTCTTAGGGAGATCCAAAATGTCAATAAAAGTGTGATTAAGGACCATGCATTGGGCCTCTTCCAAAGGAATGTCGAGGAGAGAGACCAGCCTTTCGACACACATGGTGTCATCAACCGAGGGGAGAGCAATGACCTTCGTGTCCACGCCACCCACCAAAGCCTTGAAATCCTCATAGGTTGGAGTGATTTTGTTGTAGGAGAAGCAATATACATGTCTCCTGACATCCCAAAAGGACGCAGCGGCTCTTAATAGCTCAAGATCCGGGATGAACTCCTTGAGGACCACAGAGATTAGAGACCGAATTTGGACTGGAAAACTCCCTTGTGACTCCTCATATGGTACCGCATCCAAAGCCTAAGGTTGCCCTCAAAGCATTCTTGATGGATTTTTGGACAATTTTGGTGGTTTTTCCATGAGAAAAGGCTCTATGGAAGAGAAATATTTCGAAATAAAGATGATGAACTTCAGATTGTGGCATTTAAGAAGATGACCAGGCCTGGAACGAAATTGAATGAAAAAGGAGTGTCTCCTCCACTAGCCGTACGGCTACTTTAGCCCTGCCAAATTAATGATTTCTTGTTGAAAGTTAGCTTTGTGGTCCTACCATTCAAAGCCCCCTGTCATAAATGCCCCTCTTGGCTCATGCAACTTGAATTGAACCTAGAAAAATTAGGTTCCCAATGAAAATCAAAATTGGGGTAGTCCCTAGATGGACGTAAGACCAGCTCTTTGATTGACCCGGCCGTACTTCGTAAGCCCAGGTTGAAAATGTGATTTAGCCCGGCCGTACTTCGTAAGCCCAGGTTAAGAATGTGATTTGACCCGGCCGTACTTCGTAAGCCCAGGTTAAGAATGTGATTTGACCCGGTCGTACTTCGTAAGCCCAGGTTAAGAATGTAATTTGACCCGAGCGTACTTTGTAAGTCCAGGGTAGAAAGTGAAATCGTGAAAGTCCCGGCCGTACCTCGTAAGTCCAGGATGAAAGTTAAGATGTTATCGCCTCGGCAGCCCTTTTTAGGGCGTAAGACCAGTATAGTCATAATTAGGTTAAGAAAACCTTCGTCCCAAGAGTGGCCAGGTTAGAGAAAACCTATCAATGTGTCCCGACGGTCCTTAGTCGGATGTAAGACCAGTTACCCTCGAGTCGACCCTCTCCGATAGAGCCAAGCCAATCGAGTCCAGCCTCTGAGCTATGCCCATTATTTAAGCCTCTGAGCCATGCCTATTCCTCGAGTCGACCCTCTCTTGATAGAGCCAGTCGATCGAGTCTAGCCTCTGAGCCATGCCCATTATTTGAGCCTCTGAGCCATGCCTATTCCTTGAGTCGACCCTCTCCGATAGAGCCAAGTAGATCGAGTCTAGCCTCTAAGCCATGCCATTATTTGAGCCTCTGACCATGCCTATTCCTTGAGTCGACCCTCTCCGATAGAGCCAAGTCGACCAAGCCCGGCCTTTGAGCCATGCCTGTTTAGGAAAGGATGAATGAATATCCACCTAAGGCCCATAGGCTTGAGTAGCCTTAAAATCTCTCACCCGAACTACGTTAGGCTTGATTCCCTCGAATAGGGATACGTAGAATCCTATACCTCTAGGTCCAGCCATAGAACAAATCGGCCAAGCCGTCCTCCCATCAGATTGGGATGCTTATAGGTTTGAGTAGCCTTAAAACCTCTCACCCAAATTGGCCAAGCCGTCCTCCCATCGGATTGGGATGCCTATAGGTTTAGTAGCCTTAAACCCTCTCACCCAAATCGGCCAAGCCATCCTCCCATCGGATTGGATGCTTATAGGTTTGAGTAGCCTTAAACCCTCTCACCCAAATCGGTCAAGCCGTCCTCCATCTGATTGGGATGCTTATTGGTTGAGTAGCCTTACACTCTCTCACCTGAACTACGTTAGGCTTGATTCCCTCGAATAGGATAACGTAGGAATCTCTATACCTCTAGGTCAGCCATAGAACAAATCGGCCAAGCCGTCCTCCCATCGAGTATAGCCTTAGAATCTCTCACCCAAATCGGCTATGCCATCCTCCCATCGGATTGGATTCTTATAGGTTTGAGTAGCCTTAGAATCTCTCATCCAAATCGGCTATGCCGTCCTCCCATCGGATTGGGATGCTTATAGGTTTGAGTAGCCTTAGAATCTCTCACCCAAATCGGCTATGCCGTCCTCCCATCAAAATGGGATGCTTATAGGTTTGAGTAGCCTTGAAATCTCTCACCTAAATCGGCCAAGTCGTCCTCCCATCAGATTGGGATGCTTATTTTGTCGACAACCCCTCTTTCTTCAAAAGCGATGTTGCCGAGGGGCTCTGTAAGTAACCCAATCTGAAATTGACCAACTTTAGAGGAATTCTTGGTACCATTTAGGGATAAACCAATGGGCCAGGACCTCACTAGGATAAACCTGATATTCTAGGACTGAACTAGAATTAAACTTAGAAAAATCCAGAAGCTCGCCAAGTCGAGTCGTACGGATGGTTTGGGCACATGAGGTCCCTAGCCGTACGGCTATGTTGGGCACCCTCAGCCTTTATAAATTGAACCCCATGCTGATCATTTCAGGGGGGAGAAAACATTTTGAGAGCTGTTACTTTGCCAGTTTGAGAGCAGAAAGTGAGTGATACACATATTTGAGTGAAAAGAGAGGAAGATAGGCATAACCATCATAGGTGAAGCCTCCTTCTCCCCATCTTATTTTTCATCTCAAACTCTTTTATTATTGTTCATATTATTGCTCATTCTTGTGTTATTTCTTATTGTTCTTGCAAGCCTTGTCCATTCAAGCATTTTGCATTTCATTGAAAGTCTTGTCAATTTCAAGCACTATATATATGTATATTATACAAGTCTTGTCTTCTCAAGCTATATATTATGATTATATATGTATATTGGAACCAAATTATGAGGTGATTCAAGGTTCCCTTCATGCCTAGTGTGTGATTATGGGATAAAACCTAAGGACGATCATGATTTGTTAAATTTCATGTTGATTTTGTTCTTGTTTGACCATAAGAGTCATGATTGGGTGATAAAGTTTCAATCTTTATCATCCTAACCATGACCTAGCCATAAATCACCAAGTATGGGACATAAAGATTTGATCTTCATGTTATATTTTTGTCCCTAAGGGTTTAATCTTGTATAATAAGTCCATTTTGGTGGTAAAGTTCCAATCTTTATCCACTAAAATGGTCATTTTGGTCTAAATGCCATGTTCATCAACTTTTCATAAATATCTCCAATGATTGCCTTTGATCACACCTATATCTTTGTTTTTGGGGTTCCTTTGATGATCAAAGTGCATAGGAATGAACTTTTTAAAGTTTTATTGTTAATCATAAACTGGAAATCAACATTCCAGTCCAGTTTCCGCAAAGATACTCTGTTTTGACTGAAACTGGACTGTTTTCTGATAAACTGTAAAAATGCCTTGGGGAGCCCTCCCCATCCGTATGGCTACTTTGGCCAGGGAGGGTATTTTTCAGTTTCTTCCTTTTCTGACCAGAAAGTTTGCAAAATAAACTTTTTCTGTTAAATAATTATCTGGTTTTTCCAAAACAGTCAGTTTCTCCCATTTTGAAAACACACACACACACACATGCACTATCGTTAACTAACATTAGGGAGACTCGATCCTATATGAGGCGACTTGGGTGACGTGAAACTCTTCCCAAGGCGTAACCTGACCTCCAAACTAATAGAATCTCTAACCTTTTCTTTTTTTTTAATAATTAACAAAAGTGGCGACTCTGTTATTGTTTGGCGTGTTAACCGTGTTTGGTTTTTCGCCCTTCAAAACGAAAACTCTTCGTTTCCTTCGTCACAGGGCGTGATCCTTACAGCGCGCCTCCTCCCCTTGAGGCCAAACGCGCGCGCCTTCTGCCGCCTAGGTGGGATGCGCGCGCTTCTGGGGTGTGTCAGTTACAGATTCTGCCCAAGAATCTCTCCCTTGCTTATTATACATGATTTTGCCCGGGAAAGATTTCTTGGAGACTCGGTTTGGCTAAAAAAAAAGACACATTTTCAACTATAAAAACCCCTCCAATCCATCATTGGAGGGGACCTTGAACCTGGAATTCCAAGATCTTTCATTAAGCTTTGGCATCACATTCTTTCACAAGTATTATATAACTTCTCAAAAAGTTGTCTTTGAAGATTACTATAGGTACAATTCTCTTCTACTTTATGTCTTAATATTCTTCTTCTTCTTCTTCCTTTTTTCAATCAATGTGCAATCACCGAAAACCACTTGGGACATGACACCAATGGCTCTTTCATTACATTGAATTGGCCTAGGAGTTATCTCCCTACATTCTAAACAATAAAACCCCTTTTAAAACCCTTTTTTATCATTATTCAAATAGGAAGAACACATTTATCTTTAAAGTGGATTATGGACAAACAAGACCGACATTGCTCGGGCGAAATGGGTGTTTAAGTACTTCCCATTTCGTAACCTAACCCCTGAACCCTTCATCCCAAGGAATCTATGTTTTCGTAAATCAAACTTAGGCTCATAAACATTAGGTTTTCTTACGTTCCTAAAAAACGTGGGTGGCGACTCTAAAACACAATTAGACATCCTAGGATAATTCACCGCTCTAGCTAAGTTATGTTTTCCCGGGGTATCTACAGTACCACGGGGGGCTTGTTTGGACTTCATCGATCTCAATGCTCATACAATATGTCGGACTAGTCCTTCTTGTAATTTTGAAGGGCTTCACCATTTTTCCCTTGGGCATCTCGACCAGTGAAGCTATGGTGGCTAGTGCATCAGCAAAGCGGTTTTTGTCTCTAGGTAAATAATTGAACGTGATGTCTTAAAACTTTTCAACTAATTCCTCGAGGTACTGGCCATACTGTTGGAGAGTCGGGTCTTGGATTCGCCAATTACCCGATGTCTGATTGATAAGGAATAGGGAGTCACCGAATACTTCTAGCTCTATGACATTTCTTTCTAGTGCTGCTTCTAACCCCGCTATACATGCCTCATATTCAGCAATGTTATTGGTAGCTTCGAATTCAAGACGGATTGCAATTGGAGTGTAGATGTCTTTTGGATCGACAAGCAATATTCCTATCCCATAACCGTGCTTATTGGCTGCGCCATCAAAAAAAAGTTGCCACTTATTTTCCTCGGTAGTAGTGCAAATTAAGTGCTCGTCGGGAAATTGTAAGTCTTCCCCCTTCACTTCGTCACACGGAAATTCAACAAGCTGATCACTGAACACTTTCCCCCTGATGGATTTGAGTGACGTAAGTGATATCATAGCCGGTGAGCATGAAGTACCACTTGGCTATCCTTGTTGACATGAAAGGTTTCTCGAAGATGTAGCGGAGTGGGTCTACCTTTGCTACTAGCTTGATTAGAAAGGCTTCCATGTAATGTTTGAGCTTTTGAGTGACCCAAACCAATGCCGCACATGACTTCTCTAAGACAGAGTAGTTCTTTTCAACTCCTTGAAATAGGTGACTGACAAAATAAATGGCATTATCCTTTGTGGAGTCTCGTTGCTCTTGTGCTAGCATAGCCCTTAGGGCTTCATCATTCACTGTGAGGTAGAGAAAGAGAGGCTTCTCTTTGTGCGGTGGCACTAGAACCGGAGAACATGTCAGATAGTGCTTCACTTGATCGAAGGCTTCTTGGCAAGCATCGGTCCACTCTAGAGCCACATTCTTCTTGAGTAGTTAGAAGATTGGCTCACACATGGAAGTGAGTTGGTATATAAACCGACTGATGTACTGAAATCTGCCCATGAAACCTTTGATTTCTTTCTGTGTCTTTGGAGGAGGCATGTCAATGATTGCCTTGATTTTTGAGGGATCCATTTCAATTCCCCTTTCAGTGACCATGTAGCCAAGAACTTTGCCTCGGATAACCCTGAAAGTGCACTTTGCGGGATTGAGCCTCATCTTGTGCTGTCGAAGCCTTTCGAAGAACTTGCAGAGGTCGATCAAATGTTGGCCGTCGGTCCCTTTTGAATGGATGATCATGTCGTCCACATAGACTTCAATTTCCTTGTGAATCATGTCGTGGAATAAGTCTGTCACAGCCCTTTGATAGGTAGCCCCATAGTTCCTCAACCCAAATGGCATGACTGTGTAGCAAAAGGTGCCCTACGGTGTTGTGAAATCAGTCTTGTGTTGATCCTCTTTAGCCATGAGAATCTGATTATACCCAGTGAAACCATCTACAAATGAGCGGACCTCGTAGGCAGCATTGGAGTCGACTAGCATGTCGATGTTGGGTAGTGGAAAGTCATCCTTTGGAGAAGCTTTGTTCAAATCCCAGAAATCCAAACAAATATGGACCTTGCCGTTAGCCTTTCTAACTGTCACCACATTGGCTAGCCAATTCGGATATTTAATCACTTTGATGAAGCCCACAGTGGGAAGCTTCTCTATCTCTTCCTTGACTTGTAAAGACCATTCTGGCTTGATCTTTTTGAGTTTCTTTTTGTCGGATTAGCGTCATCTCTGATCGGGATCTTGTGCTCGACGACCTTTCTGTCTAGACCCGGCATGTCTTTGTATGACCATGCAAATACATCCATAAACTCTCTGAGTAGTGCAGTCAATCTGTCTTTCTCTTCCCCTTTGAAGAAGCTTCCGATCTTGGTTTCTTTCGGTTCCTCGTCGGTACCCAGATTAACAACATGCAATTCTTCGTCAGCCCCTGGACCATTTTCACCACGACTACGGACCTGTTGAGCAAGTTCGTTTAAGTATGTTGTGTTTTCGTGGTTTATTTCATCATTATTTGAATCGTTATTAACTAGTTCATTAAATTCATTATTAGTTAATTCATCATTCATGATGTTTGCAATCTCGGGGTACTCAGAAATATCAAATTTTTCATTAGCAAAGAAAGGGAACACACGCTCGGCTATTGCCTCCATATCCTCTTGGGTGAGGGTATCGAAAACACACTCGGACTCGAAGGTGAATGTTAACAAGTCTTCCTTTTTAACTTTGCGCGGGATGCAACCCATCTTCTTGACCAAGAATTCCTCGGATACCACGGGTCCCTTCGTTGAGTACCAGTTGTTGATCGGCTCGGAGCTCGGCTTGATCTCACTGATAGGCCCACATCTTGTGTCGGTGTCGTCGGAGATGGCATTTACTTGGCACTTGTCCATGATGGAAAATTCTTCGAACATGGAGGCTAGATCAGTCAATTCTTCCCCTGCAATAATCTCTGTCTCGGACTCTATGGTCACTTTCTTCCCCCCACCATTGTCGGGGTGACATAGGAGTAGGTTCCTCTTTGTGCTTCTGAATCTCACAATCGGAAAATATTTCGAGGCCGGGCTTTCTGACGCCCTTACTGTTGACCCATGGCTCGGGAAAGATCACGTACGGGACGTCTTCTCCCTGACGGACAAATTAGCCGTTTAGTGTCTTGCAGTAAGGTCCCAAGTTGGGAATTTTATAGTAACAGCCTTCTCTGCGAGCTCGAGCTTTCTCATTCTTGACGGCTTGCTCGTATTTCATGTTGTCGTCGGATGGTTCGTATCCCAAACCAAACTTGTTCTTAACAAAAGGGACCTCGATATGTTGCATCTTCCTTGTTGGTATTTCCTTAGGCCTAAACCGGGAAAATAGTTCATATTCCTCATCATACGAAGGACTTTATGATTGCCGAGGGTCCATGATCCGTTTCCCTCTTCTTTGTCGATGGCGTTGATTGAGATGCCTGAGAGGGTGGAGTCTTCTAAACCATGCTGAACTTGATGAACAGGTTCCCCATTTTTATGGATAGTGACGTTTTCTGCCATGATGGTCACTATTTCATCCCCATTTCTGAACTTGACACATTGGTGGAGAGTCGAAGGGACGGCATTAGAACTGTGTATCCATGGTCGTCCCAAGAGCAAATTGAATGAGGAGGGGACATCGAGAACTTGAAACGGGATGGACATAATCATGCTCCCAAACTCAATGTCTATTTCCACCATACCCATGACTGTGCGGGCAGTGCTGTCGTACTCTCGGATCACTTGAGTAGAAGGCTTTAGATCTGAACTCTTAAGCCCCAGTATGCCCATGATTCGGCCAGGCATTAAGTTGAGTGCGGAACCACCGTCAACCAAGACTCTTGAGATAGGTCTCCCCCTTGCTCTCACTTTGAGATAGATGGCCTCATTGTGATCAGACCCAAATGGTGGAAGGTCTATGTCGGCAAAAGTGATGACATTGCCAAAATGTATGTGGCCTATCATTGCAGTAAGGTCCTCGGGAGTTGTATCAGGAGACTGATGTGTCATCGAGATTGCTGATGATAAGATCTTGGTGCTTCTTTGAGGATGCAATGACACGCCCCAAGTCCCGGGATTCCCTAATAGAACCTCGAACCTGGTGCTCGTGACTAACAAGAAACGAGAAACTGAATGACACCTGAATAAATCAACTGGTATCATAAATATTCAAGAGAAACGAGCTAAGATAGCTCACAACGAGTTCTATACCAAGAAATTTAAACCAAATGTGGTTATACACAGCGGAAAACATGCCTAGCACATAAGCTGGCACTACAAGAACTATACAAGTCTACCCAATATACTGAGTCTAAACAACTGATACAAGATCGTCCTCACCAAAAACTGGAAAGGATAACAATCCCCAACAAGAACAACCTGCCAAGTTGGCCCCTACTAAGTTGAGCCTCACAATGTATTACCACTTGGTTTCCTGGAGGGGAAACAAATAAACAAGGAACGGGGTGAGATAAATCTTAGTAAGTTACTAGATACAAGTACATAGCATGTTATCATGTAATCATGCAAATCAAGAAGATTATCAAGTAATCATGCTCAAGATGTCATCAAGTAACAAGTATATGAGAGGCTAAGCCAACTCATCAAGTAGCTAACACATAAGGCTAAACTATCACGTTACAAAGGATATTCCAACCTTATTCCTCCCAAGTAAACCATTGTTGTCGTTGCTTATTGCAGTTGACAAATCACGATCAATCAAGTTGCTGCTGTGCAGTACACAAGAGGACCCGGTAACTAGTGTCACACTCGAGAACAAGATTCAAGACAATAGGTATAGCAGTCACTTTATCAAGCGTATTGCTCTAACAAAGGAGGCTATATGCCCTTACTATGATCGGTAGTAAGGGGTCAAGCGCAGATACATAGATCCCCGATTATCACTTAGCCCCAGCACTCGCGATAAGCCTGAACCTATATATCTCCGAACAAGCAAGGACCAGCTGGACTCACACAAGAATACACAAGTAGTATTTACTTGAACTACAAGAGTATAACTAAGTCCAAAAGTAGTGGACTAGCTCTTCATGAACCATGTAATCATGTGCTCACCAAATACAAGTACACGTATGCAATAATTGCGAATACAAATCAGTATAATAATGGCACATAATGTGTCCACGTAACACAATCAAGCCAAATTAGAGTCTATTAATAACAGACCCCAACCAAGTAGTAGGGTAAGTTATACTATATCACTTTGTCATATGAAATATTTGCACGTACATATTCATATAACCTTTAACACACTAATGTGTCTATCACGATACCCTTACTTCCAAGTAGAGCCCAACATCTTAGACTCTAAGCACGTAGTCGAATAGGTCGTATTGTACCTAGTCACAATCATATCTCGCGTATATTTATCGCTAATCATCGAATACATTTTCCAACACATATTGTGCCCTGTAATCATTCTTGTTGACTTAAATCGTAAGATTCATAGTTATATGAATTATCTTCATATTACACTAGTCCCTCATTCTTTAGGAACTCAACTCAAGAACAAGATATCTTCTTTATACTTTATATACTTCATTGAGTATATGCACGATTAAAACCAATTACTAACACATTAATGCTTGTTCATAGCAGTTTCAATACACACGTATTAATAGAGTTGATCATTCTCTGTCTAGTTCCATATTCTAACTCTTTGGTTATTAATACCAAGTATCAAGTAGTCAACAAGCCACATTCTATCAAGTAGCTATATGCAAGATTTGCACATACACACCAAGGATAGTTCTAACACGTTAGTGCTTGTTCATAGCACTTTCAAGTTCATTATCATACACATGTATTGGTTTCAAGTCATGTACAAGATTTTATCATCTTACATTCAAGTTCTCAATCCAATTCTTTGGATGTTCAAGACATGTACAAGAATTAATTATCTTATACTCAAGTTATTATTCCAATCTTTGGATATTCAAGTCATGTAAAAGATTTAATTGTCTTATACTTCAAGTTCAAGCTAAGTAGATGAGTTATACATCTCATACTTACAAGCTCTTAATCCTATACTTTGGATGTTCAAGCTCAAGACATTGTTCTAATGCCCCTAAGGTGCACAAACATTGGATTCAAGACATATACAACACATTAGTGCTTGTTCTTAGCACTTTCAAGACATATAAAAGAGTTCTTACTCTTAGGCTCAAGTTCTCATTTTAATTTTATGGATATTCATGTTCAAGACCAAGTTCTGATGCCCCTAAGGTGTCACAACACTTGCTAGGACATCTTATACTAAGTCTATATACCTTAACTAAGGTTACTTCCAACTTATACAAACTTTAAACAAGCTTTTTATTTTTCAGGGCACCCGGGCGGGCGCTCAAAACTGACCGGGCGGCCGCACACTTTGCACGTTTTGTATGGAAATTCTTCAGCTAGCTTGTGCGGTCGCACAAGGGATTTGTGCTGTCGCACACTAGGGCGCAAATGCTCAATTCTTTCCTAGGTTAAGAATTCTCCGTCCCAAGTGTAGGAGTATAACTTATTAACACTCAAGACATTCAAGACATACAAAAATACTCTCTAAACATGCTCTAAACATGCCCAGAACATTTTCAAGTTCATTTCCTCTTTTATTTCTACAGAGTCTTTTATACTCCCTTTGTCCCAAAATTACAAGTATCACAAAAATTGCCCCAAACACGAAATTGACAAGCACAAGTATTAGGAATAACATATATGCATGTTATTACAAGCAAGTGGGAGCTAATAACTTACTTACTCCGAAATCAAATTCACCCAAACTAATTTATGATCGGCAGGAAATGCTCTACTCACCGCCCTGATCATTTATGCGGAGTCGGATTTTCGAATAGAGGCATAATTAAACAAGAGGGATCGAGAATAGGGTAAACCCTAACTTTCTTCTGAGACAGAGAGAAAGAACGAGAGAATTTGGGAATTTTTATCTGAGGAAGAAGCAAACCAAGGCTTTATCCTTATCAAGTTTCAAGAATTGCACTTTGGCTCCTTAAGTTTCACTTTTAACAAAAAGGCCCTTAAATTTTAATTTTCACAAATGACCCTAAAGTTTCAACTTGAACAATTAGGACCTAAACTTGCTCAATTAGTTAAATAATTATCTCAATTAAAATAACATATAATTATGCAAGATAAGAATTTAACAGGAATTAGGACGGGCGTTACATCATCCACTCCTTAAAGAAAATTCGTCCTCGAATTTTACTGATCGAAATTATAACACATATAAATAACAAATAGAACTCAAGAATAGCAAGAATATGGTATACCACACCATATTATCAATTACCTGCGAGTATTATTCTCACATAACCTTCTCGATACCGTGACTTTCCCATGAAACTTTCACAAGAAGTATTCGTGCTCAAGACAAGAATCAAGTATCCATACAAGCAATTACGCATATACTAAGTAATTCGTGTGATGGAATTTCCACTAAATAGCAAGCTCATACAATAGCCACAAGGAAATCCACTTCACATGCTCGCAACATATGATCAAGAAGCAACCTCGGTTAAATATCCAAAGTGCTCAGAAAAATTACCATAATCAAGATGTAAAACAAGGTATAGAACAAGATGTAGAACAAGAATTCCTGTCATATATTATATCCACATGTATCCCATGTAATCAAGATGTATCGATCATAACATCACAACACATAAAGTCAAGAAGATTTGATTAATCAATCCACTATAACCAATATCATCGGGACTTATCTATTAAATGATAATCCTTCCACGAAATCCATCGCAATATATTCATATATTCACAAATCCCGAAGGATTATAACAAATCAAACGATCTCTTATATTCTACTTTCAAATACTCGCAATTCAAGGATTTAGTTGAAAACTCAGAAATTTTCTCCCATTCAGTACCATCAATCATGAAATACAAGTCTTTATGTTCAATGAATCCGCTAATACAATAGCCGTAGGATCACAATAAATTTCAAGTCATGAGTAGAATTATTCTATTCATAAAAATTCAATCTCCTCAAATCATATACAAGTATGTTACTATTTTGAATTAACACACGTTTTATCTCTTGTTAGAGCTTCACTATGCATAATGAATTTATCATATCCACTATATTGGTGAATCTTGACACATACACGAGAAAATAGTAACACTGGTGTTATCCTCTAAATAACCAGCATATTAGTCGAATTCACTAGGCAAGGTCAAATACTGAAGTTGTGGTCATCCATCATTTCAATATTTAAAAAAATTGGCTTCACGTTTATCAATCCATCAGAAAGTGTAGCTTTCTGTGTCAAATAGTTAATAATAGAGCTACCTTTGAAATTCATTAATGAATCTCTAACAAGATCAAGAAATTCTCAAGAACATGCGTACCTCGGTTGTTTCCACTTATATAGGTCAATAAAGATGCCTGAAATAAGCCCACTTCAAAATAATAGATCCTCTATCTCTTGCTAGCTTTTGGAAACAATTGTTTCTCTCGAGAAATTTCAATACAATCAATTCTCAGTCTGCGACTTGGTATACACCAATAGGTCATTAATCAATTCATCGCAAAGAAATCAAATTATGGTTTGAAGATATCATTCATCAAATCCATCAATACTGCTAGATCATATATCAATCGAAATAGCATAATCACGAATTCGTAACGAGCATACCTGATATAAGAAGATGTTTTCAATATATCCTCATAGTTGACTTTCCAACTAATGGTAGCCACTTATCAAACAAACACTTAATAGACCACTGATTAACTTTAGGGATCAAATAAATCATCCATACACGATAACAAGTACTGGTTCATTATAGTCACCTGGTTGAATTCTTTGCATTCAATATGAAATCGCAAAGTACCATATCTCTTCATGCCAATCAATACAAATGCACCTCACGTAGATATACTAATCTGGGTGAATCCTCTATCAAGAAATTTCTTCAAGTTGAACTTTCAATGCTTTTAACTCAATCGATGTCATGAACATTGATTTAGATATCAGCATTATATTTGTACTGTAGCAACTCAAGATAACTCAAGGTTCTCATCATGTATCATGTACTACTCAGTAGAAATTATATCTGAGATCTCACAAAGAATGGATACATCCTTCAATTTTGGTGTAGACATTCTTCCATCAACCACATATGCTAAATATTCAGCACAACCTTGATAATCATTTTTGAGCTTTCAATGCAGAACATGAATATTATACATAATTATATCATGCTCATATAAATAGTCAAGCATACTAGCATGGAAATATTCACCATCTATTGTGGCAAACAAGAATGGCATAACATATAGAAAGCCAAATCATAACACATAAAATCCAAGCCATAACACGTATCACATCAATGTTCCATATAGGTAACATGACCAAGTTAACATATAATGTATAGGGTGTTATCACCCACACTTCTATCAAGCTCTTATAAATAACGATATCAATCGTGTAGTCTCTTACTAGAGAATACACTTTCACGTAAATCAAGAAATGAGGACAAGCATGCATATATAGCACGAAACAATGTCCACTGCACAACATAGATACGCCTAAGTCTTTAAAGACTCGCGCTCTCGATTCTCAAACCATCTTATTCCCACTAGATCAACACTATCAACACCAGTCCTATGCCTGGTATAACAACAAGTAACGAAGCACTCGACGTCGGTAGCACACCCAAGACTAACCCAAGCTAGGACATAGACCCTATCCAGGCTTAGAGCTAAACCATAGCTCTGATACCAACTGACACGCCCCCAAGTCTCGGGATTCCCTAATAGAACCTCGAACCTAATGCGCGTGACTAACAAGAAACGAGAAACTGAATGACACCTGAATAAATCAATTGGTATCATAAATATTCAAGAGAAACGAGCTAAGATAGCTCACAATGAGTTCTATACCAAGAAATTTAAACCAAATGTGGTTATACACAGCGGAAAACATGCCTAGCACATAAGCTGGCACTACAAGAACTATACAAGTCTACCCAATATACTGAGTCTAAACAACTGATACAAGATCGTCCTCACCAAAAACTGGAAAGAATAACAATCCCCAACAAGAACAACCTGCCAAGTAGGGCCCTGCTAAGTCGAGCCTCACAATGTATTACCACTTGGTTTCCTGGAGGGGGGAAACAAATAAACAAGGAACGGGGTGAGATAAATCTTAGTAAGTTACTAGATACAAGTACATAGCATGTTAGCATGTAATCATGCAAATCAAGAAGATTATCAAGTAATCATGCTCAAGATGTCATCAAGTAATAAGTATATGAGAGGCTAAGCCAACTCATCAAGTAGCTAACACAAAAGGCTAAACTATCACGTTACAAAGGATATTCCAACCTTATTCCTCCCAAGTAAACCATTGTTGTTGTTGCTTATTGCAGTTGACAAATCACGATCAATCAAGTTGCTGCTGTGCAGTACACAAGAGGACCCGGTAACCAGTGTCACACTCGAGAACAAGATTCAAGACAAGAGGAATAGCAGTCACTTTATCAGGTGTATTACTCTAACAAATGAGTCTATATGCCCTTACTAAGATCAGTAGTAAGGGCTCAATACATAGATCCCCGATTATCACTTAGCCCCAGCACTCGCGATAAGCGTGAACCTATATATCTCCGAACAAGCAAGGACCAGCTGGACTCACACAAGAATACACAAGTAGTATTTACTTGAACTACAAGAGTAGAACTAAGTCCAAAAGTAGTGGACTAGCTCTTCATGAACCATGTAATCACGTGCTCACCAAATACAAGTACACGTACGCAATAATTGCGAATACAAATCAGTATAATAATGGCACATAATGTGTCCACATAACACAATCAAGCCAAATTAGAGTCTATTAATAACAGACCCCAACCAAGTAGTAGGGTAAGTCATACTATATCACTTTGTCATATGAAATATTTGCACGTACATATTCAGATAACCTTTAACACACTAATGTGTCTATCACGATACCCTTACTTCCAAGTAGAGCCCAACATCTTAGACTCTAAGCACGTAGTCGAATAGGTCGTATTGTACCTAGTCACAATCATATCTCACGTATATTTATCGCTAATCATCGAATACATTTTCCAACACATACTGTGTTCTGTAATCATTCTTGTTGACTTAAATCGTAAGATTCATAGTTATATGAATTATCTTCATGTTACACTAGTCCCTCATTCTTTAGGAACTCAACTCAAGAACAAGATATCTTCTTTATACTTTATATACTTCATTGAGTATATGCACGATTAAAACCAATTACTAACACATTAGTGCTTGTTCATAGCACTTTCAATACACACGTATTAGATTTGAGTATGTAATAGAGTTGATCATTCTCTATCTAGTTCCATATTCTAACTCTTTGGTTATTAATACCAAGTATCAAGTAGTCAACAAGCCACATTCTATCAAGTAGCTATATGCAAGATTTGCACATACACACCAAGGATAGTTCTATCATGTTAGTGCTTGTTCATAGCACTTTCAAGTTCATTACCATACACATGTATGAGTTTTAAGTCATGTACAAGATTTTATCATCTTACATTCAAATTCTCAATCCAATTCTTTGGATGTTCAAGACATGTACAAGAATTAATTATTTTATACTCAAGTTATTATTCCAATCTTTGGATATTCAAGTTGTTGGTCCCTAAAGGGCAACAAGGGTGTGAAAATCGCTAGAGGGGGGGGGGTGAATAGCGATTTAAAAATCTTTTCAAACCCTTTTACAATTCAATGGCAGATCCGCACAACTCTTATTTTGGCTAAGTATAGCGCGCGGTAAGAGTGTGAAATGCACAGCGGAAATTTAAAGCAGCTCTGCGCAGGGTATACTGCGCAGAGATATAAACGCACGCGCTAAGTATGAGGCTAAAGAGTGGCGCAAAAAGGGATTCTAAGGCAAATGAGCAATAACAATTACAACATCAAAGTGTAGCAATCTGAAAGATCAAACAAAGCAGTTCATAAAAAGTTAAGCAGGAAATATGCAATAAGTAATGAACACGCTATTTGGAGAGGTTCGATCGATGAAAGATCTACATCCTCTACCAAGATGGTTAGTCTTGGATTTCTAATGGAGATCTTATTATATGAGAGAGTATTACAAATTACAACATTTGAGCTCAATACTAACTCAAGATCTATTATCTATGAAGAACAAATCCTAGACTAAACCGGTGTATCTCAAGAAGTTAGATCAAAATGATCAAAGCTTCAAGAGGTGTGTGTGTGACAAAAATTCTGGGCTCTATAAATATGAAAGATGAAGAGCACCAAGAATTCTGGTGATATAGGCTTTGTGATATGAGCAGGAGTTTTGAAGGTTGAAGATCTTGAAGGCTGTTCTAAAGAATCTGGAAATACTAAGCAGCAGTCTTCAGATCTTCAAGGTTTCTCAATGAAGTATGAAACTCGAGCTTTGAAGCATAATGGCCAACAAGAGGGGCTTGATAAAAAGGGCCGATAGAAGGGCATATTAAAGGGCAGCTTGGAAATGAAGATGAGCAGGCTATTTATAGCTGAGAGCTTGAATATAGCCGTTGGAGCTCTGAGCTAGGACAATGAGCTGGCACAAGGTGATTGGCGCGCAGCTGTCCTTTATAGCCGTTAGGGCTCTGATCAAAGATGATGACCTGGCACAATATGATTGGTGCGCAGGTGATTTTAGAGCCGTTGGAGACTGAGCATGAAGACCAAATTCAAATGCTTCTTCTAGAAGGTTGACAACTGTCTTCACTTGAGATATTACTTTGAAGCGTGTCTCCACCAATGGTTTTGCTGAGTGTGCTTATTTTGTCGTTTGTGCACACCTCAGCATTTTAATAAGCGTGCATCTTCTAAGCGTTTTCCAAGCTTTCTAGAATGTGAGATCAGGAGATGAGGAACTTGACCAAGGTTGTGTCTGCGCACAAAGGCACGTGCATTGCCGGCGTACATGGATTCAGCGTATGAGCAGCATGCGCACCATGCTTGGTCACAAAGAGATCTCTTGAGAGTTTAGGAAGATCTTGAAAATTGAGCAGGGTCAAGGGCTGCGCAAGATATCTATGCACAGTGGCGACCTGCGCAGAGAACATTCTGCGTAGCGAAATGAATCCTTGCTTAGGTAATCTTCGATCTTTAAAGCTTCAAGTCCTATCTTCTAAGCCTATACTATAAAATGGACTTAGCTAAAAATTGAAGTTATAAACTTCTTTACATGAGGTCCTAAAGTCCATAAAAATACTTATAGGTGATGGTATCAATCAATTCTAATAAATGTAGGAGGGTTAAGTGATAAGCATACCCAACAATCTCCACCTAAATGATTGATGCCATTACCTACTATAGCAAAGGCAATTCATTGTACTTGATAATAACATGTCCATAAAAATGTGAATGGTAAATCATGCCTCAAGTCAATGCACACACTAGCCAGTGCTATAGATTTCTAATCTATCCAAAAGATTAAAAACTTACAAGATAGAAAAGATAGAAATATCATTCAGAGCATACAAATAATGTGAGATGAAGTTTTAAGTATGCGTTTAAACTGAATGTTTAAACATCATGCGTAGAAACATGAGCAGTAAAGATTATGCGCATGAGTTTAAGTAGTAATGCATTCAATGTTCCACAAACGAATGGTTTGAATTGAACAAGGTTTTGTGAAAGCTTTATGATGCATTCTTCTCATTAAAACTTTGAAGGATTGACCGTTTACAGAGTACAGGTTTTAAAGAGGAAAAACAAAAGAGGTGCGCACAAAAACAAAAGCGCACGAAATAAAAGCGCAAGAAACATACTACGCAACGAGAATCAAAAAGGTTCCAAAAAAATAACAAAATACTTACAAAGGAAATCTAATCTATGTTGATCCGTTGCAAGGCTTCGCGCATCTCATTCTGAAGGCTGTTGAACTTGTTCATGAGTTCCACCTTTAAATTTTGAAATTTGTCCTGGAACTCAACAGCTTTACCAACATAAGTGTTCATTCCTCTGCGCATATCAGCATTGTCATCCACTAGCTCTCTGATCTTTGCTCTGCTGTCCGTCAGGATGGCAGTTTGCGTAGCTTCTAATCTTGTGTCGGTATGGAGGCGCTGAGTGTTGACGCTTGCTTGAATATCTAGCATTGCGTAGTCCAATTTGTCGTTGAACGCAGAAGAAAAATCTGTCATGGACTTAGCAATTCATCGACGCACTTCTTTAATATTATGCGTAGAGTCTCCTTGTTCAATCTTCTCCATCTGAGCATCCATCTGAACTTGAAGATCATCAAATCCTCTAAGTAACCCATCTGCTAGGGTTTTCTTGAGATTTTCAGAATGTCCCTGAGTCCACCATCAAGCGCTCCAAGGGTGCACACATTTTTGAGTTGTGCGCAGACATTTTCGAGCTGGGCGCTGATGGTTCTCAGGGAGTCCAGGATAAGATGATCCAAAGTGATAGGAACTTTTTCTTGCGCAGACTCAGATGGACTTGCCTTTGCCTTAGCACTCTCCATGCTTTCCTTTGCCTCCCTTGACTTTGCTTCCTCCTTGGCAGCTTTCTCCCCCTTAATGGTATCAATCTCCAAACGCTGCATATCAAGACGATACAATAAAGCAGTTTGAGCAGTAAGGAGTTGATTTAGCTGCAGCTGCGTAGCGACTTGATTCGTTTAAACATAATGCAAGCTTTGTACGATCTGGCGCAGCTCAGCTGAAGAGGAAGGAGGAGTCTCAGGGGCTGAAGATGAAGGATGAACTGGAAAAGAATCACTGTTGTCAGTGGCTGCGGAACTAGTGCGGCGCTTCTTCAATCCTTTAGCGCTGCTGCGCACCTTCTGCTTGAGACGAGAAGAGATATGTGCGATATCAGCACTGGGGATGGCTTCTTGAGAGGCTTTGTGCATCTGTTCCCCCTCAACTGCAGCATCGTCTGAATCTCCACGAAAAGCAGCCTTGCGCTTCATTGTGGTTGGCTTTGAGGGAGCAGGAGCTGGATGGTTGGTAGGATCTGCCTCTTTGAAAGAAATCCCTTTGGTGGATTGAACCAAAGGAATGTCCTTGAGCTTTTTGCCACTGGGCGGAACAATGTCCTTCCCCTTGCGATTATACGCTTCTTCTGCGGTCTTTTGCGCAGCATCAGTTGTAGATCGTCCTGCACTCATCTTGGACTTGGCCACAGGAATTGGGCCTATCCAGGGTTCCTTGTTGGGAGCGGCATCAGACAGCTAGATTTCATAGTAATCAGCGTTACCTATCTCACTGCGCAAATTCTGGAGGTGTACTCTGGAGTAGTACTTTGCGTTGCAAGACTGCTTCTTGATTGACTTTTCTTCAACATAGGTGGCCAGTTCACCATAAGTCAATAGGAGTTTGGTTAGCAGTATGCAGTGAGTTCGGTATTTGGTCTTCCCTGCGTTCAGCTTCTTCTCATAGCTGGTCATGCCCTTCACAATCTCATTGAAGATAATCTGCGGCCAGTCGAGTTGATCTTCGTTGAAGATGGCTGCGCAGTATTCCCACTGCTTAGAGATGAAATGTCCATTATTTCCATTCTTGCAGTTGAGGGAATCTCCAATTAGGGTGCACAGGTGATACATCACCTCACCAAATTTCTTTCGGTTATACATTGGCCACTTCTTGTTGAGGGAAGGAATGCCAATGAGCTTCTGTGCAAGCGCATTTTGATGAGCCTCATCATAGTTGACTGAAGAACTATCAACATTTAAGTTTAGGAGGCTGCAAATGTGATTGGGGTGAACCACTACATCACTGCTCTGAACGGTGGCCATGATCATTTCTGTTGTCTTGCCTTCAAGTTGTGCAGGAACAACTCTCGCTGTCTTGAAGAATTCATCTAACAGCGCAGGCACTATGAAGGATTGCTCAAGAGTTAATAAAGGAAGAATGCCGGAGGAGCTGAGAAGATGAAGCAGATGACGACCAATCGCATCTAAAGAGAGATCTGCCTGAATAAGTTCCCAACCCAGAATGAAGTAAACGTGTCCCTGCGTAAAACAATAGATAGAATTAGACAACCTATTGCTTATGGAGCTGTGCGCATATGCAAGTAATGCAGATATACCTAGGCACAAGTTCCATGATAAAAAAAAAAATTATGCGCAGAAAATAGGAAGAGGGTGCGCATAAAATAAGAATGCATACGCAGAGGGATCGTGCGCACAGAAAATAAATACTAGTAAAGAAGTGTGCGCAGAGAAATAGATACAACTATATGCTGAGAAAGCCATGCGCAGGAAACTATGCGCAGAGTACAAAGAAGGGGGGTGAATAATAGACTAAATAAAAATATATATATATATATATAAAAAGTATTTAAGAACATGAACACCCAAGAACACTGAAAAACAAAAGTTGACTAAATTCAACAAAAAATACATCGAAATGACGGCATGAACAGGACGAAGTCAACTATGTAAAAAGTATGGTCAACGACATTAAAACAAACCCAGAAAATTCAGAAAAACGGTTCGTCTGCCAAGGAAGTTACGGAGCACAGAAATTGACGAAAAACATATGTAACGACCATTGATCATGAAATAAATTACATGAAAGAATAGATCAGGCAAATACGAACACAACACAACGATCGATTTCAAAAAATGATCAACAAATAAGGGAGAAATCGAAAATGGAGTCTTGAGACCTCCAAGAACAACAATGGCGGAAAAATAAGGAGTTATAGTGAAACATACCATGTCTTTGACGGTGGGATGCCTTGATTGTCGTTCTACCTCTTCTTCGTGAGAGTTCCCAGGATTGGAGTGCGAAGAAGAGTCGGAGATGATGATTTCTGGTTGAGTTTTGGTTTTCTTAGGCGCCATTGAGTTGGTTTGAGAGAAGAAAGGTTGAGGTTGAAGATAAAGAGCAAATGAGAAATGAAGGTTTAGATCAGAGGTTAGAAAGAGAGTGAGAGAGAATTTAGAGGGAAGAGAGAAGTAGAGAGAGAAATGGTTTAAGTAGGGAAGGAGAAGTTAGGCGCACGATAGCTAGGAAAAGTTTGAGAAAATGTGCAGTGGCGCAGGATAGCAATACCACGTGTCACAAAAGGGAACGCGCGTGCGCAGACCTATGCGCGCGTGTGCGTGTGAAGTCCTAAGCCGGTCACTGTCAAGTCGACTTCCTCATAAATGGTGAGTCAGTGAAAGGATGGGCGCACTTTAGCAGGGTGACGTGGCCGAATGGGGAACGCGCGTGCGCAGTCTTTGCGCGTGTGTGTCAACGAAAAGAGGCTGACGGCTGTCGCATCACCTTCCTCATTAAATGGTGAGCAGACATTCGTGAGGTGCGCTGTAATTAATTGCAGTTTGCATTAAATGACAATGGGACATGCGCAGGGGTAAAAAGGTAATTTCCCAAGAAAATTCAAAAAATAAAAGTGCGGGAAAATTTGAATTACACAAGTACCCTTGTGACTCAGAGTTGACTTTTCAGTCAAGGACCTATGTGCAAAATCTAATGAATAGAACACTTACCTGCGATCCATGATGATTTGCGCATAGATAGTCATGCGCAGCGCATTGATAGCGCAGAGATTCCATAAATCTCAGAACTGTTGTTTCATGCGCAGACAGTTGTTTGCGCAGGGCACATGAAACTTAATCTATTTTGCACATTTATTAAGCAAATACATTTGTATCAATAAATCATATGGACAAGTTAGCTAAGATTAAGCATACCCATTTCTCCTTTCAAGAGATCATTAGTTAATTCTTGAAGAGATGATATTAGATGTTGATGAGTCTTGGTAATAGTGCTTGGCAGGATTGGAAACTGCTATGATGGACATATTATCGCAGAGAATTGGATAATTCTCTTCATGAATCCCATAGTCCACAGGTTGTTGCTTCATCCTTAAGATTTGGCAGCAGCAGCTTTCAGCAACAATATACTCTGCTTCAGTAGTGGAGATGGACACAGCAGCTTGTCTCTTGCTTGCCCATGCTATAAGTCGATTTCCAAAGAAATGACATGTTCCACTTGTGCACTTCCTGTCAATTGTGCACGCTGCATGGTCCGCATCTGAATAACCTACAAGTTTAAAGTTCGAATCTTTGGTGTACCAAAGTCCAAGGTTAACAGAGCCAAAAGTATATCTAATACATTTTAAAGCAGTTATGTGCGCTTCAAAAGAATTAGCGTGATTGTGCGCACAGATCCAGTCAACATAATATCTTGGCCAGCTAGCACAGAAGATAAAGGAGAGTTAATCATACCTTGATATAGTCTGATCAACTTTACCTTTTAAGTCTGTTAAATTTGTTGCTTGTGTCCATTGGAGTGTCGTATGCTTTAGCACTCAAGTCCAAACTTCTTGATTAAGTCCCTTGTGTACTTGACTTGATTTGCGAAGATGCCATCATTCAATTGATTGATTTTAAGCCCGAGGAAGAAAGTGATTTCTCCCATCATGCTCACCTCAAACTTGCTTTTCATTAGATTTTCAAAGCGCTTACAAAGTGACTCATTAGTAGCACCAAATATAATATCATCGACATAAATTTGAACAAGTAAAGAGCGATCATTATACTTAGTAATAAAAAGAGTTGTATCGATTTTACCGCGCTTGAAGCCTTTCTCTAGAAGGAATTTGGATAGCGTATCGTAACATGCTCTTGGATCTTGCTTAAGTCCATACAAAGCTTTCTTGCTTTGATTCTGTGATGCTTCCATTCTCATCCATCTTGTTTCTGAATACCCATTGAAGCGCTAAATATTGGATGAGCTTTTCTTGCACTTCTTGCATAGCATCGATCCATCTTAAAATATGGAGCACTCTACTAATCTTCTTTGATCCGACAAGAGAGATAAACGAATGCTACACCGCAAAGTTTGATGCTCTCGATGTGCGAAACCCTACATTGAGATGATAGGAATACGAAGATCAATGGGTATTTCATTTGCTTCAGCATCACGATCATTAAAGGTGATTTGTTGAAGTGGAGAAACATCATGCAGAGGAGAAGGTGTTTGCGCATCAGGAGTTGTAACTTCAGGCGCAGCATTAGGAGTATGCGCATGAGATGGACTGATTCTGAATCTGCTTGATCTATATCCTGCGCAGGAATAGAGTCACTGCGCACCTGTCTAAAAAGCTCAGCAGAGACATCAGAATCATTTGGAGCCAAATGTGGCTCAAGGAGAGAATGCTTATCAAAAAGTAGTATGTACAGATACTAAAATAACTAGAGATTTATCTTATTAAGATCATGAAAAGCTTATAGAATGATTGGCATACCCAACGATAATACCTTCATCTGCTTTGGCGTCGAATTTTACCTCAATAGCGTTTGCAGCCAAAGAACTTGAAGAAAGCAATGTTGGGCGCTTTCGCTTTCCCATAAATACATTTAGAAGTACTGCTTCTACTATCATTGTCTATCCATCCTCAATCAACAAGCGATTCTTTCCACAACGCCATTTTGTTGCGGAACTCCAGCAGCAGAGAAATTGTGAAGAATACCATTTGTTGGTTCTTGTTGGTTCTCACAATATTGAGCGACATCGTTGTTCATAAATTCTGTTCCAGTGAAGTATCGAACTCTATTGATGTCTTCTATGTTTGGAGATTTAAGAAGGAGAGCATCCAGGATATCATTGAGATACCACAAGTTGGTCCAAAGCTTCGTGGTAGTGAGCGGTCCAAACATATGAGGTGAAGCGGATGTAAGCGTTTTGACATTGGAGCAATCTTGCTGGAGGAAAGCTGCTCAGGCTGCTTACTAAGCTGGCATGGTGCTTATACCATTGCTACCTGCATTCACTTAGGTTCATTGCTACAAAACAAGGATTAGTAAATAGAAATTATAGTGGTAAGATCAATAAAAAATTGGTCTTACGAGTCCTTGTGAGCAAAGTTAGTCCAGAAACGCCATTCTTGATGAAACAGTGCGTTGAAGTGATATGGCATTCCAGACCTTTATCTCATAATTGTGATATGGAGAGCAGGTTGCTTGAGACTATCCTTTATGATTAGTCCAAATCCAATTATGTGCCCTTTGTTGTTGTCACCATATATTACTGAGTGATCTCTTCCTTCAGGCGCACCTTTAAGAGTGTTGACATCTCCAGTAGTGTCTAGAATCCACTGTCGATATCAACTGAGCTTGAGAGAGCACAGTGAAGTAGATCTTTCCTGCTTTGTTGAAACATTGGCTTGCGCTCTACAGCAGAGTTATCACTTAAGATCACCAGGCACTTTAAGAGATTCCTTGCGCGGCTGCGGAGATGGTGATGACGCAGCTTCTGACAGGTTAGCTTTGGCAGATAGGTGCTTGTCATTCTGTCTGCTTGGTGAAGATATCTCGTTTCCACTAGAGTGAAGGGATCTTTTTTTTATTGTCTTTGGCATATGCTCAGGTTCCATTTCAGAAACAACTTTTGAATCATAATCAGCATTTGCCACTAAGCAGAGCAGTCTATCCTCAGAGTCAGCATCGTTGTCTTCAGTGTCAAGTCTCCGAGTCCTTAGCTCCTTCTCTGTGCAGTTCTCTTCATCAACCATTCTGCACTGCTTTGATGCTTTGTGCGCAGGGTTGCTTTTCCTTGTACTCAAATTTTGGAGGGCATTGAAGCGTAATGTCCTGGCTTTCTGCAGTAAACCAAGTCATCTTTCTTTGAGTCTCTATGAGAGAGAATAGGAGGTTTGCTTAAGGATCCACCAAGTTTGGAGAACTTTCTGAATTTGATATGAGGTATGAGCAGGCGCAGGAATATGTGAAAAGTTAGCCATTGCCCTAGATTTTTGAAGCCATATGGAATCGGCACCCAAGCTGTTAAGCTTGAAAAACAGAAACATGTTTTATGAAGGTGTTTGCTCTGATACCACTTGTTGGTCCCTAAAGGGCAACAAGGGTGTGAAAATCGCTAGAGGGGGGGGGTGAATAGCGATTTAAAAATCTTTTCAAACCCTTTTGCAATTCAATGGAAGATGCGCACAACTCTTATTTTTGCTAAGTATAGCGCGCGGTAAGAGTGTGAAATGCACAGCGGAAATTTAAAGCAGCTCTGCGCAGGGTATACTGCGCAGAGATATAAACGCATGCGCTAAGTATGAGGCTAAAGAGTGGCGCAAAAAGGGATTCTAAGGCAAATGAGCAATAATAATTACAACATCAAAGTGTAGCAATCTGAAAGATCAAACAAAGCAGTTCATAAAAAGTTAAGCAGGAAATATGCAATAAGTAATGAACACGCTATTTGGAGAGGTTCGATCGATGAAAGATCTACATCCTCTACCAAGATGGTTAGTCTTGGATTTCTAATGGAGATCTTATTATATGAGAGAGTATTACAAATTACAACATTTGAGCTCAATACTAACTCAAGATCTATTATCTATGAAGAACAAATCCTAGACTAAACCGGTGTATCTCAAGAAGTTAGATCAAAATGATCAAAGCTTCAAGAGGTGTGTGTGTGACAAAAATTCTGGGCTCTATGAATATGAAAGATGAAGAGCACCAAGAATTCTAGTGATATAGGCTTTGTGATATGAGTAGGAGTTTTAAAGGTTGAAGATCTTGAAGGCTGTTCTAAAGAATCTGGAAATACTAAGCAGCAGTCTTCAGATCTTCAAGGTTTCTCAATGAAGTATGAAACTCGAGCTTTGAAGCATAATGGCCAACAAGAGGGGCTTGATAAAAAGGGCCGATAGAAGGGCAGATTAAAGGGCAGCTTGGAAATGAAGATGAGCAGGCTATTTATAGCTGAGAGCTTGAATATAGCCGTTGGAGCTCTGAGCTAGGACAATGAGCTGGCACAAGGTGATTGGCGCGCAGCTGTCCTTTATAGCCGTTGGGGCTCTGATCAAAGGTGATGACCTGGCACAATATGATTGGTGCGCAGGTGATTTTAGAGCCGTTGGAGACTGAGCATGAAGACCAAATTCAAATGCTTCTTCTAGAAGGTTGACAGCTGTCTTCACTTGAGATATTACTTTGAAGCGTGTCTCCACCAATGGTTTTGCTGAGTGTGCTTATTTTGTCGTTTGTGCACACCTCAGCATTTTATTAAGCGTGCACCTTCTAAGCGTTTTCTAAGCTTTCTAGAATGTGAGATCAGGAGATGAGGAACTTGACCAAGGTTGTGTCTGGGCACAAAGCCATGCGCATTGCCGGCGCGCATGGATTCAGCGCATGAGCAGCATGCGCACCATGCTTGGTCACAAAGAGATATCTTGAGAGTTTAGGAAGATCTTGAAAATTGAGCAGGGTCAAGGGCTGCGCTAGATATCTATGCGCAGTGGCGACCTGCGCAGAGAACATTCTGCGTAGCGAAATGAATCCTTGCTTAGGTAATCTTCGATCTTTAAAGCTTCAAGTCCTATCTTCTAAGCCTATACTATAAAAAGGACTTAGCTAAAAATTGAAGTTATAAACTTCTTTACATGAGGTCCTAAAGTCCATAAAAATACTTATAGGTGATAGTATCAATCAATTCTAACAAATGTAGGAGGGTTAAGTGATAAGCATACCCAACACAAGTCATGTACAAGATTTAATTGTCTTATACTTCAAGTTCAAGCTAAGTAGATGAGTTATACATCTCATACTTACATGTTCTTAATCATATACTTTGGATGTTCAAGCTCAAGACATTGTTCTAATGCCTCTAAGGTGCACAAACATTGGATTCAAGACATATACAACACATTAGTGCTTGTTCTTAGCACTTTCAAGAAATATAAAAGAGTTCTTACTCTTAGGCTCAAGTTCTCATTTTAATTTTATGGATATTCATGTTCAAGACCAAGTTCTGATGCCCCTAAGGTGTCACAACACTTGCTAGGACATCTTATACTAAGTCTATATACCTTAACTAAGGTTACTTCCAACTTATACAAACTTTAAACAAGCTTTTTATTTTTCAGGGCACCCGGGCGGGCGCTCAAAACTGACCGGGCGGCCGCACACTTTGCACGTTTTGTATGGAAATTCTTCAGCTAGCTTGTGCGGTCGCACAAGGGATTTGTGCTGTCGCACACTAGGGCGCAAATGCTCAATTCTTTCCTAGGTTAAGAATTCTCCGTCCCAAGTGTAGGAGTATAACTTATTAACACTCAAGACATTCAAGACATACAAAAATACTCTCTAAACATGCTCTAAACATGCCCAGAACATTTTCAAGTTCATTTCCTCTTTTATTTCTACAGAGTCTTTTATACTCCCTTTGTCCCAAAATTACAAGTATCACAAAAATTGCCCCAAACACGAAATTGACAAGCACAAGTATTAGGAATAACATATATGCATGTTATTACAAGCAAGTGGGAGCTAATAACTTACTTACTCCGAAATCAAATTCACCCAAACTAATTTCTGATCGGCGGGAAATGCTCTACTCACCGCCCTGATCATTTATGCGGAGTCGGATTTTCGAACAGAGGCATAATTAAACAAGAGGGATCGAGAATAGGGTAAACCCTAACTTTCTTCTGAGACAGAGAGAAAGAACGAGAGAATTTGGGAATTTTTATCTGAGGAAGAAGCAAACCAAGGCTTTATCCTTATCAAGTTTCCAGAATTGCATTTTGGCCCCTCAAGTTTCACTTTTAACAAAAAGGCCCCTAAACTTTAATTTTCACAAATGACCCTAAAGTTTCAACTTGAACAATTAGGACCTAAAATTTCTCAATTAGTTAAATAATTAACTCAATTAAAATAGCATAGAATTATGCAAGACAAGAATTTAACAGGAATTAGGATAGGCGTTACATGCAATGAGGTCCCAAATGGAGATGTTGGCTTGAGTTTTCTTGAGTTGAACCAGTAAAGGTCTTCGGGAGTGTCGCGAGTTTGCGATCTTTGAGAAGAGGTGCTTGGTGCAGAAGTAGTGGGATTGTTTACTATGACTCGTCCGGATCGAGTTAGCATGTTGACGTTCCCGTTTTGCTTCGTCCTATTCTCTAATACTTCCCTCATTACCTCATCATAAGTCACAACATAACAAGAATTGTCAAATTTATTCATAACATTGGAGCCCTCATTCACAACGGGAATTGAATGAGTGGGCTCCTCAAACTCTCCTAACTCTATTACATTGACATCACCCCCACTAGGAACTAAGAATTCCTTTTTGTCTATGAGATCTTGGATGATGTTATGGAGGACGAAGCATTCCTCGGTGAGGTGGCCACTATGTTGGTGGTAGCCATAATACTTGTGATGGGCATGGTTGGCATTGATTGACTTGGGTTGGTACCCTTGTAGAGGTGTGACTTGCCCCTTTGCCTTGAGAACTTCGAAGGCCTCAGTGTGAGTCATGCCTTGGAGAGGAGTGTAGACACGATCATTTTGAGGTCTCTCGCCTTGCGGTGGAGGAACCCTTTTGTAATTCCCCTTATCGGTTGTGACGGCATTGACCGAAGCCTCTTTTGTGGAGTTAGAGGCGGCCTTGTAACGGAAGCTGGGAGCATTTTTCTTGATCTCCTTAAGCAAATCATCCATTCGGACCCCCGCCTCATACATTTGAGAGAAATCCGCATAGCAAGCCCCACTTAGGTAGTTCGGAGATCAATCTTTAGACACTTGAGGAAGATGTCCATTTGCTCCTTGATGTTAGGCCTTTTGACAATTCGGGAAAGCTTGTCATTCCACCTTCTCGTGAAGTCAATAAAGGACTCATTGTCCCTTTGAGTGGTGTTCTCAAGCTCTTTCTTGGTCGGGCGGTGAGTGGTGTTGTCTTGGTATTGACTTTTGAAGGTAAGCATGGCGGCGTCCCAATCAAGACGGACTGTGAGCGGGAGAGTTGCATACCAATCTTTTGCCGCCCCTTCGAGAGTAAGAGGGAAGCATTGTGCCATTACTTAGGGAGAGACCTTCTTTGGAACCATAGCCCATATGTAAGTCTCGATGTGTGCCATGGGGCAAGAGTTGCCCTTGAATTTGCTGATGTCGGGCACCTTGAACTTTTCTGAGAGAGAGGCCATTGTGCTCATGAGGATGGATGTCTGGTAAAGGCTTGTGTCAGAGCCTTCCCCCAAGTTGAGACCATTGAAACGTTGATCTATGTAATCCATAATTGAATCAACCATCTTATGATCCTTATTGTCGGAGCTTGTCTCCCCCATATTCTTGGTACGGGCACTAACATAAGGGCTCTCAAACAAGCCTTTGGTCCACTCGGACTCTTCATTGTCCTCTTTACCTTTACCATTGGAGAGCTTGGTGAGCTTGGCCTTCATTTGTTCCATCTCAGCTTCATGAGCCTCCCTTTGATTGTCAAGATGGGATTGCCAAAGATCATCTTTGCTTTGGGACTCTTTGTTGAGAGTAGAGATTTGTTCTTGGAGCATTTGGACCATAGCTGAGAGTTGCTTAAGGGACATGGTGTTGTTGCTGTTGGAGTCACCGGCCATTGATGCTGTCGGAGCTGTTGGAGTGATCAATTCACGAACTAGCCGGTTTGCTGAATCTCGGTAGACTCGGTAAGTACCAATTGGACCTAAATTGCAGAAGAGGCCCTTGTCAGTCTTGAGTAATACTTTCGGTCCATGAAGAGGTTTATAACACACAGTGGGCACACGACTCAAACCACATAAGAAAAAGACTTTTTTTTATAATAAGTCGGAGGGACGGAATCCCTTTTGAGTTTCTAGGAAAAAATAATGGAATCGTCACACTAGTATATAGACCTTCTCGCGGCCCCATATACTCATCGGATTCCACCACATTTGTGATACCTACATATGTCGGGATTAAACTAAATCAATGTAGTAAAGCATACATGTGGGGACAGATTTTTATTTTCGTCCATAATAACCACTTGGGGACGGAGTTTTATTTCGTCCATGATAACCACTTGTTTCTCTTGGAAACGACATGTATGATTTGAAGACATTAGTTTAGGGAAACCTCGGCACATGAAAACCGACTTGGTCACGGAGTGTTAGACCTTAACTAGAATTGTGTTGGCTTGTGCTCGGCTAAAGAGAGGCTTAAAGGTCACCCCCGGCATGTAGTCATGAACTACGCCACGGGCTGAGCTTTACCGCTTTGAGAAAGTCAAGGTCGGGTGGAGCTTGAAACTCTCTAGGACGGGCCTCGACGGGTTTGGGGTTATAAACTTATGTGACTCGATAGTGAGGAATTGATAAGAATTTGTGCATGTAGTGTGAGTCCAACATGTGACAAAACATTTTTTTTAAAACAAAATAAAAAAAAATAATCACATAATTTACAACTCTCGAATCACCCGTGTGACCGATAAAACAAAACACGAAATAAAGCAGTCAAATGGTCCAAATCAGTCCTGATGCAGGCAACTGTGCCCACACCCCATCATTCTGCTCTGTTCTCCTGTTCTGGAAAAACCACCCAGAAGCGCGCGCCCCTCGCCTGTGTTGTGGGATGCGCGAGCATGGCGCAGAGTCTCTGGGAGGCGCCCGCTTCTGGGTAAACCTGTCAGACTGTCAGACTTTGGACTCAGGGGATTGCCCTGGTCCTAAATGTCTATTAGAACCCCTGCAGAGATGATTAGTGTAGAAAACAAAGAAGAATGGGAAGAACATATGGGAAGGCGGGCGATTCTGGTCCTTGATGTGGGACGCGCGCGCTTTAGGCCAAGAATGCCAGAGGCGCACGCTTCCCCCATCAGAGACCAGAATGCCCAAAAAAATGTAGACTTTGAACAGAAACACAAGTTTAACCCTCAAACTTCCCCAGCAGAGTCGCCACTGTAGATACCCAGGGAGGAGCCCACGCGCTTTAGGCTAGAACGGTGGAAGGATTCCTAGGATGTCTATTTGCGTTTTAAGTGTTTAGAGTCGCCACCTATGTTTTTTAGAGGAACATAAGAAAAACCTAATATGTAGACTAAGTTTGATACGAAAACAGAGATTCTTGTTGTGAGGTTCGGATGTTAGGTTACGAGATGGGAAGTACTTAAACACCCATCTCGCCCAACTAATGTTGGTCTTGCTTGTTCAAAGTCTACATAAATAAAATGTTCTTCCTATTCTTTGACTATGATAAAAGGGGTTAAAAAAGGGGGTTTTAATGTAGGGAGATAACTCCTTGACCAACTTCAATGGAATGAAGCGGTCTTTGGTATCATGTCCCAAAATGATTTGGGTGATTGCACGTTTGATTAAAATAAAATAAAGAGAGAAGAGATGAAGTAGAGAAGGAGGAGAAAAATAGAGCTTTACCTAAACTTTAAGTAACTTCAAACACTTCTTGGTAAATTGCTTTTGAAATGCCTTGGAAATGGTTTGTGTATAGTTTTCTTAGTCACAAAAAGTCCTCCCTTCAATGGTGAATTAGAGGGGTTTATATAGTTGTAAAAGAGATGTTTTTGGTGCCAAAACACAACAAGAAATCTTTTCCGGGCAAAATCATGTAAAATGAGCAAGGGAGGGATTCTTGGACAGAAATCTGTAACTGACGCCCAGGTGCGCGCGCTTCCTACCTCGGGGGCGGAAGGCGCGCGCTTCTGACCCCTATGAGCGGAGGCGCGCGACTTGGAGATGGCCTTTTTGATAGAATGGACTAGAAAGTCAGCCCCGTTATTCAGTTTAGTACCTGGACTTAACGGAGTCAGTCATGAACTTAACAGAAGTAACAGAAACTAAAGAAAAACACTTAAAATAGGGAGAAACACAAAATCAAATGTGCAATTGGGGTGAGCGGTCCAAGGCGGGGTGTCTACAGATTGTGACACAAAATGATTGTTTGTTGCTTTGATCAAGCTCAGGCATTTTTGTTGTTAAGCATCCAGCTGGTGCTACGCAACTTGTTCGTACAACTGTGCGGACAACTGGTCACTCAACTGGACAGTCAACTGGTAAGTCTGCTATTGTTTTAAGGGGTAAGTACATCTTCTGCAGAACTCTCTGGTCTATAAAGGTTTGCTGCGATATGAGTTGAGATTGATGATGTTCGTAGATGTATTTTTGTTGGGGATATTCAAATTTAGGGGGAGTGGAAGATATTCACAATTTTCTTTTTTTTTTGAGTTTGATGGTTCTTCATAAAAAGGTGGAGAAAGATGTGTTCTAAAGTTGTATTTAGGGGGAGTAGAATCCAATGTACAAATTCAGGGGGAGAGATTATTGTTTGGGATGTTTTGATCTGAACCACAAAGATAGGGGAGATTGAAAGAGTATGAAATACTCTTATATTTTATTTTGTATATTTGTGATTCTGATTTATTTAGTGTATATATTTAGAGTTTATTTAATTTAGGAATTATGTGTATATTTAGTTTAAGTCAATTATAGTTTAAATAATTGTTTATATTAGGAGTAGTTTATTCTAGGATATTGATTTTGATTTAGTTGACTAACATATTAATGTTATCTTTGGTAAGTATATTTTGTATTTTAGGAAAAGAGGGACTCTTCCAAAAGGCTCTTGATTTGATGGATTAATCTTGGAGAAGATTCACACGGCTTGGGAAGAGATTATCATGCCGTGTATATAATAGAGAAGAGCCAACTTTTTTGTTCACACATTTTTTTTTAGATTTTTTAGAGAGAATTTCGTTTTTGTGAGAGAGTTATTGTTTTTCTTGAAGTTCTTATTCATAAAGACTTCAAGTGTTTTTCTGTTTGATTTGTTCTAGGAGTCTAGAATAGCTTTTGATCTTTTAATTGTTTTTTGTTCTTTCATAATCTTGTATTCTGCAAGATCTTTATTAATAAAAGTTTTCCAGCAAGTTATTCTTGCTGAAGTGTTTAATCTGTTTATTTATTTATTCCGCTGCGTTTCTGTGTGTTTGACAAGACAACTGTATTGACACTTGTGAGCACAACTGTATTCACAAGTGGTTGTTTTTCTGGACTATCCTAGCTGCTTATTTCTTTCAGTTTGCGCTCCTTTTACTTAACTAATTTCCGCTGTGCATTTCACTCTATCATTGAAGCGCATTTCATAACGCTTAAAGGGCTTAGTGCGCATTTGCAATTGAGTTTTCAAGGGTTCGAAAAGAGTTTCAAAACAGCTATTCACCCCCCCTCCTCTAGCTATTTTTCATACTCTTGTTTCCCTTTGGGACCAACATATATTTTGTTCGACAAGGGGAAGATGTCCCCTACATGATCTTTCCGGAACCATGGGTCAACCGCAAGGGCATCCTAAAGCCCGGTCTTGAAATCTTCATACTTTTTAAAGAATAGTAGCGGTATAAATTATTCAATATTAAGGGTGGACAATGCAATTTTTAAAGAAGGTCGTTAAATTTTTCATTCACTAACCTCCATCCAATATATTTAATGACCATCCGAAAATGCTTCAGTTCACCACAAAATGACAACATGATGCATGAAATTGCTACAAATGGTATGTTGGGACTTACATTGCAATTCCTATGAAACATTGAGGCAGTAACGTGCTATTTACCCCCAAAAGAACATATGAAACTTGTATGTCAAAGAATTTGAACCTAGCCAACATAACAAATTTAGTGGAATTACATTTTACTTCGATAAATAACAAAAATAATTCAACAACATGGTTTTAGATCTCAAGAAAATCATTCTAAAGTTGGTTTTTTTTTTTTTTTTTTAACAATTTTTTTGCAGTGTCAAATATAAAAAGTATATCAATCATATATTAGAAATATTTAAATACTCCCTCCGCCCCCAAATGATTTTCATACTTTTTTTTTTTTTTGCTGTCCTTACCGAAGGATCTTTGAGCAATATTTTTAAGTTCAATCAATTGAACTAATGAAAACCTAAAACTTGGTATTGATATACTATTAACAATACTATCAATAACAAGTTTTATATTTTCATTAAGATAATTAAATCAACATAAAATTATTACTTAAAGTTTATTCAAAGTAACATAAAAAAAATATGAAAATCATTTTGGAACGGAAAGAATATATACTAACCGGTCCGGTTCTAACCAATGTTCTAATTTCATAAAATTGGAACCGGACCAATTTAGTGGGTATTTGGTCCGATTTTATTAGTCCGGTCCTATTAAAAAAATCTGAACACCCCTACACGGAGCCTAGCCACAGCTGCCATTACAAGTTCGCTCGCGCACACACACTAAAAAGACAGTATAGGGATAAGGAGGACGATGACGTTTGGGCTATCTTCATCTTGTCCGCAATCTCTGTCTCTATTCTCCAACTCCTTCAATGGCCGCAAATCTCTTAGTTCCCGTTGCCGAGCTTCTGCCGACGTTCCTGATTTCCTTTCTCTAGACTGGTACATATTCTTTCTCCAGTACTAACTTTTCTTTTTTTTTTTTTTTTTGCTTACAATAACTTGGAATTTTTGTTTGTATAAATTTCATTTGCCTGGATCAGCCCGAAAATTCGGTCGAATCAATTCGATTTGTGCTATTGATCCTTGTATAATTGCATTTTTCGGTGAAAATGAAATAAAATTAAAAATTTAGGTTAATTTTATTACGGAAAAATTACAACTTTATGCCATGTACCAAGCTCTTAGTTACAAAAAAGATAAGGTACTTTAGTTTGACAACATAATCCTACGTACTTTCATATTCGTTTACAATTTATGCAACTCCGTTAGATGATGTTAAATTTTATTAACAGAATGCTTTTGTGGTCAATCCAAAACTAACCCCATTAAAGATTTAACGGGTTTTGAACGACGGAGTCAGAGGCGGCGACGGGGTAGGATCGCCGGTGACGGAGGATCCAGATCTGAAGAGCAAGCATCGCCGGAGAAGAAGAGTAAGGGTCGCCGTCGCCGGAGAAGAAGAAGCGTCGCCGGATCTTAGCTTTCTTCCATGGATTCCGGCGACTACCTTGCATATCGTTGATAAGAAGAGTAAGGGTCGCCGTCGCCGGAGAAGAGTAAGCATCGCCGGAGAAGAAGAAGCGTCGCCGGATCTTAGTTTTCTTCCATGGATTCGGGCGACTTCCATGGATTCCGGCGACTTCCTTGGTGGTGGTGTTGGCGTTAATGGTGGCGGCGGTGGTGTGTTGAAGGCTTTGGGAGATGAATACAAAAGGATGAAATGGGTCAGAAATGAGTGTGTTAATTTTCTTTTTTTTTTTTTTTTTTTTTTTTTAACTCTGTTGGTGTTCTATCGTTAGTATATTTAACGAAAAAAAATCATGTTAATATTTCTATTATTTTTTTAACGTCCGTTAGGATAAAAAATAGTGCGTTGCATAATTTGCAACCAATGGAAAAAGTACGTATATTTAAGATGCAAGTTTGTGGTACATTGCATAAATTGTAACCAAAACTAAAGTACGTGGTATATTTTTGTCGATTGGCCATTTTATTACTCCCAAGGAGAAGAAGTCTGAGATTTGGGGAGGAAATTCAACCGTGAGTTACGTGGCTTTTATTTATATACTGATAATATGTACATAGGGTCCTAGTGAATCACCTATACAACATTGTGATATACACTTACCAATTTACCATCTAGATAACTAACAAATACTCCTATTGATAGGGTAAATCGCACAACTATAAATTAAACCTGGACTAGGTTCTAAAAATATGTAGCTAGGATAAGTCCAGAATCGATCCACGAAGAACGGTTACTTGTTTACGTAATTTCAGATTTGATTCCGTCCCCACCTTCAATTATCATTGATACATCTTTTCACTTTCACCCTATTCACTTGATCACGAGATCTATTTCAATCTCTGTTTCTTCTTTCAGAATAGTTACTAGCAGTGACACACTCACTAGAAACCCTAATTAATAAATTAATCTAATTGGCATAGTTTAATTCCAACAATTAATTGCTTTAATGTTTAAAGAAACTAAGATCAAGAACACTTTCTACAATTATTTTATAGATAATCGTCTAATTTTACCCACTTCACAATTTACCATGGCACATGCATAAATCGTGAAGATGCTCCGGTGAATTTCTACACTGGCACAGTAAATAGAAAATTCTAGCATAGATAAATTAACTAGAGCAATTAGATTGATCAAGTCTAAAAACCCTAGCAATAAATCTAGAATAAGCACAAGTAAAATTATGAATGGAGATAAAATTATGAAAAGAAAAATACCTCAAATTGATAAAAAAGGATTCAAGAAATCAAACCCAAAGCTTGGATTTTAGTTCCTCATCCAAAGCCTTGAAAACTCCATGAATAAAGAATAAAAACCTCAATCTAAATTATTGTGTAAAATCTAGAGTTCAAAACAATGAAAGAAACCTATTATAAATACTTAGGAAAGTCCTAAACTAAAAAGGAATGGAAAAGAATTAAGAAAATAGAGAAAATAAAGAAAAATCTGATGAAAAGCCCGATTCACGCGCCACACACGCGCTCAGGACGCGCACGCCACCGTCGTCACTCGCCAAGGAGGATTTGTCACGCGTCCGTTACTCCGTCTTCAGGCCTCGCGCTCTACAGCATGATTCGTGCATAATTCGCCCATCTCTGACTCGTGAGGCACAGTCGTGCAATCCGTTGCATGCGTGCTGGGCCGTCTGGGCCGCTCTGGAGTTGGGCTGCGTGGTGCTTGGTTCTTGCTCATGTTGGCCCTGGGCTTGCTCATTTGGTCTCGCTGGAGCTTGATCTTCATAATTGGCTTGGGCCAATTCATTTCCTCATTCTTCCTTGTTAGCCCACTTCTCATCCTCCTTTTAATTAATTGATCCACTACATCCTCTTCTTGTATTGTTGACTTTTAATCTCGACTTTGACTTCTTCATAAATATTTTGGACATGGTTTTTCCTCATAAATAAAATACATCCGGATAAAAATTAAATAAAAACTAAAATACCCCCGGATTACAATAAAGCCTCAAAATATGTTTTTTCCCCGAAATACATAAAAACTATTCTAAATACATCAAAATCATTAATTTAAGCTCATAGAATTCTAGGAATTAAATGTATAATATCCGTCTCATCACCTATACAAAAGATATCCTCCCTGGTCCCTAAATGAATGTCCAAATTTCAGTTTAAGGGATATACTGAAAATATGTATTTTTTATAAATTTGGAGACAAAGATTCATATAAATTATTATCCTCTTTCCAAAAGTTCAGTTTTGCAAGTATAAAGAGGTTAGTGAAAAAAATTGGTAAAAAAACATTTAGAGACAAAGTTATTTTCGAAAAGGACATTCATTTTGGAACAAAAATTTCTTGTAAATGGTAATTCATTTAGGGACAGAGGGAGAATTAAATCAATCACACCATAAATCTTGTACGCAAATCTCATTATACAATTGTAGATTTGGTTTTCCACCCTCATCTCATAATAAGCATTCATTTGAAAATAAGTAGCATTTCTAAAATAATGAAATAGACAGTGAAATTTTTCCATAAAACAAACAATATACAAATATTTTCTTCAATCCCAACTAGACTCTTATCGTTTCAAGTACCTTTATCCATGTATTCGTAGGTCTCCCCTACACCTCACCATCTTATCACCTCCCCACTCGTCTGGCCTCCTAACCTCGTAGAAAAATGACGGTGTCACCTCTCAAATGACTCTAGAGCTAAAATCACGTCTCTTCATCGTGAAGCTGTGACTTATTTTCTAACAATATTTTGCAAGTAGTGTGCAAATTTTTGAGACATTCCAAGACCGTTACTTTTCGACCAAATTAATGTGCATCAAATTAGTATGTGTTCAAAATCACCATCAGAGTTTCTTCGTATCCTATACTCCCTCCGTTCCAAGGAAGTTGCAACATTTTGCTATTTAGGGTATTTCACAAAAGTTGCAACAATCCAAAAATGGAAGCTTTTTATTACTTTTATAATCTTCCACTCATTCTCTCTCTTCCTCTCTACCTTTCATTCTTAATATAATATTATATCCTTAATTTCCCAACTCCAAAGTAAATGTTTCAACTTTTCTGGAACGGAGGGAGTATATATGTAAAGGGCACAATAAATTCCTATCAAGTAAAACAAAAACGATTCTTACCAGAGTACTGTTTCTATATTTCAAGAAAAATCCTGTAAAAGGTACGAAGTTTTGAGATTTGGGAGCAATTACTTGCAGGTATCAAGTAAATTACCTAATGTGTAAAACTGCAACTTTTGAATGAATAATACTTTTGAGGAACAAAAGCAAAGCAAATGCCCCATCCTTTTTTATACTTGGGGTTGTCCTCGCATTATTGTTTGTGTGTTCCTCGGCATACTGCTTTTGGTGGCCAAAGGTGTGAAGTGCTCTGAATTTTATTGGATTTAACTATTCTTGTCAAAGCGTCAATGTGGAGTTTAAATCCCATGATGCAAAGCTTAAGCTTTGATGCTTAAGCTTTCGTATTTACATAATATATTTGAAACTATAATTTTTAAAT
The DNA here is from genome assembly GCA_026119855.1 of Campanula takesimana. Lineage (NCBI taxonomy): Eukaryota > Viridiplantae > Streptophyta > Magnoliopsida > Asterales > Campanulaceae > Campanula > Campanula takesimana. The sequence continues at coordinate 368,598 of JAOWBW010000099.1, forward strand.
AGATTCAATTATACTTCTGGATTTTGCTTTTGTCTGTTTGTTTTCTTCCTCAGAGAATGTTACTCTTTCAAACATTTAGGCCCCAATTTTGCATTGTTCTTGAGTGCACGTTGTTGAAAAAGTGATTTCCTAGCATTATTGTTTGTGTGTTTCTTGGCATACAAACCGTCATAAGAAGTCATTTCTTGGCGTGCATAATAGTAGAATTTAGATTGTGATTTCTAAAAGCTATTAGTCTTCCAATGCTTTTGCATCATACACCAAAGAGCACCAGAAAGTGCAGCTAAATTTGAGCGATATCTGGGGATGAGCATCAGGGCTGTTCCCCTATCATCTATTATTTCTAATGTTCTTGCATATACTTTCATGTGAATCGTGTGGTGCAAGTAAGTTGAAATCATCCTCTTTCATGGAGTTTGAGCCAGATCTATGAAATATGATATGACCCAAGTACCCAACTGGACATAATACTTCTAGACAATCGGCATTGGAAACATAAGTGGGGAGAAGGTAAAGTTGATATTGATGGATTAGTTTACTCCCTTTAATCTAATAAGTCTTTAATATCGTAAAACATTTATCCTGAAAATAGGCATAATTATCCCATTAATACAAGTCTCCCCTCCCCCCTTTCAAGAATTCTAGTTTGAAAATTTTCCTTGCCCCTCCAAAGAAATAATGGCTTTTCATTGGATTAAGTGTTCACATTGATTTTTATTTTTTTAATACTATGTGCATTGGAATTCACTATTGGTGTCTTTCCCTTGGGACATACAAAGTTCCTCTTTTACGCTAAATTACTTATGTTGTTTCTTTGCAGGCTTGAATCTCGCAGGAAAAGACCGTTTGGCCCAAGATTGAGTGTAAACCTCTTCCTAAATGATTGATCTGAGGGCCTTATTGTTGTGTTTGTGCAGTCTCTCCATATACTTTAACATCTTACTATAGTTTAGTGCAGAAGAATCTGTCCAACACCAGCTTGATGCCTTGATGTTCAACGACCAACCCCGTCCAGATTACGGGATTGAAGTAATGTACCGGGTACACTCTCCGTGCACACTTTTCTTTTCTTTTAGTTTTCTTTTTTATGTGGTTTTGTGAACCTTTGTATCTGAGCATGCAGTTTGCCGGATTTGATCCTTTTGAAAGATCTCCGTACTTTGGGCCCTTCTTTGATCTGGGGCAGGTAATACATGGATATGTCAAGGAAATTTGTTAATTTCATCGTAATATTGCATTATTATTCCAAGAACCTGGTAGAATTAAGGGCCAGTAGCAGCTGAAATTAACAAACATCAGTTGCCAGTCTAATGCAAAGTAAGATACTCCCGCCGTCCCAAAATGATCTTCCCAATTTTTTGTCATTACTACGAATGAATTTTGAGCAATAATTATAGGTTGATTTAATTATATTAATGAAAATCTAAAACTTGTAATTGATACACCATCAACGATACTATCAATAACAAATTTTAAAATTTTATCAGGATAGCTAAAATTGCTAAAAGTTTCATTCGTAGTGACGACAAAAAAATGGGTAGATCATTTAGGACGGAGGGAGTATATGTTAAGGCTTCATCCTCATGGACTGTCTCTGTACTATGATTGCAGTTTGAGCGATTCCGACGGATTTTTCACCATTCAAGTTACAGAGTTCTACTTGGTCACAAGGAGAGAAAGATCTTGAGCTCTCTAAATGTTGTAGAGGTTAAACCTTGTTCTCTTTTTTAGTAGTCCCTCTGTCCCAAAATAAGAGTCTCTTATTTCTTTTCAGGATTTCTCGAAAAAAGTGTCCTCTTCCAATAATGTCAATTTCTGGTATACACATTTAGCTATTTACCCTCTAGTGGACTCTCATCTATAGCGGACCCAACCTTTGACACAGAGAGTTCACGTTTTTACCATTGGCCGATACTTTAAATATGAAGTCAAATACATTACCTAAGACTGTGTGCCCTGTCAAAGACTCTTATTGTGGGACGGAGTGAGTAATATCTTACTAACGAAAGCATTTATCTACTTTTCTGATATTTTTTTTGTTGGCTATGATCTAGAATCGCTACAAGCAGAGAGTTTGGATACGAGGAGCTCGCCCTGAGGAGGAAGAAACATTTCAGTTTACAATGATTCAGGTATTCATCTTGTTTTTGTGCTATTTTTGTATGTCTAATGAATGACTTCTATGCTTAGAACTTGAAGATTGTGAGAGGATCAATGTATTTTATGTCTTCACACACACACACACACACACACACACTCCCTCCGTCCCATAACAATGTGCTTAAACTTGCCTTTTGGGCGTCCCATTGATAAGTCCCATAGAAATTTTATATATTTCTTTACTCATTGGGACCCATGTATCATACTCACAACAACTATCCACTACTATTCCCACCTTAAGTCGCGGCTGCTCTTTCGCACTTGAACCTTCCTGGCAAACCGCCAACCAGGGTTTCTGTCTCAAGCCCTGCAAGAACTGGGGTGGATTTTTCATATTCATTCTTGAACTGTGTGGAGTTGTGCACTAAAAATAAAACGGAAGGGATGAAATTGCAACCAAGGCTTAAGTAATCCAATTAATTTATGAAACCAACAAAGCATTCTCAGGGATGTAATAAATAGAACTCCCTTTGTCCCATAATATATAAAATGTCGCGGTTGACTTGTCAACGTTTTTAAGGAATATGATTTTTTACTTATTTGTGTATTGTTTTTTTTTTTTTGTTGTTGTTAAAAGATGCGTGTATATTGGGACAAACCAAAAAGGAATTTTTTTTGGCATTTATTATGGGACGGAGGGAGGATAATCTGATATATCGTATGTACTTTCTTAAAGCAAGTAGTGAGGTGTATTGCATCTTGTTGGTTTTATCTTTCTGTGATGAATGCGTGTGGCATTCGTTTCAAGTAGGCGTAATCTCTCTCTCTCTCACGCAAGCACACGCACACATATGATTGCTATTGTTTATTGACTGTTTAGCGCTAGAGAGTTGACTTGTTGGTTTGTATTGGCAGAGAGTTGGTGGCTATTGGGATGGTTATTGGCTCACAGAATCTCTACTTAGCGATGGAGACAGCTTCTCTGGTGGTGTGGCCTACTGAATGAAGAATTGGCCTTAATAATGAACCTCTGTGAATAAGGGATTCTTTACACCTTGTACAAATGTAATTAAATTGCAAATATAAACTCCCATCAGTATATATATAGATGTCAAACTGTATATACGAAATAGAAATTTGGCTGTAGTCCTGAACTATCTATCTTTGTTTGATTAAAATCCTAGAGGCAAAATTCATATGATCTAGGTCCCTAACACTAATGTCACTTACATTTTAGGCGTCAAGTCTATCACCTGGATTGCTTTACTGTTTGTTTTGGCGGGACTTAACAAAATGCGAGTTGAATTTTTGAACGAGAGGGTATATTTGTTTTGTCAGACCTAGGCATGTTTGTTTATCAAAATGTTACAACTCATACTTCTACTACAATTTTGTACAACTATATGAAAGAAGAAGAAAATTCTATAAATATAGAAATAGACAAAGCAATATCTGATTCCAAACAGCGCAAATGCAGGATATAATCTCGCCAAATATCCCAAATTCACATTCCTATTCATGCAAATAATTTAGATGTATTTTTTACTATAAAACAATATAGGTTTAATTTCATGTAAGAAGTTGGTACCAGAAAAATGGACCTAATTTTAATCTTTTGCAAACATTTAGTAATTACCACTTACAACCAAACCAAAATACAGTCAAATTTCAAGAGTCACTTTGTATTACTCAATAATACGGAGTATTATCACTCATTCGTTTGACAGTTGACACACACAAGTAGACGGATCAAAATGTTGCTGAGGAGCATTTGTTACCTTGTTGCAGTAACGGTCCGGAATTTACCGCATCTTCCGTGTAGTGACAAAAACTTGTGTGAGACGGTCTCACACATAAGACGGATCTCGTTGTGAGAGTAAATGTTTTACCATTTTATGAGCGGAGCGGGACAAACCCATTTTCTCATCGAGATCCGTTTCATATGTATGAGACCGTCTTACACAAGACTTCCACTTCGATATTTATTATGGTTTAACAATGGTAAGTCAGTTTTTTTTTTTTTCCTTGAAAAAAAAGAAGAGAAAACAGAGATGAAGTAAGTCAAGTTAATTCGAATAGGGAATCACATGTTTATGTCGTTGTGAACCATATGTTACGCTCTCCATAGAATTTGCAAGACCGATCCAACATAATTACGTCTTTTATTGACTCAGGACTTTAATATTTTCCACACAAATATGAAAAAGTCTTGCGTGGGGTTTATTGCAAAAGTGACATGCGTATTTTGTGCAATATATCAATTTGACTCGCGTACTTAATAAACATCAAATGTGACATGCGTACTTATGATTGACAATATTTTTAGACTAATTTTTAACCCCCATTAAAAAGTTAACGGGGATGCTAATAACTTAACAAAAAGTATGACTTTCATTGTAATATCATATTTACGTTTTAGGACTGGGACATTTTGAATTTACGTCCTAGTCCAACGAATTATTTTATCTATCCATATAATCCTCAAAAAGTTTGACTAGTAAAATGTGAAGATTATTTTGGGACGGAGGGGAGTAATAAGTACTCCTCAACCTCCCAAATCACACCCAGCTCTCTCTGTGTTGAAAAAAAAAAAAACTATATCTCTCTCTAAACTCCCTCTCTCCTTTCTCTCTCTAACTTACCAACTCCCCCCTCTAACTCCGGCGACCCCTCCCTCAATTCCGACGATCCCCTCCCTCAACTCCGGCGACCACTCGCCTCCCCAACTCCGGCCAAACTCTCCGCTTATCAAACCTCACCGAAGACTCCCTTATTCGGCGACATCTCCAGTCAACCCCATTATCTCCGGTCATCTCTCTTCCGCCCAACTCCGGCAACCATCACCCCTTCCCCCGTTCCGGCAGCTAACGAATTTGAGAGGGCTGAGTATTTAGAGGGAAGGGGCATCCCAGATCTGGGTTCTGGGTTTCTTTTTTCTTTTTTTTTTTCTTTTTTTTTTTGTTTGATTTATGATATTATTGTAAATTGGTGTTAAATAGATATAAATTTTACTTGTTATTTTTTGGATTGGTATCAATTGTTTTATGGTGGTGGTGAGTGGATTTGGCCGGTGGTGGATGGGTGGGGGTGGGGCGGCATATGGCTGGTAAGATTGGGGCTATGAAGATGGAAGGGAGGAAGTTGATGATGATAAGGGGGGTTTATTTAAAACTTTAGGGTCAATTTTAAAAATGTTATTCTAACTTTTCGTTAAGTTATTAATAGACCTGTTAAGTTTTTAACGGGAGTTAAAAATTAGTCTAAAAATATTGCCAATCATAAGTACGCATGTCACATTTGATGTTTATTAAGTACGCGAGTCAAATTGATATAATACACAAAGTACGCATGTCACTTTTGCAATAAACTCGTCTTGCGTGCATCCGCCGCACATGGTGCCGCAAGGTTGATTTCTTCCGCTGCTTCTCGCAGCCACTTGCTCCGCTACAGTCGACCGTTGGATCTAGCCATCCCTCTTCCCAGATTGCGACACGTGTCTTCCTTAAAATCATGTCACGTGTCTTCCTTAAAATTTTTGCTAAAAAATAAATATAAAATCATTTACACCTCACCGTTACTATTCAAATCCAATAGTGTCAAGTTGGTAAAATACGTCATACAATTTCATAGCATGTCACGCTTAAAAAGCCATTTTTCCGCCATAAATTTCCCCCACACTTAAACACACAGACCGTGCCCCCGCCTTTTCGTTCCATCTTCAAAACCTCTCCAATCCAACTCCATTCCGAGAGAGAGAGAGAGAGAGAGAGAGAGAAAGAGAGAGAGATAGAGAGAGATGATTCAGATGAAGACGAGAGTTTATGTATGTATCTCGTCATGGATGATCGTGTTGACTGTAATGGTGGTGATGTTCATGGTCGGCAACTTTGGCTCACCGGTCATTCCGTTTTCTGATTCTTCACCGACGATTGAGTTCAAAGTTCCTGCTGTCGAATTGGTCGCGAAATTGACGGCTCAGTCTACTGATCGGAATCAATTCCGAGCTGTGTCATCGGATTATCAATCTTCGTCTCCTCCTGCTTTGCTCAGTCCTAATCATATAGTCATCGTAAGCGTTTTCAACTATATAAATGTGCATGTGTGTGTGTGTGTGTGTGTGTGTGTGAGAGAGAGAGAGAGAGAGAGAGAGAGAGAGAGAAAGTGAGATATGGTTTGAATTTCATCACCGGTGCAGGTATATATGGGATGCGTGTTTGTATAATTGTAGTTTATATACAAATAAAAATTCAATTGATTTGATATGTAAGTGGAATCATGTGAAATTGATCAATAAGATCCGACGGTGTGATTCTGTATATTCGTTGATGTGAGATGTTATCAGAGACGATGACAATGAGAGAAGTTCAAATTCTTAGTAAGGATCTTAGCAATTAGCATAATGTATGTGTCAATTTGTGTTAATTGAAACTAAAAAGTGAGTGATTTATAATGCAGAGGAGATATGGAAAACTGGAGCAGGGACTTGCTCGAGCGCGAGCTGCGATTCGAAAAGCAGCTTCTAGGCAAAATCGATCAGCAATTATTCGTGAAGAAGACGGCGATGGCAATGACCTCCTCACAACAAGTATCTACCATAATCCGGCCGCATTTTATCAGTAAGCCTCCTTTGTACCTTACGCATAATTTAAGCCAATACTTCCTCCGTCTCGTAGTAAAGTCATGGTCGGCAAGTCATTATTTTTAAATTTTTGGTTATGACTTATTGGTTGTAATAATCTATTTTTATGCGTATAGAGATATTTTCCAAAACGGCTCCCCCTCATAGCATTTAAATGTTGCGTATACTAGAATGGTTAGTTTAAGAAAATTATCAAATTTTATATCGTATTTTTAGAATGTAACATTTATTTTGAGATAAACTAATATATATATATATATATATATATATATATATTGGGACAGAGTTTGTAAAATAGTTTGAGTATTGAGAATGGAAAACTCTAATTAAATTTGAAGAACAACATAAGTTTTGAGAACTTTAATTTGTAAATTTAAACTTGAAATTGAGGTACCATGTGATATTACGATCGGGTGAAATTTTTCAAAAAAGGTTAAAACGGTCAATTAACCAGTTGATATTTAGGACACTGTTTCATCAGATTGTGATATCAAAACAGCAATTTCACCGTTCTATAAGCTGGATATTGAACATTTACTGCTCTTGACAGTTTCATCTATTTTTACTTCTTTTCCTTTTAGAATAAAAATTTGTACTCCAGTTCACTTTTCATTTTTAATCTGTCACAGAGTAAGTGTCCACTTTCTGAAATAACAAAGAATTTTTACTATTCTTCCCACTTATTCTCTCTCCTAATTTACTTTTACACTTACAACACCAATCAGCTTACTATTTCCTTCTCCACTTTCTCTCTCTTACCTCACTTTAATGCTCACAACACTTATACCACTTCCCGTATTTCTTAATCTCCGTGCAAATGACTGACTGGATACTTACTCTGAGACGAAAGGATTACATTTTAACCAAAAATATTTCAGCCAGTAATTTTAGAACTAGTAAGATTAACTTACCAAACAACAGAGCAAAAACCCTAAAAAATCTAGAGCTAAATTGCAGTGTGACTGCATAATAGAATTACATGAGAAAAGGCATGATTGCCTTTTCAAACTACTTTCCTTCTAAGTTACTACCAAAATGACAACCATATATACAAATATTCTATGAAGTAATCCTTAATAGGGATTGTTCGTTGTTTTGCTTTGTGCCAAAAAGGAGAAAGAACAAACAAGTCTTCTAGTTGACGCATGTGTGTGTCAATGCCAAGTGGGCTTTCACTCATTCCCTCCACTTAATTTGCTTCTTCCATTTTAAAATATACTCATTGCATTTTCTGTTATTCTTTGTCTAATTCTTATCATTATTAGCTAATCATCATCATCTTAATTATATTCCTAATTACTATTCTCATTTTTGTTTCTAAATATGTTTTACTTTGCTTGTTGTCAAAAAGAACAAATTGCTATTCATAATTCTCTTTATCATTTTGTCTGTCTATGACAAAATTGAAATATTACTTATTTTGTCCCAAAATAAATGTTCAAATTTATTTAAAAAAACAGGTAGTATGTACTATGTACATTAGATAATTACTTAGGCCGTTCTAAAAATTAATTTTGATTTATATCTACAATATTGAAGCAGATTTTTTTTTTTTAAAAAAAATTGGTATCTTGGCACATATTATGAGCTGCCGAATACATAAAACAAATTACTCCAAAAATTATGACGGTTATTTCTACAACAAATTATACTTTCGTCTCTCCTAAACTCACTACTTTTCTCATGATCTTGGAGCATATTGTTTCCAAAATTAGTATGCTTCCTTTTCTCCTGTACATATAAAATTAAAAAGAAAAAAAAAACTTCTAACACAAGTATAGATTTAGTAAGAGATTAGGTATTAAATGTAGATCACACGACTTATATGTCCAAGTAGATCTTTGTTAGCTAAATCTTAGATAGTATAGTTAGCTAGGGATATCTTACAATTAAAATATAGGCGGCAACGTCAATTTAATCTAGCATAGATGGAAGAAAAAATTGTAGTATAAAGTTCATCTTTCTTAAATATTGAGAAAGTACAACTGTGTATGATTTGAGCTGAATTTAGTATGAAATACTCCTCCGTCCCATTTTAAACTTCATATTCAAAACTAAAATATCCCACTTTAACGCATTTTGACCAAGAGTTGGTAGAAAAATTGATTATCAAAACTCAAATTTATTACTGAGAGTATAACTGATGGTAAATTGATAACAAGTTTTAGAATGTCATTATGATAGTTCAATTTGTTTTTGTAATTTTAAGTCAACGTATAACTGAGTTGACAATATTTGAATTGACTTTGAAGTTTAAAATGGGACGGAGGGAGTATAGAAAGTAGAATTTTTATATTTCAATATAGTCACGGCTGATCAGTCAAGGCCTTTGGTCATGGCGGTGAAGATTATGAAAAGTGGGAGTCATCCTAGTATGTAGATTATAGGAGCACAATACTTGTGTAACCCTTTGACCCAGGAGCCTCTTGATTCAAATTTGAAGGAAAGCCTATATATAATATAGCTCTCTAGATTATAACCTAACACAAGTGCATGAATTTATACCATTTCATAGCTTTTTTCAAAGTTGCTAAGGAACTTGTCTAAGTTAAAGAACATAAATATCCTTAACGGTCGCATTCTATCATTTCGAATTCAAAGAATTCAATGAGTGATATAATGGTTGATATTGGTTTGAGTATAGTAACTTCACTAGAAAATAAATGCATGGTTTATGGTATTACTTATTTTTATTTTTAAATGGATTATCATTTTTTTTTTGAAGAAATGGACTGAATTGTCATAGTATAGGATTAGGATGGGGGACTGCCTTGACTTCAAAAAATGTAAAGTAAAAAAGGGACTTGTTGCTATTGGAATGGTGGTCATTCCTCCTCCAGGACCTACACAATGCTTTATGGTTACATAACTTCAATTAAGCATACAATTTGATTAAGCTTCAATTATCTGCTCTATTAATATTTCTTGAATTCAGCCCATTAACACTATAATTGTGTCTGGACAAAAATTAACCGCAGGAGTTATCTTGAGATGGAGAAGAGATTCAAGGTATACGTATATGAAGAAGGTGAGCTACCAATTGTACACGACGGACCATGCAAAGACTTGTACACCATAGAAGGAAGATTCATACACGAAATGGAACGAGGGAAAGGAAAAAAATTCAGGACTAAAAATGGAGACAAGGCTCATGTTTACTTCATGCCTTTCAGTGTGACCTGGATGGTGAGATACCTATACAAGCCTCTCAGTTATGATGTAACTCCACTCAAAGCCTTTGTTTCAGATTACGTAAAAGTCATTTCTACAAAGCACCCTTTTTGGAATAGAACTCATGCTGCTGATCACTTCATGCTCTCCTGTCATGATTGGGTAATTACTTTCGCCTTACTCTTCATTTTCGCTCCGTGTTATTTTACACTTTTTGTATTTCTAAATATATGCTTATGTTTAATCTTTTGATAATATTCATCAATTGCTGTACTGCACACTACTTTATCACTAACTTGGCATTAAATTAATTAGTACGGAGTATTTACTACACTCTAGAGATTATACGCCGACATTAGTGTTAGATCTTTAACCCAAAAAATCAATCAGGAGCTAGGCTAAACTTTATCCGAAAGGAAGCAACCTCGAAAAGGGTATATTCTTGGATAATGTAAACACGTGTGGGGAATGTACACGTCGTCTAAGCTAGCCTGAACTTGTCTTCACATTGTGTTATTTTGCTTCTAAACCATAAATTAATCGGTACACCTCCGCCCTATCTGAAAATTTTCACTTTTTTAGACATTTAAATGGCAAAGATGCGTAGATATTCTTGTTATCTACTTTCTAAACACTTAGTTTTGCAAGTATAAAGTGAATAGGGAAGAAATTTTTGGTAAAAAAGCATTTAGGAATAAAGTTTTCCACAAAAATGACATTCATTCTGGGAAAAAAAAAATGGTGAAAGTGGACATGGAGTACTTTTTAATGTCCTGCCTTTATTATTAGCAAAACCTTCTAGTACTTACTAATGGTTCCAAGTGAGGCAGACTTTAGTTTGACTCACACACATACACAGACACACACATATACTACCTCCGGACACAAATATAAGCAAAAAAGTTGGGTTTCAAATCAAAGCACATTAAATGTAACTGTATTTAATACACTTTTACCAAAAAGAGTCCAGATCTCTTGTGCCCTTCCATGTGCCCCTCCCTGTGCCCCTCTAATCTCAACCGTTTACTTTGATATTATCCAAGCATATAAACGATCCAGATTAGAGGGACACAGGGAGGGGCACATGGAGGGGCACAGGAGATCTGGACTCTACCAAAAATACCCATAATTATTTACTCATGTTCAAATACAAGTGTACATTTATTACACATTTAATATGAGGATATATTAGTAATTTTAGTGTATTTTTATTATAAAATCAAGACAATTAACTAAATTTAACTACTTTCTTAATAAGTGTGATTTTAGTTACTTTTGCTTATATTTGTGACCGGAGTAATTAAGCTATCCATCCACAAAGGAATGCCATGCAGGGAGTGTGTAGGGCTGGTTTGTCTGTTCTGTCCATGTTTCTCATCTTATATATCAAAAGAGTACTGTGGTGTGGTCCATATTTCATTGTAAATGTAATACAAACTGGACAGAATATTTTCAAATTACCAGAAGAGTGAAAAGGTTTATCTCATCCTACTTGAAATTTATTACTTGTTTCAAACCATCCCAGCCCTGGATTTTCCAAAGTTAATAACAAAAAAGTAAATACTTATTTCGTTTAATTTGTTCTAAATCATCATTTTTTTCAGGGTCCGCACGCCTCAAAAGGTGACCCTAACCTCTACAACACATCGATCCGAGTCTTGTGCAATGCCAACTCCTCAGAAGGATTCAACCCACAAAAAGATGTCAGCCTGCCTGAAATCTATCTATACGCAGGTATCATATCCTCCAAGCTCCAATCCCCTCCTCCACCCAACACCCCTAGATCCCACCTAGCATTCTTCGCTGGTGGGGTCCACGGCCCAATCCGTCCCCTCCTCTTAAACCAATGGCAAGGCAAAGACAATGACCTTCAAGTATTCGAGTACCTCCCCAAAAACCTAGACTACTACTCTTTTATGTTAACCTCCAAATACTGCCTTTGCCCTAGTGGACACGAAGTGGCTAGCCCTCGAATTGTTGAAGCCATTTACTCTGAATGCATACCCGTTATCATATCCGATCACTATGTGTTACCGTTTAGTGATGTGCTGAATTGGGATGCCTTTTCGATCGCTGTTGACGTATCGGATATTCCAAGATTGAAGGAAATATTGAGTAGGGTATCTGAGGAAAGGTACTTGAAGTTGAAACAAGGTGTGAGAGATGTGAAGAAACATTTTTGGTTGGATAAACCAGCTAAAAGATATGATGTGTTCCATATGATATTACATTCTGTATGGCTTAGGAGATTAAATTTAAGACTTGGTTGATTAGCATATATAGTGATTGATTTCATACTTGTTAAAACAAATATATTGCAGGCATTTTCAGATCTCAAAAACATCAAATTAGGGTTTATAAATAGAAAATTTACTACTTCTTGTTCAGTATGAGTTCATTGCTGCAGTGTATTCAATTTGGGTATATATATATATATATATATATATATATATATATATATATATATATATATATATATATATATAATACATCCTTGGTAATATTGACCTTGTTAGACCTAAGGCTATAAAATTGATTAATTGTTATTGCATACAATTTACTAACCCAAAATTACAGTGGCAAAGGTAGAAATTTTGTGGAAGGGGGTCAAAATTATGATATAATGTTATTTTTTATTTAATTTAAAGGGGTCATTATTGCAAAAATTAATATTTTTTTTATGGTAAAATGTTAATTGCAAAAATGTTAATTTCAATATATAAACGTGTGGCTTCGCCACTGATTTTTGCAGAATTAACTTTCATTCTTTTTATTGATCTTTCATTCTTAATTTATAGGGCAATCAACTTTCATATCATATTGATCTTTCATTCTTTTTATTTACATCTCTATGAGCTACAGATGATTTTTGCAGAATTATGAACAACTCTGCAAAAACATGATTATTTATGTACAATATATGTTTAAGCCCCTTCTAACTATGGCCAAAATCTATTCTGGGCTACTTATTTACGCCGATCATTTTATTTTATCGGAACAAAACTATGCGAAAAGCGTTCAATCTGCGACTTCAACATGTTTCCAATGGAGAAGTAGGACGACGACTTCTCAGGCAAGCTCGACTTTACCATGAACTTCTCATTCTTGACTTCAAGATCTATCGGACTGCCCATCTCTTTCTCAATTGACTTCACAAACTTCATATCAACAATATTGTTTCCGGAAATGTCCCTCACGTAGAAAGCATTCACAGCCTTCTCTCCTTGTGTTGCTACGTCTGCTCGGACAACAGCCAGGCCATGTTCTCGTAGAACTCTAGTTATATCCGACAGCAACCCTACTCTATTATCTGCACATAATTCTAACCGAATCCCCTGCAAATTTTACAGGAACGTTAAAATTTCATTAGTATGATCGAGGATATAGTTTGTACTCTTATGGAAAGTTGTGATACAAAAAAAAAAGTTAACAAAATTTTTGTCACAAAATCCTGATCGACTACTAATTAGTCTGTAGCATCAAGCATTGAATGATTTAAACACCAATCAATTCTCTCGTCCAAGATCTCGTAAGCCCAGATTTACTTAAAATAGAGAATTGACTATGCATACAATGGTGTATCCATAGTTAGTGAGGAGTAATATATACCTCACATACACGACGCTTCATTGCAGCCTCTAAGCATTTCACCACTCTTTGCTTCTCGCATTCTGTTTTCAGGGCACCGCCATCTACATGTCGTATAAAATACTCCTGCAAAACCATCAATTAGCGACAACGAAGAATGAAATTAAGAAGAATGATGTAATTTACAAGTAATATATATACCTGAAAAGCATATCCTTCACGAGCATTAACAGAAGCATGGAATATCACATACTGCATATCCGTGAGCGTACACACAGTATCAAACATGAGCCTTTTCCGATCCATACACTTGATTGTCACGATAGAATACTTCTTCTGTTCACAGCTCTCTATAGACACAATAGTCTTTTCCTCCTCGCCATCACCATTCTCCAATCCTAAAGGCATCATCGGAGAGGAAATAGGCCAAGCATCCGGCTCATCATCAAAGTCCCGAGATGAATGCAACAGCTGATGTAGCCGTCGCTCAACTGTCGCTATAGTCCCTTCTCCTCCTCCACAGAAGTCATGAGAAGTCTTCACTTCTTGTTGGTTATAAGGGTAGCTATAGCTAGGGTTCCGTACCGTGCTGGCACGGAGCACGGAGCGGAGGTGGTGCTCGATGACCGCCAGGCGGCGGTCATCGATAGGCGTGTCGGTGGATTGGTCGGAAATGTAGGCGACACAAGCCAAACGAGCGTTGTGGCTCCATGCATGGGCTTCCACAATGTTGCATTGGAGGTCCGCCAAGGCAGCCGATATCTCGGAAAATAGGCCCGGCCTGTCCGTCCCAGTCAACTCAATGGCTGTGGGTTCACCGTGAGGGGTGGTTTCAAACAACTTGCCACTCTCAGCCACCATTTTCGGGGATGCTGATCCATGAGTACCTATAGACTGCATTATATCATATGTTAGAGCCAGTCGATTATATTTGGACTTCTGTATAACAGTACAGTCAGATTGCACAGACCCCAAATTCCTTATAGATTGCATACCTGCTGGATGCAGTCAATAACTGACTGATCCGTAATCTTGTTACCATGCTCATCTTTAACATGAAAAACTGCAATTAAACATATATATACCGAGAGAGATCAATAATTAACCCTAATAAGGCGCGTCATATTTTACTATATTTTAAATTTATCTGAAAATTTAGCCAATATCACTGAGGCAAAGAACACATGAAATGATACTGGGAAATGGTAGGGGACGTAAGAAGCGTACCATCCATGTACCACGATTCAACGTCACACGATATGTAGCCTTTCAAGATTGTGAGATTCATATCTGTCAAAACTTGCACCACTTCTAGGAGAAGACCTTGCTTGTTCACGCAGTCTATCTGCGTAATATACCAACAAAAGAAAATCTACTAAGTTCGCGTAATCTAGATATATCTCTCTACTTTCTTTAGTTTTGCTAGAGATTAAATTTGTCTCACCTTAACCACAGTACAATCTTCTAAGCTTTCATTGTCAATGCTAACTCTACATCTGCAGGCATAATTTAAGAATTCATGTCTTACTAAGCCTATAAAACATCCTCTTTTGAAGAAGAAAATATCATAAAGTTAGGGAAAGAAGTACGTACGTTGGATTCACCCTCTCTGATAGATTATCAAACTCGGGATCAAAGTAAGGGGTGTAAACAGCTCTCTTCATTCCTCAAACTGCAAAAGGAAATCGGGACGCGATTAGAACTTCCCCGAAAATACAAGGGAAATGCATGCAAGTGTTAATAATAAAATGGGAAAAAGTTCAAAACATATGCCTACGTGATTTTTACATTTTCAATTGAAAGAAACAAAAAAAAATAAAAATTATTTGGCAAATTAAACAATAACTCAAAGGGATTCATTTGGAAATACCAAGAAATTCCCATGATAAAAATAATAAAAATTCTTTGAAGGCTTGACAAAGGTAAGAACCCTAATGAAAATGTTTAAGGTGTATATATGAAATGTAGCAAAGGGAAAAAGAGATCGAGCATACCGATGAAGATGTGGTTTTATGTCAAGAACAATGCCAAAGAAAGTATGAAAAATGGAGGAGAGAGAAGAACAAGCGATCGTATTAGTTCTCTCTCTCTTGAGAAAAATTAAGAGAAATACCGAAATTTAAGTATGACAAGACAACTACGACAATAAGAAAGACCGAGAGAAGAGAAGAGATGAAGAAGAGAGGAGAAGATAGTATGGTGACTTGGGATGGAGAAATAATAGGTTTATATAGTACCAGAAAAGTTCGATCCTGTTTCTTTAGTCAAAAAAGAAAAGGTGGTATATTAATATTATGAGAGGCAGAGATTTTCCAAATAAATGTCAGGTAAAAAAGAATTTTTGGTGAACAAGAGGAACAAGTAGATTGTCAAAATCTTAAGATTATAAAAATAGCATTTTTAGAATCTTGATAAAGTCAACTGTTACAAGTCAACCATTTTCACTGTCCACAAATTGGCACCCTACTTTTGTGGAGGTTGGACTCCTATACTTTTGGAAATCCTCTCTCTTTCACTTTCCCAGCTTTTTTATTTTTATTTTTTATTTTTTGGGTAGGTATGTGTGATGAGTGAAATTCCCATAGTCTAGAAAGAGAAAATTTTGGGGGAAACTAGTTCCTCCATAAGTTATAAAAAATCCTGTTTTTATAGGGTTTAAGGTTTAGAGTTAGGGGTTTTAGGTTTAGATTTTAGGGTTTCAGGTTTATGGTTTAAGGGTAAAAAACATGACTTTTTATAACTTATGGAGGAACTAGTTTCCCCCAAAACACACTCGTCTAGAAATTGGTAAATACTCACTCTTTCCGGATTTTTTTTTTCCTATTTCGATTATTTTTTTTTGTCAACAAAGATTAACTTTGTTTTGACCGTACATTACTCTCAATCTAGTGTAAAATAATGATATCAAAAATGTTGTTATTGGTAAATTACCTAACGATTTATCAATTATAATTTTAAGAATTTCGCAAGGATGATTTCATCGACATCAATGTTTGATCAAAGTTCATTTGTATTTGATCATAAAAAATCAAAATTGGAAAAACTTTTCGGGATAAAGAAAGTACTAAATACTACACTTGTACAAAAAGTATGAGTTACAAATTTTGCATCGATTTATTTTAATATAAACTTGTTAATGCAATAATAGTTGTACTATTTAGTAATTCAATAGATTAAAAAATAAGTATCTGTTTTATGTTAATGTAACATAACTTGTAAAAACTTATGAAAAATAAAAAATGCTCATTTCGTGGGTGAAAGTTTTCATGTCCGAAGTACTCATTACATCCGAAATAGATAAAGATTTTTTTGCCATTTTAATTTAAGCCGTTCACACCAACTTAGGACGAACGAAAAAGAAAAATAAGTTTACCATTTCGTGGACACTCACTAGCTCCATTATCCACAGTGAGCTTGATCGAATACTAGTTGCATAGAAAGTTCAAATTTTTTGCTTTTAAGAATACTACTTTTCCGTAGTGGCCCATATGTAATAAATAAATGTTGCATTTTTCATTTTAGTCTTTACTAAATAAATATTACAACTCTTTATAACGGAATAGTTTTAGTGCAATTTTATATCTATGTCATAATAACATACAACTAACGACGTACACTACTTCCTTTTTATATAAAATAACAAAGCACATTTTTTTTTTAAATAGTTTACAAAATGAAAATTGATTTATAAAGGGACAGGGGAGTAATAATATTACAATATTTCACATAAAATTGTGTGTCCACTAAAATGAGATTCTAGTTTTTTGAATAGAGGTGATGACGCCCTGATTTTTGGGGTTAAAGAATAAGATATCTTGCTTTATGCCTCCTAAACTTGGAATCATAACACAACCAAAAATACCGTTAGGATCAGAGCCGCTAGGTTTGAATTCGGCTTAACCCCTCGTGTGTAAGAGTAAGATTTCTAAGGAAAACCCAAGAACAAAGATTTGAATGCCTTGAGTGTGTGATTAGAGTTATAGCACGTACCTTGCCCATAGGGGCAAAATGGGGTATTTATAGGATTGGGTTTAGGGTGAGAGAGTGATATCTCTGCATTAACTACATTTGTCCTTGTATATACACGTGTCTTAATCCGATTGGCTCGCCAAGAAAGGACACTGAAAAAGTAAGGGAATGTGTCGTTAGTGGGATAAAGCACTTCAAGTCAGAGTGATGGTCTGGCAACCACCGCGCGTGGGTGTCGTCTCTACACTACTTTAACAACCACTTGGACTTATCTGATAAAAGTACTTTAATTGGTACGGAGAGTGAACCCGGAGGCTAAAGTTCGATCCTTGTGATAGCGGGAGGCTCGTGCCCTAGAAAGGAAATAATACTCGAACATATTTGTCCGTAAGGGGGCACGAGATTTTGGGCTCCTTTGAGTCTGCGGGCTGATGCCCCATAAGGAATATTTCGGTCTGAGCCAGCTCGGTTCCTTTTGAGGATAACTCAATCTTTCTCGGTCTTATCCGGGTTGAGTGATCTTAGGTCCGATCTTATTCAGGTTGAGTGATCTTAGGTCCGGTCCGGAAGGTCCTGGCTCATCAGGAGGGAATGGTCCTTTGGTAAGTTATCTTTTGTCCCTTTAGCAACACCAAGATTTGATTTTTCTCCTCAACCTATTGATTATGGTAATCTACTCAATCCAACTTAAGTAGCGCAAATTGCAACTTGGTTCCTGATATTTACACAGGTTTGCAATGTTGTTCCTAACAGTTCAATTTCGCAAATTAGTATCCTAACATTTTCATTCTTTTGCAATGTGGGTACAAAACTAACACCCAGTTAAAATTCTAACCATACAACACCCATGCGACTAGCACGTCTATTGAATGAACAAAATGGTCATTTCTCAAGGGGCCATGTGCCGCTTATGTGAGGTTTTCTTTTGTTATTTACATTATTCATTTTGTTGTTTAAAAAATATATAGTAAGTTAATATTGGGTATAAATATTATTTTGTACTTATAATTTACGTATTCCTTACAAAGTTATTTATTTATTTATTATTTTGTACTTATAATTTACGTATTCCTTACAAAGTTATTTATTCTTTTAAGCATAATTTAAAATGTAGTTTGCATGATAAAAAAAGAACTAAAATACTTTAAAATTATATAATTAGGAATTAAAAATATTTTTGTAAAAATAAATAAATCTATATATATACATTTATGTTATATTATATCTAAAAATAATCATGCAGACTCATTTACAATAATTTATTAAGCGTTTTTTACGTGAAATAAATTTTCTTAAATATTTTCTTCATTTGAAAAAAAAAGTGATGATCTTATTGTTGCAAATTTGAGGATAAGAAAGTAATTTTTGTCTTTTAAATTTAATTATACAAATTAACGACAATAAAGAGAGAAAAGACATACTCCCTCCGTTACAATTAAGTTGAAACATTCATTTTGAAGTTGGGAAATTAAGGATACTAATATTACATTAAGAATTAAAGGCACTGAGGAAGAGAGAGAATTAGTGGAGAATGAAATGAAAGAGAATGAGTAGAGAATAATGAGTGCTTGGGAGGAAGAGAGAGAATGATTGAAGGATTATAAAAGTAATAAAAAACTTCTATTTTGGCAGTGTTCTAAAAATCGCCCTAGGCGGCCGCCTAGGCGCTAGACGGCTGAGCTCCGCTGCGACTTCCGGCAAATCGGTCAGGTAAGGCGCTTGGTCATCTAGTCGGCCGCTTAGGCGGTCTGGGTGCCGATTAGTCGGCTAGGCGCCGTTTAAGCGGTCTGGGCGCCTCAGATCTACCTCCGTGATGGTCGTCGGAAACCAGTTGTCGCCGTCGCCGCTTTAATATGGAAGGTCGGAAAACGGATTTCGATGATGGGCATGGAGGAGGGGAGGAGAGAGAAAAGAAGATCTGCTGAAGCTTGGACTGCAGCGGTTGAGGTAGTGATGGATCCGTCAGAGCTATGGAGCTGGAATCGCCAGCCGGAGCTGGAATCGCTGGCTGGAGCTGGAATCGCCAAGCATGATGTCTTTGGCTTTCTCTCTCTCTCTTAAAGTCGAACAATAAGGGGTTAGGGAAGTCAAATAAATGAAGGCTAGTGAAATGAAATGTCAGATAAAGTTGAAAAGTTGGAAGTTGTGAGTGGGGTACAGTTGGTTGTGGGGAAGTGGGGATAATATTAAATTGGGATGTGATGTATGCGTGTGTGGTAGTGTAGCTGTGTAGGTGATTAGTTGTTTTTTTTTCCTTTTCCTTTTCTTTTGATTGTATAACTAATAAGTACTACTATACTTATTTTAATTTTTACAGACAATGTGCATGTGTGTTATGTGTTTTATGTATTATGAGTTCTCAATAATTAAAATTAAATATTAATTAATTATTAAATATTAAGTAACACTAATTTTTTGATAAATATATATAATTACATATTAATTTATTAAAAATATATAAAAATACATATAATTCTAGGCCCCGCCTAGGCCCCTAGGCGCTAGGCCTGGCCTCACCGCCTAGCGGGCGCCTAACGCTTTTTAGAACACTGATTTTTGGATTGTTGCAACTTAAATGAAATGTCCTAAATGGCAAAATGTTGCAAGTTACTTGGAACAGAGGGAATACATGTTTAGTCTAAATTAAACGAACTAAAATAAGAGAGAATTAATGATTTAGTTGGTCATATTGTTTTAGAAGGAAATTAATAAGTAATATAAACAAACCATTAAATTCAATAAATTAATTCATAATATAATTAAGCCAAGAAAGAGAGAGAAGACATACAACTTTAACTGAATACTTTATTTTAATTGGAAAGGTTATTTATGCCAGAAAAAAAAGTGATAATATTATTAAAAATGTAGTCGAATGACCATTTGATCTATTTAAAAAACATGTGCTAGTCACATGGATGTCATATGGTTTGAATTTTAACTGAGCATTAGTTTTGTAGTCACATTGCAAAAAATGTAAATGTTGGAATACCAAATTCCGAAATTGAACTGTTGGGAGCAACATTGCAAACCTATATAAATGTCAGGAATCAAATTACAATTTTCCCAACTTAAATATTTGCAAAAGTTTCCTCATTACATTAATTTTAGCCCTTAAACTTTACAGAAATGTAGATCATGTACATGTACATTTGTCAAATTGATTAGGAATTCTCTGGTAATATTCTCCTAGGCCATTATGGCACGTATTAAGCTTAGTGGAAAGAGTGGAGATACGTCATTCTCGATGGATTTTAAAACCGTTTACCTTATTGACGCAGGTCTCAGATTCATTTCACAAAATCTTGTCGATGAAAAACGTGTTTTTAAAAAACGCGGTGACATTTTTGTAAATATATGGAACTTCTTTAAAAAAAATGCTCAGTGACATTTTTGTAAATAATCGGAACTTCTCAATGGTTCTGGATATCAATATAAAACCTTCTGGATATGATATTGATAGCCAGAACCTTTGAAAATAATAGCCAGAAAGGTCATTTTTGTAAATAATCGGAACTTCCAACAGTTCTGGATATCAATATAAAGCCTTCTGGATATGAGATTGATAGCCAGAATCTTTGAAAGTGATAGCCGGAAGGGTCCTGGATATAAATATAAAGACTTCTGGATATCAATATAAAGCCTTCTGGATATGAGATGATAGTCAGAACCTTTGAAAGTGATAGCCATAATGTTTTTTCTGATTTTTTTTTTTAGAGTAACAGAAGTGTTAATAGATAGCCAGTGACAGTGTTCAGGATGACCAGTTACTGTGTTACGAAGGTCCAGTGAGTGTGTTGAGGACCGCCAAATGATTTTGCAAAACACGTTTTTCCTAACCACTAAGAAAAACGCGTTTTACAGGAGACCAACTCGATGTGTGTTTAACAACCGGTGAAAATATCTCATTATAGTCTACACCTTCGACTTGAGTGAAGCCCCGAGCAACTAACATTGCTTTGTACCTTCCTTGAACTTGTAGACCCACTTGTAGCTGACTAATTTCTTCTTCAGTGGTAGTCTCACAAGTTCCCATGTCTGATTTTTTATGAGAGACACCATCTCTTCTTCCATAGCAACCAACCATTTTGTAGAGTCATCACACGACATAGCTTCTTTTTAAGAGACTGGTTCATGCGCATTTACTATTTCAGCAGCGAACAGTGCATAAGCCACCATCTCCTCGAAACCATATCTAACCAGAGGTCTTTTATCACTCTTTCCTCTACCAAGATCACTGGTAGTCTCCACCTGCTTGTTGGTCTCCTCCTCTTGACTTGGAGCATCAATTGGAGTTTCTATATTAGACATATCTTTTTCATCTAAGTCTATTTTCACCATTTCATCTCCGCCTGTCTCCACCTGTTTTTGTAACCGTTCTGCAGAACCCTTTTCCTCACGGAGAAGTGGAGATTCATTAAAAGTGACATCTCTACTCGTCAGGAACTTAGATGCAACTGGATCCCATAACCTGAATCCCTTCACTCCAGTAGTATAGCCAACAAAGACACACTTTTTGGCTCTTGGCTCCAATTTATTTTTGTTGTTCACATAAGCATAGGTGGGACACCTAAAAATACGCAATCTCGAGTAATCTCCTGGAGAGCCTGACCACATCTCCACCAGAGTTTTCATCCCAATACTAGAATTAGGAGAATGATTAGCCAAGTAAGCAGTCATACTAATCGCCCCCGCCCAAAATTCTTTACCTAACCCTACTTGTAACAACAAACACCGAGCCCTTTCTAGCAACGTGCGGTTCATCCTTTCTGCAACACCATTCTGTTGGGGTTCCCTACACAAGTCCTGTGTCGACCGATACCTTCATTTTTACAAAATTCAGTAATCTCCTTTTCGACAAACTCAGTTTCTTTATGGGTCTACATGTCTGTTTCTCAACCAAAGTTTTCCACTGCATAAAATTCAAAAGCACATCATTCTTATGTTTCAAGAAATAGACAAATACCTTTCGTGAATAATCATCAACAAAAGTCAATAAATACCGACAACCACCCTTAGATAATTTCCTAGACGGACCCCACAAATCAGAATGAACGTAATCAAGAATACCTTTAGAGTTGTTAACTTCCTTCCCGAAGCTAGCCTTAGTCTGTTTTCCAAGCACACAATGCTCACAAAAGTCCATAGGCCCCGTCTTCTGTCCATCCAATAAACCGTTCTTTGAATGTTGTCATCTCCTTCAAGCCAATGTGACTCAATCTCATGTGCCACAACTGAGTAACCTCTGCCTCAGTCATAGAACCCTTTGTAACAGACACATCACCAACAACCGTGTTATAGGTAAAATTCACACGACAACATCTTCAAAGATAGTCCCATCCTGACAACTATAACGCTGTAAGTAATTAATTAATTTATTATGTTATTAATATCTTTTTTACAGATAACAGGTATTACTAACGTGATAAATGAGGACTCATGGAGACCCTTATCAACGGCAAACAGAGAATCGGTAAAAAAGGAGATAGAGCTCGGATTTCTAGCTTAGTTGGTTAGGGTAGATTGTTTTTATCTTTTTCTTTTTATTTAAGCAAGACTATGAGGCGGCACAACACACACAACTCACCCACTCTCTACTGTATTCCGCCATACCTTCCATTGTAACATCAAGAATTCTCAATACAAACATTTAGGGGTGGTAGGTGCTCAGAAAGACCTCCCGAGGTTTTGTGCCGGCGAGATTGTTTTCTCAAGGGCTTTCCTCGTATACATCATTGTGCCATTGTTATCTTCATTCAAATAGTTATATTCCATAGTACTCTCCTTTCAGTCCAAAGACTAAACACTTTTCGCTTAATTTAGTTCTTATTGTTTTTTCGCCAAAACATTTTGGCGCCCACCGAGGGGCCTTTGGTTTTTTAATTGTTTGAATCTCCTTCAAATCACTATGTCTACTCTAACCATGACTTCCGGAACAGCAAGGCTCCCACCACAACTATTGGCTTGAACTTACCGATTGGGGGCAATAGTCCCAGTAAGACGACAGGCAGCCACTCTGGATCTCTACCACCGCCGCTGCCTGTCGGAGCTGGCAAGAAACCATCAGCCCTATCCTCTGATCCTGAACTCAAGAGCATTCTAATCTAAATGAGGAATCCTCTAGACAAGCAGCAGAGTAGCATTTCATTGATACTTGACACCCTGGTGAATATGCAGAAGGAACAAAAATCCTTGAGCGGAAGGGTGGATTCCGTATCAGCAATTCGCCCTAGGGTTCTTAACTTCAGCACTGGGGGCAGTCATTCTGTATTCAACGAGTAGATCCCGATGGCCAGCACAGCTGATGGTGGAACCCCGTCATCTCCTTTGGTGACGAATTCTCCGATGATGTCGTCGTCCCCGGATCCTAGCTTCTTTCAGTTCTCTCCACTTGGCAACACTTCTGTCCCACCTTTCACTCATAACATTTCAGGGACATCTACAGGGCCAGCATACACCAATAGTACCATAGTGACATCTACAGCGGATGTCAACCCCTTCGGTAACATTAATTCAAGTTTTGCATTTGATAATAGTGCTCTTACCGCTAACCCTTTTGCAGGTAACTTCATAGCAAGTTAACTTCAGGAATTAAGGGATATGGTCATGAAAGTACCTAGTGTTACTCCTCCTATCCAGCAGGTCTCTCCAACATGTTACAGTCAATCTCGATTCGCGCCAACAATTGCACATGTTGACATCCCAAAAGGATTCAACATTCCATCCATGAAGTTCTATGATGGAAGCACGGATCCTGAAGAGCATGTCGCCCATTATCAAGAGAAGATGGAGATTGTTTGCATACCCCTTCAGTATAGAGAAGCCTGTTTGTGCAAAGGCTTTGGGTCGACCTTGGCAGGACCAGCTTTTAAATGGTTGATTCGTCAACCACCAGGATCTATCGGTTCATATGCCCAGCTCATCAACATGTTCAACAACCAGTTCTCATGCAGTCGAAAATTCGAGAAGCTGACCAGTGAACTCTACCGCATCGTTCAACAACCAACCGAAGCATTGAAGGAATACGTCAACAGGTTCAACAAAGAAGTCCTAGAAATTCTAAACCTTGACATGTGTTAGTACCCGATCTGAAAATGAGTTTATTAGGGATTTCCAAAATATACGAGGACTTTATAAGAATTAGAAACCTTGCAAAGACTTGTCCCGGATTCCCAAAATATGACTCAATATTCTAGAATGTACCAAAAATGGCCAAAATAGGGTTTCCTTATCTCAGATAAAACCCTATCTTGAAAATTACGTCAGCTAGGAATCATGGCCACGCGGCCACTTCCATCCTTGGCCACGCGGCCAACTTCGACCATGGCTAGGCGGCCAGCCGTCAGATCTCTCAATCAGTTTACTATATAAAGGCCTCCCTTGCCTCATGATTCCGGATCCGAATTTTAGTCAATCATCCGAGTTTTGATCAATCTTAAGCTCCCTAAGTGACGAAAATACTCTCTAATTAAGACATTCAAGCATCCAAGAACACTCTCGAAGTTCCCAAGAAGATCCAAGTTTATTTATTGCCAACATAGGTAAGTTTTCTAACTTTTTCTTCATGTCTTGCCATGTTCTTAGTGTAGATACATAATATTCATGTTCTTAGCATGTTTATTCATATGTTCTTCATGACATTCATATGTTCATAATATGTCCTTCTCATGTTCTTAGATTAAAACCTTATTTATGCTAGATTTAGGGTTGCGATCTTCATGTTAACATGTTATTTCATAGCCAATGATGATCTAGGGTTCATAAACCCGAACATGATCTAGGAACTATTTCTAAACCCTAATCTTTAGGTAATTCCCCCATCATTATGCATGATCCCGATTCTTCTACCTATTCTAAATTCTTCTCGAACTACGCTGACCTGAGCTTCTCATATTGAGAGAAACGTAGGAAATCTTCGAATCCAGTATCAAACACATTACACACAACATACACCGCATTATGATAGAAAGACCGATCATTTGGGCGATAGGAGTGATAACGCTTAATATTCTTCTCTTGTCGTAATTTGACCCCCGAACCCATTAACATGCTTTTTCTCAATGTTTTGGCTATAATTAAAACGGCGTGGAGACTCTTATATTGTTAATGTTGCTATGAATATTTCCCTTTATTATTAATGATTATTTCAAGATACTTCCCATGCGTTGCTTCATCGGAAAGGGGTATTCACAGTGGCGACTCTGCTGGGGACTACTTTTAATTTGTTTCAAACTTAGTGGGTCTAACTTTAGTTATCATCATGATGTTGTTTTCTTATCTTCCTCTTCTCTCTCTCTCTCTCTTGCATTGCATTGCATTATTCAAACATTAAAAACTTCTCTTTTTCTAAAAAAGAATCTAGTTTCTTACCACACACTACCAATAGTCTATGTCAGCACTGCACATGTCCCTTATTACCCTCAGAGCATTCGATGTGCAGAAATTGGTGGTGCTATTGTCGCCCTCTTTCGAGACACTCGTTTCCTCCACTCACCGTGTACGCTTTTCGAGCAGTGGGAGCATTTATCTTACCCGTGTCAACCCACACGTAGAGGTTAAAACACTCCAAACTTGTGACCGATTGGTTTGACTAGCTTTTTCTTACTAGACAAATAACGTGTCGTCTATGTCGAGTCATCCCAAAGTCAATGACGAGTCGAGATCTTTGAGAGAAAGTGCACAAAAAAAAAATTGATTTCCCTATAAGGGACGTGCCATAGTAAGGAGAGTGTTTGTTGTCAAGATCTCCACTCATCATTAACTTGTGTAGGATGCAATATAGACTGCACGTTAAATGTCTTTAAGGACGGGTTAGTCTTAGGATCCATTGATTGGTGGAAGCCGCTTGCCCTATAGGACCTTCGCCCGAATTGTCTGTTTGGGGGTGTGCAAGACAGGTGAAAAACGAGGGCTCTATAGACTTAGTGATGGCCTCCACTGATCATAGTTTCTAGGGTAGTTTCGAAAAATGGGTACCCCTTTCAACCAATTATGATGTAAATAATGTACAATTGTTTCTGTAAATTAAAAATGTACTTTGCATGAGCCTTTCCCCCTCTTAAAATCCACCTCCCTCCAACCTTTCAGCAAAGCAAGTTTGGGTCCGTTCGGGTGGTCGACTGCAACGTGAAGCTTATGATCCGTCCCCGTTCTCAGTCTTAACATCAGCAATGGCAACCCCTGCTTCATCTTCGTCTCTGCATCCTTCGTCGTTCCTGCTACTAGCACCACCGAGCTCAACACCAAGGCTAATCTCAATGGCATTCCCCCGAGCCTTCAGAACTTCCTCGCCGGTCTCGAAGCAAAGATCAAGAAACTTGAGGAAAGTAACAAGACCTTGGAGAGCCATAACCAACAGTTGATGGGCCACATTCAAAAGAAAGGAGCCGTGGTAATATTTGATGGTGACGATCTTGTCTACATTGAGAATGAAGAGGTTGATACCAACTACCCCATCAACACCAGTGCCCCTACCTTCCACTTGCCAAACTACATAAATGTCCAACCTCCTTCCCTCTATGCCCAAAAGGGATCCACTACCATGAGCAAGAACAAATGTGTCTATGAGCCCTCCCCTGAACTGCTTGGTGGCTACCTCTCTGCTAGCAAGATGCCTGCACCCTCACTACCTCTGAGTATTGGTATGGATCTTCCCACTACCTCAATGACTCCCCCGTCACTCTGCCAGAATCTATCCCCGACATTTCCAACTACCCCGTGGTCATGGCCATGCAAGAACAAATGTGTAAGTTGATCGAGACTGTAGACAAGCAGACTGTGCCTACTACCAAGACAATCAATCCTAGCCAAGTTGGGGCTCTCCCTAAGGATTTCAAGATGCCCAAGGTGGCGATGTTCCAAGGTGACTCATGTCATAAAACTCATTTGGACAGTTATGTGTTGGCGATGAGAGCTCGAGATTGTACTAATGAGCAAATGGCCCGAGTTTTCCATAGCACTTTCGATGGTATAGCTTTGCGATGGTTCTTGGAACTAGACCAGAGTGAGAGGCAAACTTGGGATCAAATCAGTGCCCTGTTCTGCGAGAAGTATCAAGCTAACTTAGATTGGCATGTGAACCGAACTGACCTTGAGAATACCATGCAAAAGCCCGGAGAGCCTATTTATGACTTTTACAAAAGGTGGAACCACCGACTGTGTGAGGTTCAATATCCACCTAAAGCAAAGGAACAAAAGCAGATTTTCTACAAGTGCTTGCTCCCCGAATTGAAAGCGGCCATCGGTAATGGATATTTCCCAGATTTGCGAGAAATGGTTGACGCCGGAGTAAGGTATGAAGCAGGCATCACCAGAATTGTACCACCGAAAGACACCACCAAAAGCAACAACAACAACTCCTTCCGTTACAAGGCTCCTACAAATACTGCGCCTCCCAAGAGTGGAAAAGAGGTGGTTGGACAAGTCAACATGGTCCAAAATGAGACTCCATTTGATGTTCAAGCTGTCACAAGAAGTGGGGCTCCGCCGCAAATAGAGAGAGAGAGAGAGAGCATTTTGATGACTTTGGCATGCCTATGGGGAAAGTCTTTGATGTACTAGTCAAGAGAGGACTTGTCAAACCACTAGAGAACTACCAACCCACCAACCCAAAGGCCAACTTGGATGCCTCCAAGTTTTGTAATTACCACAAAAGGTGCCAAGAAAGTCTTTGGCAAAGAGCCTGAACAAACCAATATCGAGAAGGAGGATCCTATCCTTACCCAACTCAAGCAAACCCAAGCACACATCTCACTATGGTTGACACGCCCCCAAGTCCCGGGATTCCCTAATAGAACCTCGAACCTGGTGCGCGTAACTAACAAGAAGCGGAAAAACGGGAATGACACCTGAATAAATCAACTGGTATCATATATATTCAAGAGAAACGAGCTAAAATAGCTCACCACAAGTTCTATACCAAGAAATTTAAACCAAATGTGGTTATATACAAGTACTATACAAGTCTACCCAAGATACTGAGTCTAAACAACTGATAAAAAATCGTCCTCACCAAAAAATGGAAAGGATAAAAATCCCCAACAAAAACAACCTGCCAAGTAGGTCCCTGCTAAGTCGAGCCTCACAACGTATTACCACTTGCTTTCCTGGGGGGGGGGGAATAAACAAGGAACGGGGTGAGATAAATATCAGTAAGTTACTAGATACAAATACATAGCATGTTATCATGTAATCATGCAAATCAAGAAGATTATCAAGTAATCATGCTCAAGATGTCATCAAGTAACAAGTATATGAGAGGCTAAGCCAACTCATCAAGTAGCTAACACGTAAGGCTAAACTATCACGTTACAAAGGATATTCCAACCTTATTCCTCCCAAGTAAACCATTGTTGTCGTTGCTTATTGCAGTTGACAAATCACGATTAATCAAGTTGCTGCTGTGTAGTACACAAGAATACCCGGTAACCGGTGTCACTCACAAGAACAAGATTCACGAGGTGTTCACGAGTTTAGCATTCACTTTTATCAGGCGTATTGCTCTAATAAAGGAAGCTATGCCCTTACTATGGCCTATAGTAAAGGGTCAATCTTAGATACATAGATCTCCGATTATCACTTAGCCCCAGCACTCGCGATAAGCGTGAACCTATATATCTCTGAACAAGCAAGGACCAGCTGGACTCACACAAGAATGCACAAGTATTATTTACTTGAACTACGAGAGTAGAACTAAGTCCAAAAGTTGTGGACTAGCTCTTCATGAACCATGTAATCATGTGCTACAAGTACACGTACGCAATAATTGCAAATACAAATCAGTATAACAATGGCACATAATGTATCCACGTAACACAATCAAGCCAAATTAGAGTCTATTAATAACAAACCCCAACCAAGTAGTAGGGTAAGTCATACTATATCACTTTGTCATATGAAATATTTGCACGTACATATTCATATAAACTTTAACACACTAATGTGTCTATCACGATGCCGTTACTTCCAAGTAGAGCCCAGCATCTTAGACTCTAAGCACGTAGTCGAATAGGTCGTATTGTACCTAGTCACAATCATATCTCGCGTATATGTATCGTTAATAATCGAATACATTTTCCAACACATATTGTGTTCTATAATCATTGTTTTATGAATTATCTTCATATTACACTAGTCCCTATTCTTTAGGAACTCAACTCAAGAATAAGATATCTTCTTTATACTCTATATACTTCATTGAGTATTTGCACGATTAAAACCAATTACTAGCACATTAGTGCTTGTTCATAGCACTTTCAATACACATGTATTAGATTCGAGTATGCAGTAGAGTTGTTCCTTCTCTTTCTAGTTCTATATTCCAACTCTTTGGTTATTAATACCAAGTATCAAGTAGTCAACAAACCACATTCTATCAAGTAATTATGTGCAAGATTTGCACATACACGTTAAGGATAATTCTAACACGTTAGTGCTTGTTCATAGCACTTTTAAGTTCATTACCATACACACGTATTGGTTTCAAGGCATGTACAAGATTTTATCATCTTACATTCAAGTTCTCAATCCAATTCTTTAGATGTTCAATATATTTAAAAGAATTAATTATCTTATACTCAAGTTATTATTCCAATCTTTGGATATTCAAGTCATGTACAAGATTTAATTGTCTTATACTTCAAGTTCAAGCTAAGTAGATGAGTTATACATCTCATACTTACAAGTTCTTAATCCTATTCTTAGGATGCTCAAGCTCAAGACATTGTTCTAGTGCCCCTAAGGTACACAAACATTGGTTTCAAGACACATATAACACATTAGTGCTTGTTCATAGCACTTTCAAGACAATTAAAAGAGTTCTTACTCTTAGGCTCAAGTTCTCATTTTAATTCTATGAGTACTCATGTTCAAGACTAAGTTCTAATGCCTCAAAAGGTACATATACACTTCATAGGACATATTATACTAAGGTTCTATGCCTTAGGAGGGGTAAGGTTTCATTTCATTTGGGATTTAAAACACTTTTTGTTAAGACAGGGGACCGGGCGGGCGCTTACTTCTACCCGGGCGGGCGCTCGACAACTGACCAGGCGGGCGCTCGAAAAGGACCAAGCGGGCACTCCAGGTCGACAGAGATTTTTGTCATGAAACACGAGGTAAGAGGGTGCTGGTTATGAGGTCAAGCGGGCGCTCCTAAGGCTATCAGGCGGACGCTCGGTACCTTACCAGACGGGCGCTCGCAACAATTTCCAGCAAAACCCAATTTCTTTCCAGGCTTAAGAATTCTCCGTCCCAAGCGTAGGAGTATACTTTTAGTAACATAATAATAATACCAAGAGTACCTAGGAGTGAAGTATCATACCCAGGATACTATTTCAAGTTCATTTCATTTCTTTTACCATCCCACAAATAATACGATAATTTTCTTTTATTCCATTTAAATATTTCACCGTCCCAAAAGTATAAGTATAATTACTAACACTTCAATAACACTTATGAGGGCATTTAACAAGCTTAGAACATTTCTTTAAATTTTGTTCTCTTCTCTGTACATAGTATAAAAATACTCCCTTTGTACCAATTTTACAAGATCACAAAATTCAACCAAATCACGAAATTAACAAGTACAAGTATCAAGAATAACACATAGGCATGTTATTACAAGCAAGGGAGATCTAGTGACTTACCTACTCCGAAATCAAATTCACCCAAACTAATTTCTGTTCGGTAGGAAATGCTCTATTCACCGCCCTGATCATTTATGCGGAGTCGGATTTTCGAACAGAGGCATAATTAAGTAAGAGGGATCGAGAATAAGGTAAACCCTAACTTTTCTTCTGAGACAGAGAGAACGTACGAGAAACAATTTGTTTGGGGATAATGATTCAGGCAAACCTAAGATATACATGGCAAGTTTCAAGAAATTGCAATTAGGACCCTCAAGTCCCACTTTTAACAAAAAGGCCCTTAAAGTTTCAATTTGAGCAATTAAGCCCCTAAACTTTAATTTTCACAAATGACCCTAATGTTTCAACTTGAATAATTAGGACCTAAACTTGCTCAATTAGTTAAATAATTAACTCAATTAAAATAGCATATAATTATGCAAAACAAGAATTTAACAGGAATTAGGACGGGCGTTACAATGGTCCCTACTCACCTCCTCCTTTGCTCACCGCCTCATGCTTGAGAAGAATCTCGCCGCTACGATGGTCCCATCAAACACTACTCCAGAGAATGTCACACACATGATCGGTAACATCCACTATGGAAACATCATCATTTTCTCAGAGCTAGACAAACCCATGTTTGGGGTTGATCACAACGAGCCGTTGTATATCACTGTAGATGTGGATGGTAAGAAATTGCCCGTGTGTTTATTGATAATGGCTCTGCTATCTACATCTTTCCGTCAAGAATGATGGATGTTTTTGGGGTTCGTGCCACTAATTTAAGGCCGTCTAAGCAAACCATCAAGGCTTACGACTCCACATGTCGCGCAGTAATAGGCATTGTTACTCTGCTCATCACTAGATCCTACCCAGCTCTCTCCTCCTGGGACGGCCATGGTTGCACCAGTCAGGCGCGGTTCCCCCTTCCTTGCATCAATGTGTGAAATTCCAGTCTGGAAATGAGGTGACTGTTGTCTACAGTGATCTAGTAACTGCCCAAGGGATGGACACCAAGGGCATTCTAGTGTTACAAATAAAACATGGAGAGGAGAGTAGACTCTTCAATGGCTTCGAAATAGTTGCTCAAGCACAGATTTGCGCTATCGATCTCACCAAAACCTCAGATAGGGTGGCACCCGTTGATAATAGAGGGCTGTTTGGCCTTGGATACAGTCTCACCCCAAAGACAGAGCAGAGCAGAAAAGGATGGAATTCCTCAAAAAAGTGGGGCTGCCATACAAAAAACCTGGAATGCGGCCATACCGCCTTTCTCTTAACAGTTACTTCGTTAAGGAAGGCGAGGAGTTCTCGTGCTTTGAATTCGCAGAAGCATGGTTTGATCACACCGGCAAGTTGCAGAACGGATTCGAGATCTTCAGAGATGTAGAATTCGACCGGTCCAACCTGAAGCTGACTTACATGGAACATGACAAGGGCACGGATAGAATCAAAACCATTGAGTACGAATATGCCACCAAAGTTGCAAGTGGCTTGGCTGATCAGCTAGAATCCACAACCCTTGACAAGCCAGCGACAGAAACCATAGAGACTCCAGGTTTGACTGAGACGTGGGACGGCCAATATCTGCTTCAACATCTGGGAAATCTGGGGCTCGACAACGACATGGTATCCACAATTGGAGATGATTCAGAGGATGATATTGACCCGAGGACATTAGTGGAACCCATGGAAGGCAAGCTGAAAAACTGGTGCACATTCGGAGGTCCCATAGCCACTCTGGAGTTTATGGTTGGGACGCTGGGGCTTACTCCATCTCCTGCCGCGCCTCCCGCAGCATATCCTATCACTTCCTCAAAACCCTCTTCCCCTGAGTCTAGTGTTTTGACTTTTGAATTTGAGTCTTCCTCTAAGTCTGACGACCTCACGTCTGAAGACTATGATCTTGTCGTAAATGCTATATTTCCTTTTGCTATGAATGAAGCCCTCGACCTTTCTGAGTATCCTTCCATAGCCACTCTTTTAACTGATAAATTAACTAACAATCAACCTAATGATATACACTTAGTTAATAATGATTCATTAGAAGAGGCAGACACAGACGCACTTAATGATGAATATATTAAAGAAATTTCAGAACAGGTTATTAATCAAAAGGAATCTCGAGACTAAGCTGCTGATAAGGTGCTAATGTGTGTGAATTTGGGAACCGAAGCCAAACCGAAGGAAACATAGATTGGAAGCTTCTTCAGCGGAGCCGAAAGGGAAGCACTGATTGAGCTACTCAAAGAATACGTAGATGTGTTCGCATGGTCTTACAAGGACATGCCGAGGCTTGACAACTAGATCGTAGAGCACAGAATCCTGACAGCACCAGATGCCAAGCCAGTCAAGCAGAAGCTGCGGCGTATTAAGCCAGAATGGTCCTTACAAGTAAAGGAAGAGATTGAGAAACTGCTCCGCGTAGGCTTTATCAGGGTGATCGAATACCCCACATGGTTGTCCAACATCGTGACCATCAAGAAGTCCAATGGCAAAGTCTGAGTATGCGTAGACTTCAGAGATCTCAACAAGGCTACTCCAAAGGATGACTTCCCCTTGTCCAATATCGACATGTTGGTGGATACGACGGCTAATTATGAGGTCAAGTCATTTGTAGATGGGTTTGCCGGCTATAACAAAATAAGATGGCCGAGGAAAACCAAGAGAAGACATCCTTCACTACTCCGTGGGGGTACTTTCTGCTATATTGTCATGCCGTTTGGGTTGAAGAACGCTGGGGCTACTTATCAATAAGCAGTCACCGCTCTTTTCCATGACATGATCCATAAGGAGATTGAGGTATATGTGGACGATATGATCATACATTCGAAAGGCTCTGACGGTCAACAACTGACAGATATAAGGAAGTTCTTTAACAGACTGTGGGAGCACGCCATGTGTTTGAACCCCGCCAAGTAAACGTTTGGCGTCAACCGAGGGAAAGTGCTAGGATACATGGTCACCGAGCATGGTATAGAAGCCGACCTGAGGAAAATTCAAGCTATATTAGAGATGCAGCCTCCCCGTACTGAGACAGAAGTAAAAGGATTCATGGGACACTGTAAGTACCCCAATCTGAAATTAACCAACTTAGAGGAATTCTTAGAACCATTCAGGGATAAACTGATAGGCTGGGACCTCACTAAGATAAACTTAAAATTCTAGGACTGCTCTGGAATTAAACTTGGAAAAATCCAGAAGCTCGCTAGGCTGAGCCGTACGGATGGTTTGGACACGGGAGAGCCCTAGCCGTACGGCTACTATGGGCACCATCAGTCCTTATAAATTGAGACGCTTGCTGATCATTTTAGGGGGGGGGGAATTTGTTTGAGAGAGCCAAAGCTCAACAGGAATCATACCAGAATAGAGTGATCACCACATTTGAGTGAAAAGAGAGAAAGAAGATAAGTCCAAACCAAAATTGGTGAGACCTCCTTCTCCCCATATTCTTTTCATCTCCATATTACATCCTTGCTTCTTGTAAAATAATATACATTTGGAACTAAGCCTTGAAATCCATGGTGCCCTTCATGTTCTATGCATGATGATGGGTTACAAACGATAGGATAGCCTAAGGCTTGTTATGATTTACGCATCTTTAATACATTGTCTTTACATTTATGCACCTTTACATTATGTCTTTAAATTTGTGTCATTTACTTTAAAGTCTTTGCATTTATGTTGAATAAATGAGGGAATGATCAAGTTTGGGTGATAAAGTTGCAATCTTTATCATCCAAACCTTGAGTCAACCTCAAAATGTCTCTTTGATGATAAAGATTCAATCTTTACCCATCAAAGGTTGATTTTTGGATGTCCCAATACCCTTCCTTAGAAGAATCATCCATTTGGATGTTAAAGTTTCTATCTTTAACCATCTAAATGGTGATCTTGGCTCAAAAGCCATAACCATCACCTTTTCTCAATTATTCCCCAACAATTGCCTTGATCACACCCAAAATACTTGTTTTGGTGTTTAATCTAGTGATCAATGGCATAGGGATGATTTAATTATTGTTTTGTTGCAAGAAAATAACTGGAAATGATCAAACAGTCCAGTTTCCAGCAGAATGCTCTGTTTCTGCCTGAAGCTGGACTGATTCCTGTGAATCTATTAAAATTCCCAGGAAGACCCTCCAAAGCCATACGGCTACTTTATCCAAGGGGCACATTTCTAGTCTAGTCCCCCTTTTTATCCAGAATGTTTATAAAATAACCCTTTCTGTCAAATATTTAACTGTTTTCTGGTAAAGTTAGTTTCTCCCATTTTCAAGAACACACACACACACACACACACTTGCACAATTTTAAAAAATTCTAGGGAGACTCGGTTTCTTCCGAGGCTCTTTGGGTGAACTACCGGATGAGTTCTTCCCAAAGCGTAACCTGACCTCCGAATCCTTTGTCTCTAACCATTTTTCGTTAAGTTTGGGTTTAAAATTAAACTAACGTGGCGACTCCGTTGAATGTTGATAAGATCCCATGTTTGATTCTCGAGGGAACAAAGTCCATTTTTCCCACGGGTATCTCACAGTGGCGACTCCGCTGGGGAATAGTTTGTTCTCGGACTTCTTTTTAGAAGATTCGGGGGCATTCTTGTGTGGGTCAAATTCCCGTCCCCGTTTGTTGACTTTGTGCATAGTTTGTGTGTGTTTTATGTTTCTGTTTTGGTTCTTTTTGAGAAGGGAACTGTTCTGGAAATGCAATAAACTGGGGCTTAATGATCTGAAGTTGAAAATCTGCAAAAAATAATGGAACTACATCCTTAGCCGTACGGCTGGTTTCGCCGGGCCCACAGAATGTTTCAAGTTAATAGTTTTATGCAGGGCAGAGACATTTTGATGGTCCCCTTTTGCTTCTTCCTGTCCAGGTTCAAATTTACAGCCTTGTGTGTGCACATTTGCCTTGTACAAATGATTTTCAAAAGGTTGTCGTTCTTGTTGTAAAGTTTTGATTTCAAAAACCTTTGGTTGTGCACAACCTTTCCAGGTACAAAGTTTTGATTCTTGCTTATTCATAGCTTTGCTTGATTACTTGTGAAAATTACTTGTTTAAATTGTTTGTCCATGTCTTGTATATGCTCTTGTACATTGCTTACGATATTAAAACGGACAGAAAATTCCTATTTTTGACTGAAAAGGGAACATAGAAGGCTTCACACAACGCGCACTTGACATTGTGCACGTTCCAAAAACCCTCAAAACCCGGGATGGATGCCACGATGCAGTTTGATTGGTGCTCTTGTGCCCTTCTCGCGCGCACGGGTCCATTCCACCTCCCCTTCCGAGCCGAGTCAACCACACATGTCCGTGACACACAAGTACCGTGACCTTGGTTGGTTTTTGGTCTAGATCACGTCATCACGTCCCTAATACATGTTCAAACGCTAATTATGGCCAAGTTAACGCCTGAGTCACGACTCCTTGTGAAAGCAAGTGTGACCAAGGTCATGTCACGACCCGAAAACTAGGCTCTATTTTATTAGTAATAAATAATTATTATTTATTTATTTGCCTATTTATTTATTTAGATTATTATTTATTTAAATAATTATGTGTGCATTCTAGGTGTTATAATAATTCATGCCTAGCATTTTAATTGAGTCATTTGGGTTAGTGTGGTATTGTTGGGTCTTAATTGTTAGTAGGGAGTGTAGTATTGTGTTAATAGATGGGGAAGGGGACTAAGTGTAAGTTTTCAAATCATTTTAACTACTCCCTCCCTACTCCTCATCTTCTCTCTCACTCTCTCCATTTCCCAGCTCATTTCTCTCTCTCTATTCCTAGCTCAAAGAAAAAGGGGTAAGTGTCTCTCTCTCCCTTCTCTCTTCATTATCTTCCTCTTCCTCTTGTTATTTCTCATTTCTTAAAACATGAATCTTGTTTAGATCGTCGATAGGATCGCGTAGAACAAAAAATATTTGAAATCCATCATCTTTGGGAAATCTCAAGTAAGTTACTTTTCCCCCATTTTTATGCTAAAATGTTCTTATCATGTTTATATAATGCTTGATGTGTTATATTTGAAGTTTGGTTGAGTTTAGAATTTATTTGGAATTTATTTGAGTTTTGGTCAAAAATGGTGATTTTATGAATGTTGGGTTTGATTCTTGGTTTGGTTGATAAATGGTGTATTTGGATCCCCATCCTAGATATAAGTTGTTTTGGTACATTTTGGAACTTGTTAAAGGAGTTGATTTTGAGTATTTTGTGTTTTGGTAGAATTTGGGTCGAAATTGTTAGAACTCAGCTCTGTTTCCCGGCCTTGAACCCAGACCGAGCGCCCGCCCGCGCGTACCCAGGCGCCCGCCCGCCCCCTTTTTCCAGCGGCCAGACCTTCTGGTCAAATGAGCACCCGCTCGCCCCTACCCAGGCGCCCGCCCGCCCGCCTGCTAGGAATTTTTGCCCTTTTGCTTGGTCTAAGGCTAATGGCTTAACTAGTTTAGGTTTATTTCTTCTAATTTACCTAAGTTAACATAGTGGAACACTTTATTAATTGAATTTGATTCCTTTGGGAATAAAGGTGGTACGAGACTTGATTAAATTATTAATTGAGAATGTGAAGCACTTCGATGATGCGCGTTTGTTTAATTCATCTTCTTGGTGATTAATTGGAATGATTCCCTACTTTGGAATCGTAAGATGTTTATTCATGCTAATATATTATTACTTAGCATTTATTTGGAAGCCCAGCTGGCATATTTGTTGCATCGGGCGATGGGAAAGATTATAATGGCAAAGCCAAGTCCATTATAATGTTGACCATTGTTTGCCCTTACTATACCCCTTTTCCAGATTGTCCTTGGAAGAGATAAGTTAGCTTCCTTTGTGAATGTATCTAGCTACCGAGCATGACTTTGTGGCATGGCTCTTGTCCTTTGTGACACTCTTATGGTTATTGTTCCGGTACCGGGGGTTTTCTCTTCGGCTTTCATGCTATTATGAAGATGTGATTTGTTGATTATTGAAGCTGCGCAGCGATCCTTTATTTGGATGTATCGGTTTGGAAACCTTGGCTAATATCCTTTGGTATGTGTTTATTTCCGCTGCTATCTGTTATGTGATAATTGCTATGTGTCATGTGATTTATTATGGATTATTGCATCATAGCATGTCATGTAGTTGCATTAGTAACTTATTGAGATTTATCTCACCCCTTTCTTTTATCTTTGTTTTTCCTTAACCCCCCCAGGTGCTAAGGATTAGTCTCGCTGATCACGATAAAGAGGACGTCGAGTGTGGATACATTCTTTTGGGGAAAGTTGTTATAGGTTGGTTTACATTATATAAATGTGTAACCTTTTTGGGATAGTTGTACCAAACAATGACGTCATTAAGAATTATACATTTATATCCTGTTGGACATAAACTTGTGGAAGTTTATGATAGTTGTATTTGGTTATTATCAAACTTGGATTTGTAAAACTTTGGATCATCACCCTTTTTGGTATCAAATGGAATTCTTTTACATCGGTATTTCACAGTTTTGGTTTTAAGTCGACGTCCAGCGCGCGGTCTCGGGCCAGCGGGGTTCGGGGTCGCGACAGGTCATCTCTGACCTGATCCTTGACTTATGCGTTAATGGTAACCATAATTAACCAAAGTCGTGTATTAAGGATAAGTTGACACCGCGTCACTAAAGCTCTAATGCTTGACCCGTCCTAATCATCTTTAAGCCCAAGGCCAAGGTCCGAGATCCCTCATTAAAATGAGGGCATGCCGGAATTTTGTTAAAGCATTAAGTTAATCTTAACCTTAGCAAGGGCTTAATTATGATGAGAATGGCCCGTGCGTTGGAACTTTGCGACACGCTAGACCCTAGGTTTGGTTTCTTTCGGTCGGTGGAAGCTGCGTGCCCTACAGGACCCTCGCCCGGGATAGTCCATCCTTGGGAGTGTGCAATACAGGTGAAAAACAAGGGGTCTATAGGCGTAGTGATGGCCTCCACTGATCTAGGATTTAGATTAAGTTGCGAAAAAGAAGAGAAATATTTTCCAACCAATTAGGAATAAAATGCGTTTTAAGTAAACAGGAACAAAAAGCATATGATAAATAAAGACAATAAGTTTTCATGTTGCATGAGCCTAAGCCTTTTCCCAAACACTAGCCCAAGTTGATGCCCAAGTCTGAAATGAACCTCCCTCTCCTCCGCAGCTCGTAAGAAGTGGGTCAGAGTTCCGGGTCGTTGTCTGGTTAGTGCCGAGTCTGACAGTTCATCAGCAGCTTCAATCAGACTTCTCCGAATGACTAGTCCGGCAGGAAATAGTAGTGGGGGTGACAACCCAGTTGATCCTAATAGGCTCGCCAGGGAAGAGTTGGTACAAGCTCTAGAGGCCGCCAGGGCTAGGGAAGAAAGTGTCAGAAAACATCAGGAAGATATGCAGAATAGGGTTATGGAAGCCATGAGACGGAGAGGTATAGCCGTCGTATTTGAGAATGATGGAGGTTTTGTGGAAATCACGGAGGAAGAGGAGGTTGAAAATGCGCAAACCCGTGGTTATAACCGAGTTCCTCCTCCCCAAACTTACCCTAATGTGGCGACCTCACGTCCTCCGTTCCAAACCACCATTCACCAAAGTGTGCCCACCACCCAAGTTCCTTTTATCCCGCCGGAAGGATTTCCTATGTGCCCGCCCAGATTCAACCCGTATGGTCTGATCCCAACAAGTCGAGCACCCTTATCCCCAGCCACCGCCGGGTTACCACCTCCGGCCTTGCCAACCTCTTCCCAAGGAGTGCCACACCCATTTCATTACCCGGTAGCACAAACACTTGAAGCCACCCCATCATATATCCCAGTAAATAACCCGGGACATGGGTATGTCTACACTCATGCTCCACCTCAAAGCCTTCCCCCGGTAATACCATCCTCCACTGTGCCTCCAACCTTAATGCCAGTGACAACCCAAACTATGGGATCCATCAACTCTAGCCTGTATATGGACCCTCAAATGGGATGGTTGGTGGAGAAGTTGAAACAAATGAAAGAAAGGTTTGAAGGGATGAACGAGAAGAAGTCCACCTTGGGAATCACCGATCCTGATAAAATTGTTCCCTTCCCTCACAAATTTAAAATGCTAGAGATTGATAAGTTTGATGGAACTGCTTGCCCCAAACTCATCTCAATGCCTACACCTTAGCAATGAGGGCGAAGGGTTGTACCATGCAACAAATGGCCAATCACTTTCAACTTTCTCTGAGAGGAAATGCACTCAAATGGTTCTTTAACCTAAAGGATGAATCTTGGGTCACATGGGACCGTATCAAAGAAGCATTCCTCACCAAATACCGTCTGACTTGGAATGGGAAACCAATCGTATTGACTTGCAAGGCACCTTGCAAAAGAACGATGAACCAGTTGGTGAATTTTATAAGAGATGGAATTACAAGCTTGGAGAAATTTCCAATCCGTCCACTGAGGATGAACAACTAGATATTTTTCAGTCATGCCTGAAACCTCAATTGCGAGCTTTGATCAGTCACCACTTTTACCCCAATCTCCAGGCTATGGTAACCGCAGGGTCCAAGTTTGAGAAAACTCTCAGCGAGCAGTCCTCCGCCCAAGGTAGTGGTAATTCCTATAGAGATCGCCCTCCAACGACCGGCAAAGGGAAAGAAACCCCAGGGGCAGTTAACAACATCCAAGGGGAAAACCCGGGACAAGCTCTACAAAGGGCCGGAAACCCGGAGAGACGTCCGTATGTGAGGTTTGAAGATTTCGGGATGCCTATGAGCAAATTATTTGAGGGGCTAGTCAAGCAAGGCCTTGTAAATCCTTTAGTTAACTACCAACCTAGGAATCCCGAGAAACACCTCGACAAAAGTAGGAGATGTGCCTTTCACAATTATCACGGACACAACACCGATGAATGTTCCGTAGTAAAGCGCATTATCCTTGACCTAATTGACAAGGGAAGCTTGAACACCCTCATGGTCCGAATGTAGTCAACAACCCCTTCCCCAACAATAGTGCCATCAACATGATTGAGTTCGGGCAAAACAGCATGAACATGATTGAGCTTGGGGAACCAGCACCGGTAACCTTCTGGGAATTTAATACCCCATTGATGGAAATCGGGGAGAGATGGAAAGACATCATGTGGGCGTGTGTACAAAAAGGAGAGATGAAGTGCCCCCCAGATTGTATGATGGCCAACGTACTAAGTGCAAGGGTCCCGCACCGGAATGCCAATGACTTGGTCGTGATTAAACTCACTGAACACAGTCTAACCTACGAAGAATGCATGGAGGAAGTGAGAAGGGCCATTAAGAATGAGCTGGAAGGCCAAAGCCACGATCCAATGGGTGTTGTACTCCTCAAAACGATCATTTCCATGTCATAGAACCATGTAGCTCGTCAACTGGAAAAAGATTGGTTGAAAAGGTATGTCCCTGCAACGAGGAAAATGTGTCTGAAGTGGCAAGAAGCCCAAAAATCCCCAATTATGAGGAGCATCTCACCCAAATGAGAGAGGCAATCTGCTCTATGTCTCGCGAAGAGCTCCGGCTCCTCTGTGAAAGTGATGATGATGAGGTATCTTCCTATGTGCCTCCCCGTATCCCGTCCCAAAGTGAAGAGGAGGGATTTCCGGCTTTAGATGATTTCCTATCCTTGCCGCCACTCTCGCCACCACCTCAGTTTGGCGATGATGGGTCATTATTTCCGGACCACTTCTGTTGTATGTTGACCTTGGAAAAAATTCGAGAGACCGTAGGAGTCTGGGAAGAAAAGGTCACCCGCCCTGTTTCTATCAAATAAATCTGTGAGTCCGCCTATGCCTCAAAAGGAATGATCACATTGAATGAGTTAAGAAAGGGAGCATGGCCTTACTCCACCAAGGACTTGCCAACACCCGCGGAAGAATTGGGGGAAGTTTATGACTCCACGGAAATAAGTGTGTTAACCCGCTCTGGGCAAGTACACACAGAGAATCCTAAGAAACCTCTACCACAGGAACACCGCTTACCAGACTCTTTTGCCAAAGAGGCGGGAGATGTGGATCTCGAAAAGGAAGACCCCATCCTTACTCAACTGAAAAGGACCCAAGCTAACATATCCCTTTGGTCCCTCCTTACGTCGTCTTACCCACACAAGCTCAAGTTGGAGGAATGCTTGGCTCAAACCATGGTGCCCACCACGGCTACTCCCGAAGAAGCCGTATAAATGATTGGAAGTATTCAGTATGGAAACATCGTAACCTTCACAGATTTGGATCTACCCAAATTCGGAGCTAACCACAACGAGGCCCTTTATATCACGTTGCAATTGGATGACCGTCGCCTCCCCCGAGTTCTAGTTGACAATGGGTCCGCCATGAATGTCCTCCCTGCCAAGATGATGGGCTTACTTGGTCTTAAAATTGAAAACTTGAAACCCTCCGCAATCACGGTCAAAGCCTATGACTCGACGGCACGATCAATCTTAGGAGTGCTTACCTTGGATCTTTGGTTTGGAAAACAAGTGGTGCCGACGGAATTCTAAGTGCTTGACATCCCTATCTCATTCACCGCTTTGTTGGGACGCCCGTGGATTCACAAGGTTAATGGAGTAGCTTCTACTCTCCACCAGTGCGTAAAATATGTGCAAGGGAATAACCTAACGGTCATCTATGGGGACAGTGTCACCAAGAAGGAACCAACACCAACGGAATCCCTGTGTTGGAAATTAAGCACGGAGAACAGTATGACCTTGACCGGCTTCACATAAGTGCCTTCCGAGACCCATGTCTGTTATGTGGACCTCACGCTCACAAAGGATAGGATTCCCCCCGCAATGAAAATGATGCGTTTGATGCACTACCTCCCAAGACTTGGTCTCGGGAAGAAGCTCCAAGGAACTCACAAGATCGTCGAAATTAGGAAGCAAAAGACACTCCACGGCTTGGGGTATAAGCCAACTCCCGAAGACCTCAAAATGGATAAAGAAATGGCCCAAAGAAAGAGCCAAGCAAGAACTCAAGGAATCCCGCACAAAGATCCTAACCTTCGTCCATATACCTTTGATATGAGCTGTTACTTTGTGAAGGGAGGAGTCCAAACCAAAGCCCCGGGGAAAAGGGAGCTAATGGTAACAAATTGGGACAAGCTTCAAGAGGACCTTATAAAATCCCGAGGAATGACCACCAATCTCGTAAGGAGGACATTCCTAGACTTTCCCGAGATGTCCGGTCCCACCGAGACCACAGTAACACATGAGTACTCTTTCAAAGGAGTACCTGAGATGGTGAAACAATTTGAGGTTTGGTCCATGGAAGGAAATGGCAAGAAAGAAGAACCCATCTGGGGTCGGTATGAAAAATATGAGTTTGGAGAGTGAGATCCCAAGAAATCCAAAGAGGAAATCACGGATGATGAGTGGAATGGCGTGGTAATGCAAGGGTTATTTGGGGAAAAGTCGGTTGTACCAGATTTGATCAATCTAGAGAAAGAAATGGTTGCTGCAATAGAGGAAGGATCCCCTGAGATTCTTGACCCCTGCACCTTGGTTGAGCGAGATGACATGCCTCTGAAGAATTGGGTGACTCTCTCCGGACCAGTGGCTAGCAAAGAGGAAATGACCACAAAACTTGGACTGGTTCCCCGCCCCCTAGAGTCAGATGTCATAGGGTCTAATGTAGTCGAGTCTCCTCAATCCCTTGTCTTTGAGTTTGAGTCTGTCTCCTCGAGGACCTCACGCCCGAGGATTATGATCTTGTGGCAAACGTTGTATTCCCTTTTGCATTAAATGAAATGATAGACCTTTCCGAGTATCCCCTCATTGCCAACTTATTAGATGATAAATTAACTAACAATCTAAAAACGGTTAATGATAAATCACCTAATAATGCAAACACACTAAACGAACAATACATTAAAGAACTTTCAAATCAGGTTGTTGACCGAGAGGAGAACCGTGCCCAAGCTGCCGAAGAGGTTTTGACTAAGGTTAATTTGGGGACCGCGGATGAGCCAAAAGAGACACAGATTGGTAGCTACTTCAGAAGGGCCGAGGGGAAATACTTGGTTGAGTTGCTCAAAGAATATGTGGATGTCTTCGCTTGGCCTATAAGGACATGCCAGGGTTAGATGCCTCGATTGTGGAGCACAAGATCCCCGTAGATCCTGAAGTAAAACCAGTCAAGCAAAAGCTTCGACGAATCAAACCAGAGTTGTCTTTGCAAGTCAAAGAAGAGATTGAGAAATTTCTCCGAGTCGGCTTTATAAGGGTGATAGAATATCCCTCGTGGCTTTCCAACACAGTGACAGTAACAAAGGCTAATGGAAAGGTCCGATGTTGTGTTGACTTTAGGGACCTCAACAAAGTGAGTCCCAAGGATGATTTCCCTCTCCCGAACATTGATATGATTGTGGACACGACCTCTAGTTTCGAGGTCAAATCCTTCGTGGACGGCTTCGCCGGATACAATCAAATCAAAATGGCCGAAGAGGACCAAGAAAAGACCGCTTTCACCACCCCATGGGAGACCTTTTGCTATACCGTAATGCCTTTTGGGCTAAGAAACGTTGGGGCTACTTACCAAAGAGCCGCAACCGCACTTTTCCATGACATGATCCACAAAGAAATAGAGGTGCATGTAGATGACATGATCGTCCATTCCAAAGGAACCGGTGGGCAACACCTAATCGACTTAAGGAAGGTCTTTGATAGGTTGAGAAAGCACTCTATGAGGCTCAACCCGGCTAAATGCACTTTTGGGGTTTCCCGCGCCAAAGTTTTGGGATACATGGTCACCGAGCGTGACATTGAAATCGACCCCAAAAAGGTCAAGGCAATTGTGGAGATGAGGCCGCCTCTTACTCAAACGGAGGTGAAA
Source organism: Campanula takesimana (assembly GCA_026119855.1). Taxonomy (NCBI): domain Eukaryota; kingdom Viridiplantae; phylum Streptophyta; class Magnoliopsida; order Asterales; family Campanulaceae; genus Campanula; species Campanula takesimana. The sequence goes on from JAOWBW010000099.1 coordinate 413,506, forward strand.
GCTTTCATGGGACGATTGAATTACATTAGCCGTTTCATAAATCAACTCACCCCCACGTGTGAGCCAATTTTCAAATTGTTGAGAAAAAATGCCAAGGTCGAATGGAATGAGGAATGTCTAAGGGCCTTCGAGAAAATCAAAGCCTACCTTACCCATCCGCCGATCCTTTGCCCTCCACATAAGGATAAGCCTCTCTTATTATACTTGACAGTGACAGATACATCGGTGCGAGCCATGTTGGCCCAAGAGAAAAGTGATTCAAAGGTAGAGAACGCCATCTACTTTGTGAGCCGGAAACTGTAAGGGAGCGAACTTAACTACTCCGCCATTGAAAAGACGTGTGCCGGACTAGTATGGGTAGTGAGAAAATTGAAGCACTACATGCATTCCCACTCGATACAGCTCATCTCCAGAATAGATCCCATCAAGTGTTTGTTGGAAAAGCCTTCTCTGTCCATGAGACTCGCCAAATTGTCTTTCTTCCTAGCATAATATGACATCATTCATGTGACGCGAAAAGCTGTCAAGGTGAACGTAGGCAGCCGATTATCGGTCCGATCTAAAACATAAATAAAATTCAAATTCGGTTCCTAGAAAAGGCTTCATACAAATGCAAACGGAAAATCAGAGATAGGTAACCATTGCCACCGCAGTTAAAACACTTCTTTGATGAGTTCAATCACAGTAACACTCTCGACTTAATGACATGCTAAAATACAAATAAAACACTAAAATAAACTAATGTGTCTGCAATGGCAATGGGTGGATGCTTAGGACATAGGGCCATCAACGCTCCTCACTTGTCATTTTTTTGTTTTGGCTTCTCCGAGTCTTCTTTTTCTTGATATCAAAGAGATCGATCTCCCTCCTTCCAAGGTCAGGAGCTCTTCCAGCCTCCTCAAAAAGTCCGGCCGTCCTTAAAGCCGTATCAACCGTAACCCTGGCTCAGAGATCTTCCATCCATGCCCCAATCCTAGGCACCTTCTTCTGTCGGCCATGATCTGATAGTCTTCAACGATATCCCCAGTGTGGTTATGGCCGCTCTCCACAGCCTCGGTCTCTCTCAGATTCCTACTAGCGTCATGCTCCCTTCCAAGAATAGCCTCACGCCTCTCCTCAATAAGCCTCTGAGTCTGCCCCATAGTCTGTTCATACCAATTCAAGTAAGATGTGTTTAAGACCGTGCTAGCCACACTCCTGAGAAGTGTTCGAGCCGGAAAGAGGGAATACGCCCACGACCGAGTAAGGAATGAAATGGTGGATGAATCCCACATAGATAATGGAAAAGGTCTCAAGTACTCCTGGTTAACACCCAACCACTCCGACAAGGGAATCTGCAGTAGTCCAAACTGTCTAAGAACCAGCAAAGGGATATAGAAAGATGATCCCAAAAGTCCCGGCACCTGAACAATAGGAGAACCATCTTGACGATCCCTTACGGAGCCAATGCGCCAATGTGAGACCCGCCAGTGGATTTGTGAGGTCTGGAGCCGAACCATGTACGCCTCCCAATCACCCCGAGCAAAATCCAAAAGAATGCTCCTCAAAGAATAGGACCACGGTTTGTGGGAAGAGTGGGGCTACCTCCACGCATGAAACCATCACCTAAATCCAAGTGGTCCATGCCATGAAAAGTTTCTCCCAAGATCAAGGGGACGATATCTTTCCCCGCAAGACATTCCTCGAGAACACTCATCAGGACCCTGTGGAAAGTACCCTTGGAGCCGACCATGTAGACAAAGGAGAGAATGCACAACCCAAAAGCATTCCAAGAAAACACATCGGTTCGATCCATAAACCTCTCCGGAAGGTCCGAGATGTCGATAAAGGTATGATTAAGGACCATGCATTGAGCCTCTTCTAAAGGAATACCAAGAAGAGTGACCAACCTTTCGACACACATCGTGTCACTAATCGAAGGGAGAGAAATGACTTCCGTGTCCACGCCCCCACCAAAGCCTTGAAATCCTTATAAGTCGGGGTGATTTCATTGTAAGAAAAGCAATACACATGCCTTCGGATATCCCAAAAAGACGCAGCGGCCCTCAAAAGCTCAAGATCCGGGATGAATTCCTTTAGAGACCAAAGGGACTTAAGCCCAAATTTGGCTCGAAAAATGTCCTTGTTCTCCCTCATATGATGCCACATCCAAAGCCTGAGGTTGCCCTCAAAGCATTCTCGATCAATTTTGGAGGTTTCTCCATAAGAAAAGGCTCCATGGAAAGAAAAACTTTGAAGAACGAAAGAGAGAAACTGCTTCTGGACGTCAGGCTAAGCCACTTAAGAAGATGACCAGACCCAGGACGAAATTCAAAGCAAAAAGGGCACCCACTGCCCCAGCCATACGGCTGATTTGGCCCTGATAGAATTAATGATTTATTGTTGAAAGGTTGGCTTTATTCACAACCCCAACCATATCATAAATGACCAGATATTTGCCCTCCCTTGGCTCATGCAACATGAATTTAAAATCTAGGCGGTCCCATTGTGATGTAAGCCCATTGACTTTTAACCCGGCAGTTTGTAAGCCCGTTTTTGCCTAAAATACCCGGCAGTTTGTAAGCCCGTTTTTGCCTAAAATACCTGGCGGTTTGTAAGCTCGTCATCGCCTTAGCAAACATTAGGCCGTCCTTGACATAAGCCCAATAAGAACGTCTCCCTAGCAAATATTAGGCCATCCTTGACATAAGCCCAGTAAACTCTTAGGTTTAGAAAACCTTGTTCCCAGCCGTCCCTAGTGGGACCTAAGACCAGTTTTTCCCGTCGAGCTCCCCAAAGGTGGAATCGACCCAAGTCAAACCTTGACTCAGAATAGTCATAATAGGTTGAAACCCTTGTCCCCGGCCGTCCTTAGTGGGACATAAGACCAGTTTCCTCGTCAAACTTCCCAAAGATGGAGTTAGCTCAAGCTAAGGCCCATAATGGTCATTTTAGGTTAAGTAAACTCTTGTCTCGGTAGTCCAAAATGACGTAAGACCATCCTTCTAAGTCAACCCTCTCCATAGAGCCAAGTTGACCATGTCCCGCCTCTGACCCGCCGAGAGTCACGCCCATTTCGTGTAAGTCAACCCTCTCCATAAAGTCAAGTTGACCATGTCCTGCCTTTGACCCCGAGAGTCACGCCTTTGCCTTGTAAGTCAACCCTCTCCATAGAGCCAAGTTTACCATGTCGCGCCTCTGATCCCGAGAGTCACGCCTTTGCCTTGTAAATCAACCATGTCCCGCCTCTGACCCACCGAGAGTCACGCCCATTTCGTGTTAGTCAACCCTCTCCCATAGAGCCAAGTTGACCATGTCCCACTTCTGAACTCTCCAAGAGTCATGCCCGTTCCCCTAGGAGAGGATAACCGATGTCCACCTAGCCCTTAGGATTGAGTAGCCTTAAAATATCTCACCCCTCCCCGAACTACGTTAGGCTTGATTCCCTGCAAACGGGATACGTAGGAATCCTATACCCCTAGGTCCAGCCATACAAACCAAAATTGGTCAAGCCGTCCTCCCATCAGATTGGGATGCTTATTTTTATCGACAACACCGATTTTTCAAAGCAACGTTGCCGAGGGGATTTGTAAGTACCCCAAACTGAAATTGACCAACTTAGAGGAATTCTTAGCACCATTCAGGGATAAAATGATAGGCTGGGACCTCACTAAGATAAACTTAAAATTCCAGGACTGCTCTGGAATTAAACTTGGAAAAATCCAGAAGCTCGCCAGGCTGAGCCGTACGGATGGTTTGGACACGGGAGAGCCCTAGCCGTACGGTTACTATGGCCACCATCATTCCTTATAAATTGAGACCCTTGCTGATAGGCTGGGACCTCACTAAGACCCTTGTTTGAGAGAGCCAAAGCTCTGCAGGAATCATACTAGAATAGAGTGATCACCACATTTGAGTGAAAAGAGAGAAAGAAGATAGGTCCAAACCAAAATTGGTGAGACCTCCTTCTCCCCATCTTCTCTTCATCTCCATATTACATCCTTGCTTCTTGTTAAATAATATACATTTGGAACCAAGCCTTGAAATCCATGGTGCCCTTCATGTTCTATGCATGATGATGGGTTACAAACCATAGGATAGCCTAAGGCTTGTTATGATTTATGCATCTTTAATACATTGTCTTTACATTTATGTACCTTTACATTATGTCTTTAAATTTGTGTCATTTACTTTAAAGTCTTTGCATTTATGTTGAATAAATGAGGGAATGATCAAGTTTGGGTGATAAAGTTGCAATCTTTATCATCCAAACCTTGAGTCAACCTCAAAATGTCCCTTTGATGATAAAGATTCAATCTTTACCCATCAAAGGTTGATTTTTGGATGTCCCAATACCCTTCCTTGGAAGAATGATCCATTTAGATGTTAAAGTTTCCATTTTTTAACCATCTAAATGGTGATCTTGGCTCAAAAGCCATGACCATCACCTTTTCTCAATTATTCCCCAATGATTGCCTTGGTCACACCTAAAATCCTTGTTTTGGTGTTTAATCTAGTGATCAATGGAATTGGGATGATTTAATTAATGTTTTGTTGCAAGAAAATAACTGGAAATGATCAAACAGTCCAGTTTCCAGCAGAATGCTCTGTTTCTACCTGGAACTGGACTGATTCCTGGGAATCTGTTAAAATTCCCAGGAAGACCCTCCATAGCCGTACGGCTACTTTATCCAAGGGGCTCATTTCCAGTCTAGTCCCCTTTTTATCCAGAATGTTTACAAAATAACCCTTTCTGTCAAATATTTAACTGTTTTCTGGTAAAGTCAGTTTCTCTCATTTTCAAGAACACACACACACACACTTGCACAATTTTAACAAATTCTAGGGAGACTCGGTTTCTTCCGAGGCGCTTTGGGTGAACTACCGGTTGAGTTCTTCCCAAAGCGTAACCTGACCTCCGAATCCTTTGTCTCTAACCATTTTTCGTTAAGTTTGGGTTTAAAATTAAACTAAAGTGGTGACTCCCTTGAATGTTGATAAGATCCCGTGTTTGATTCTCGTGGGAACAAAGTCCATTTTTCCCGCGGGTATCTCACAGACGCCTGCAGTATATTAGGCGTTTCATTAACCAGCTGACTACCATCTTTGAGCCAATGTTCAAGCTAATGAAGAAGACCGCCAACGTAGAATGGGATTATGACTGCCAGATAGCCTTCGAAAGGATCAAACAGTATTTGGTGAATACCCCAATCCTGCGCCCGCCGCATAAGGAGAAACTGTTGCTACTGTACCTTACTGTGACAGATACCGCCGTCGGAGCCATGTTAGCACAAGAAGACAAAGATTCTTGGATTGAAAGCGCAATCTACTTTGTCAGTCGAAAGTTACAAGACAGCGAGCTCAACTACTATGCACTCGAGAAGACCTGTGTGGGGCTAGTCTGGGTAGTGACAAAGCTCAAGCACTACATGGTGTCTCATCCCATCCTGTTAGTATCGAAAATGGATCCCATCAAGTATCTGTTCGACAAACCCTCTCTCTCTCTATGAGGCTCGCCAAATGGTCAGTATTCTTAGGAGAATTTGATATCACCTACGTGCCAAAGAAAGCAATCAAGGTGAGAGCAATGGCCGATCAACTCGCCGACTTCCCAAGCACAGAAGCAAGAGGGCCGGACCTCGATTTTCCGGACGATGACATTTTCGCCATAGAACTCGATAAGAAATGGCAATTGTTCTTTGATGGAGCTTCAAACAGATGAGGGAACGGAGTCAGACTCCTACTCATTGATCCGAAAGATGAACACACTCCCATAGCAATCAGATTGAACTTCTCAACAACCAACAATGCTGCCGAGTACGAGGCATGTATAGCCGGATTAGAAGATGCACTAGAGCGTAATGTAAAGGAGTTGGAGGTGTACAGAGACTCCGCCTTGATCATTAACCAAACAGCGAAAAAGTGGAAAACTATCCCACCCCTATTTGCAACAGTACCAAGCCTACATGGATGAGTTGATAGCATAATTCAAGGAGGTCACCTTCCATTACTTGCCACGGGATAGAAATAGATTTGCAGACGCTCTTGCAACATTAGCTTCCTTGGTCGAAATTCTTGAAGGTAGATCGGTGAACCATTCAGAATTGGACGTAGAGAAAACCCCACCTATTGTTGAGAAATCCAAATCGAGTCAGAGACAAACGAAGAGCAATGGTACGCCCAAATCTACAAATTCCTTAAGCACGGAGAAACCTCCTTTGAGGGAGATGTGAAGGCCAAGAGTTTGCAAGCACTCAAGAGATTGGCCGAACAGTTAGTGTTATTAGACGACACCTTGTACAAGAGGCACTACGATGGGTTGCTACTTTTGTGTGTTGATAACAAGAAGGCTAATGCAATAATGGAGGAAGTACACAATGGTTTGTGCGGACCTCACATGAATGCAAGGATGCTTAGACAGAAAATTACTCGCTTAGGTTACTACTGGATTACAATGGAGACAGACTGCATTCAATGGGTTCGACTGTGTCACAAGTGCCAAGCATGATCCAACTTGAATCACCTCCCGCCGCACGCGTTGTACAGTTATACCACTCCTTGGCCGTTCGCTACTTGGGGAATAGACATCATTGGGAAGGTCACGCCACCTAGCAGCAATGGTCATGAATTTGTCCTTGTGGCAGTGGACTACTTCACGAAGTGGGTAGAAGCTCAGTCTTACAAAGTGTTAAACTCCAAGAATGTGACACAGTTTATCAAAGAGAACATCATGTGTTGGTATGGTGTCCCCAACCTTATCATATCCGATAATGGCAGTCATTTTGAAGCCAAGTGTGCTCGTTTACTCACAGAATTCAAGGTTGAACGAAAGAAGTCTTCCCCGTACTATTCCCAGAACAATGGCGCACTCAAGGCGGCCAACAAGACAATAGAACAGATAATTTGTAAGATGGCTCTACAAGGATGAGATTGGCCCAAGAAGTTTCCACTAGCACTTTGGGGATACAAAACGTCAGTCCGCACTGCTACCGGCGAAACCCCTTATGCCTTAACATATGGCATGGAAGCAGTGCTCCCTGTTGAATTAGAGATACCATCTTTGAGAGTCTTGATTGAAAATCAAGTGAATGAGGTAGAATGGCTCCGTAGTCATTATGATCAGTTGGCCACGCTTGATGAGCGTAGATTAAAAGCTATGGAACACATCCGAGCTTATCAGTGGAGAACCACAAAAGCCTTCAATAAATGAGTCAAGCCCGTCGACATAAAAGAAGGAGACTTGGTGCTCAAGGCACATATACCCAACAAGTTCAACCCCCTCGGGAAGTGGGCCCCTACTTGGATTGGCCTGTTTGAAGTACAGAATATTTTCTCCGGAGGAGCAGTCAAGATGACAGATTTGGATGGCAACCCGTTTAAGGAACCGGTCAACCTCAGCAAGCTCAAGCGCTACTACGACTAGTCCCCCTTCTCTAAAAAAAAAGCGTAAAAAGAAGCCCGATAGACTGAAAACCTAAAAGTGCGGTCTATGCAAAAAAAGGGCGCGTACAAAGCTCGCTAGACTAAAAACCTGCAAGGGCGGTCTAGGCAAAAGTTAGAGCATCCCCTCTTCTATCTCCCCTTTCTTAAAAATAATTCTAGTCTAACTGGAATGAACTACGATGACCTGATCCCCTTAGTCCTATTTGTAAAAGGGGAACATAGGCAGCCTTCCAAAGGTGTGGTCTAAAAAATAAATAAACATCCAAATTTGGCCAAAGAGCAATAAAAGGAGAATTTGTGTTTTCTAAAGCAAATAAACTTTTATTTCCACAATCATTGCACGTTACACTTATTTGATGAGTCTAAGCTCGATTAAACTTGTGATTACATAACCTGTTATGAAATTTACTAACAATGAAATGAAATAAAATGAAATGAAAACTAATGTGTTTGTAATGACTGTGGATGGATACTCGGAACTACTCCTTAGCACCTGTTGTGCCATTGGTCTCTTTCTTCTTCCTTAGTCCTCGGTGAACTGTTTTCTTGATAGGTTTCTCGCAAAATATCGTCTCAAAAGCACTAACACCCTTGGTCTTACCTTGCAAAATCTCCCCAACCTTCCTCTTCCTTGGAGTCATCGCCTCTTTTCCATCCCCATTAGCAATACTCTTCCCTTTCTTATTCTCAAAGGCCAATGCCTCCTTCATCCTCAATGAGATGCTCGAAGCACAGGGTCCCAATATAGAGCCCCTTAGGTTCTTTAGAGTCTACTTCATCTCCCCAAGTCTCTCCTCATACCAAGTCAAGTATTCCAGTGACAAATAGGTGTTGCGGGAGCGTGAAAGGAAGGTCACGCGTGAAAATCCATCTTGACCCCAGATCTGAGATATGAGGATCGAAACACTAGCATCCAGATAAAGAACCCTGAAAGGAAACTTCGCCAAGTTCTCATCCCAAGCCTCGGGGATAGTCTGAGCCAATCCATACTATCGAAGAACCCTCATGGGATAGTAAAATGTTGTCTTGGAGTGCGTCGGAACGCGGATCATGTAAGACCCTACCTGCTTATCCCTCAAAGACTGGATCCGCCATATCGGCACTACCCACTGAATGATGTTAGTCACCAGTTCAGCTAAATAAACCTCCCAATCCCTACGTGACTTGTGCTCGAACTCCTCTAAAATACCCCTGCTGCGGTAAATCCATGGAGCGCCATCTTCTCCCATGGCCACGCGGCCATCTTTGCCCCTATGTAGGAATTTCAGCTCCGTCCCCGTGTTTGGTTACTCCCACACCATAACGGATCCCATGCAAAATCCATGAATGTATACATACCCATCCCTATGGCTCATGCATTGTATAAAATTAGGAAAAATGTACGTAACCAGTTTGTACAAATAGGTTGTCTCAATCTCATAGCTTAGTACATAAAGTCTTTGCATATATTTTAAATGTCTAGAATGTATTTATTTCCCTCTACTATAACTAACAATGCAGGAATGAAATAAAGAATGGCGCCCGCTAATCTGAATCCTCTTCAGTGGTGTCCCACTGTTGTGTCGAACGGCACGAGCCACTGGAACTCGAAATCTGTCCCCGAACCGCTCGCCCACCAGTATGGGAAGACGCAGCCTCACCAGGAGAGCGCTCTTGACGTTGTGGTATAACAACATCCTCCCTCCGGTAGGTTCAAGTATGGTACGCCTCTGTCAATAAGTGTATAAGGATGTTCTCCCACCGCACAGATCGGACATATGCCTCCCGAGTCACCTGGAAAGGTCAAAAATAATGAATCATAATAAGAGAACAAAAGTGTGCGTGTGGGTTAATCTGAAACAGAATGATAAATCATACCCCAGCATCGGGCGGGGGAACTAATGGCTCCTCCACAATGTCTGCATCTGTCGGCTCCAAGCTGATCTCCTCCTCCCGGCCACCACGCACCACTCTAACGCTGCTCGAACGAAGGGGCATGTCAACCAAAGGCCGACTCCAACTAACATAGCGGGCCGAGCTCGATCCCTCTCCTAACAACATCCTAACCCGTACCTGTGGGCTGATCAGACGTGTCCGCACGAAGCCATTATAGTCATCACTACTCCTGTAATGCTCCGCCGGAGTCGGAGTCAGGAATCTCCTCAGCCTAGCAGGACGAAGCATGTCCCGAGGAGGATCATGGGGGACCCACGGTGCTGCACCGGCCCTATGCTGACGAGCAACCCGCTCACCAAGATACATAGCATCTCCGCTAAGACCCACTAGCAGAACCCGAGAGGCCGTCAGCACGGTAGCATAGCCAATAGAAAATCCATTAGCCTCGCTCCATGGGTAAAACCTTACTCCAACAGGCGTAGTCCTAGTGAGCACTCTCCTTAGATCAGCAGTATCCACGGTCCTCCTATCCTTGGATTTCCTGGACACTTGCCTGTTGCTTCTGCACTAATAGGACATAATGGGAACAGTCTTGTTGTCGTAAATCTCCAGCTGAAAGGGGGCGACACCAAAGATCTCATCTACCCATACCTGTGTATACAGTAAATGGCGACAATACAGAAAAATGTGTTACAATCCAAAATTGTGCCGGACAGACAAAAGAAGTAAAAGAAGGTGTACCGCGAAAGAGAACTGGAACCCATCAAACGCTGACGAACTAGCCCTCGAGCAATGATCTAAAGCACAATACATCTCAGCCAAACCAGCTCCTCCCCAAGAAATCTCGCTCACCTGAGACAAATCCTCCAAATCCCCCAACAGCGAGTACCTGCTGATGGTGGCCCCACTGGGAAACAAGATCTCTGAAAATCTGTACCACAGAAACTATCGGACCAGGCAGTCCAAATCATACTCCCCTCTCCCAAAGGCTTCTATAGACGACACCACAAGCCTGTGCACCTTGCCAGCCTCTACTCCATAACCTTTTACACCTCCCCCAAGGTCGGTGTCAACTCCCAGCAAAACCCGCCTATAATTTGGCCTGCCCGCCAAGCTCTCATTAAAAGGCAGAGGGTGGTGTAGACACCCCGCCTTAGACCGCTCACCCCGATTGCACATTTGATCTTGTGTTTCTCCCTATTTTTAAGTGTTTCTCGTTAGTTTCTGTCACTTCCGTTAAATTCCTGACTGACTTTGTTAAGTCTAGGGACTAAACTGAATAACAGGGCTGACTTTCTAGTCCATTCTGTCAAAATCTCCTTCTCTGAGTCGCGCGCCTCCGACAGGAGGATCAAGACTCGCGCGCCTCCCGCCCCCAAAGCAGGAAGCGCGCGCCTCTAGGCGTCGATTACAGATTTCTGGCCAGGATTCTCTCCCTTGCTCAATTTACAGGATTTTGCCCGGGAAAGATTTCTTGGTGACTGAGTTTTGGCACCAAAAACATCTCTCTTTCACCTATAAAAACCCCCCTTTACCTCCATTTTCAAGGACCTTGGGCTCTCAATCTTACATTCTCAATAAGACACTAAAATTTCACACTTACAAAGCATTTCCAAAGGATTTCTCCAAAGATTTCATCAAGAAGTGTTTGAAGTCTCTTGAAGTCTAGGTAAAGTTATTTCTTTCCCCTTCTTAATTTCATCTCTTTTCTCTTTCTTTTTGTTTTATCAAAGTGCAATAACCCAAATCATTTTGGGACATGACTCTAATGATCACCTCATCTCATTGAGGTCGGTTAAAGAGTTATCTCCTACATTCCAAACTCTATTTAAAAACCCCTTTTTATGATTTAAAGAAGAAGAAGAAGAACGTTTATCATTCATGTAGATTTTGATCAAGCAAGACCAACTTTAGTTGGGCGAGATGGGTGTTTCGGTACTTCCCATCTCGTAACCTAACCCCCGAACCTCAAAACAAAGAATCTTTGTTTTCGTAATCAAACTTAGGCTATTATCAATAGGTTTTTCTTATGTTCCTCAAAACATAGGTGGCGACTCTAAAAACAAGTTAGACATCCTAGGATAATTCACGCGCTCTAGCCAAGCCGTGGTTCCCCCGGGGTATCTACAGTGGCGACTCCGCTGGGGACGTTTGAGGGTTAAACTTGCATTCTGATCAAAATCTACATCTTTTCTGGGCATTCTGACTCCTGATGGGGGAGGCGCGCGCTTCTGGCCTCTTCAGCCTAAGGCGCGCGCATCCCGCATCATGGACCAGAATTGCCCGCTTCTTCATGTTCTTCATCTTCTTCTTCTGCTATTATCCACTAATCATTTCTGCAGGGGTTACAATATGCACATAGGACCAGGGCAATCCCCTGAGTCCAAAATCTGACAATCCGACAGGTGTGCCCAGAAGCGCGCGCCTCCCAATAGCATCGCGCCAGGCACGCGCGTCTCGTATCAACACTCAGAGGCGCACGCTTCTGGGTTGGTTCCCAGAACAGAAACAGGTCTCAGAACAGAGCAGTATGATGGGGGTGTGGGCACGGTTGCCTACATCAGTGGTTATTCTGAACTTCGGACTGTTTTAATTTTATGTTCTATTTTATCGGTCACACGGGTGATTCGAAAGTTGTAATTATGTGCTTATTTGTTTTTTTTTTATTTCTTTTGAAAAAAAAAATATAAAAAATATTTTGTCACCTGTTAGACCTCACACTACATGCACATATTCCTATGAATTGCTCACTATCGAGTCGCACAAGTCCAACCCCAAACCCGTCGAGGCCCGTCCTAGAAAGTTTCAAGCTCCACTCGGCCTTGGCTCTTTCGAAGCGGTAAACCTCAGCCCGTGGCGTAGTTCATGACTACATGCCGGGGGTGACCTTTGAGCCTCATATTCAAGCCGAGCACAAGCCACACAATTCTAGTTAGGGTCTAACACTCCGTGACTCAAGTCGGTTTCCATGTACCGAGATTTCCCTAAACTAATGTCTTCAAATCATACATGCCAACTTGTTGAAACGGACGCAATAAAAATCCGTCCCCAAAAGTGGTTATTTTGGACGAAAATAAAAATCCGTCCCCGCATGTATGCTAAATTTACTACATTAATTTAGTTTAATCCCGATACATGTAGGATTCACAAACGCGATGGAATCCGATGAGTATATGGGACCGCGAGATGGTCTATATACTAGTGTGACGATTCCATTATATTCTTAGAAACCCCAAAAGGGATCCATTCCCTCCGACTTATAAAAAAAAAAAAAAGAGTCTTTTCTTATGTGGTTCGAGTCGTGTGCCCAACTGTGTGTTCTAAGCCTCTTCGTGGACCGCAAGTGTTAATCAAGACTGACAAGGGCCTCTTCTGAAATCTAGGTTCAATTGGTACTTACAGAGTCTACCGGGATTCGGCAAATCGGTTAGTCCATGAAGAGATCACTCCAACAGCTCCTACATCAACAATGGCCGGCGGCTCCAACACCAACAATACCATGACTCTCGAGCAACTCGCAACCATGGTCCAACTCCTCCAAGAGCAAGTCTCCACCCTTAATAAGGAGGCACAAAGTAAAGAAGACATTTGGCAATCCCACCTCGACAGCCAAAGGGAGGCCCACGAGGCCGAGATGGAGCTAATGAAAGAAAAGCTCACTAATATTGCCAAGGGGAAGAGCAAAAATGACGATGGCGAATCCGAATTGACCGAAGGTTTGTTCAAAAGTCCTTATGTCAACACCCGCACCAATAAAGTGGGAGAGCCAAGTTCCGAGAACAATGAGCCCAAAATGGTGGATTCTATCATGGCTTACATCGACCAAAAATTCAATAGGCTCAACATGGGGAAAGGCTCTGACACAAGCCTTTATCAATCATCCATCCTCATGAGTACTATGGCCGCTCTTCCTGATAAGTTCAAGTTACCCGACATAAGCAAATTCAAGGGCAACTCTTGTCCTATGGCTCACATTGAGACTTATATTTGGGCAATGGTTCCGAAGAAGGTCTCCCCCAAGGTGATGGCTCAATGATTTCCTCTCACTCTCGAGGGGGCGGCAAAAGATTGGTATGCTACTCTCCCGCTCACTGTCCGTCTTGATTGGGACTCCGCCATGCTTGCCTTCAAGAACCAATACCAAGGCAACACCACTCACCGGCCCACAAGGAAAGAGCTAGAGAACACTACTCAACGAGGCCACGAGTCCTTCATCGACTTCACAAGGAGATGGAATGATAAACTCTCCGAGATTGTGGAAAGGCCAAATACCAAGGAGCAAATGGACATCTTTCTCAAATGTCTCAAAATTGATCTCCGCACCCACCTAAGTGGGGCTTGCTATGCGGATTTCTCCCAAATGTATGAGGCGGGGGTCCGAATGGACGAGTTGCTCAAGGAAGTCAAGAAAAGTGCTCCTAGCTACCGCTACAAGGCCGCTTCCAACTCAACAAAAGAGGCCTCGGTCAACGCCGTCACTATCGACAAGGGGAATTACAAAAAGGTTCCTCCACCCCAAGGGAAGAAGTCTCGAAATGACCGTGTCTACACACCTCTCCAAGGCATGACTCAAACCGAAGCTTTCGAAGTCCTCAAAGCAAAGGGTCAAGTCACACCCGTACAAGGGTACCAACCCAAGACGGTCAACCCCAATCATGCTCACCACAAATATTGTGGCTACCACCAATATAGTGGCCACACCACCGAGGAATGCTTCGTTCTCCGCAATGTCATTCAAGATATCATAGACAAGAAAGAATTTGTAGTGACTAATGGCGAACATGTCAATGCAATAGAGATAGGAGAACTCGAGGGGACCACCCATTCAATCCCAATTGTGAATGGGGGCCCCAATGTTATGAATAAACTTGACAATTCTTGTTATGTTGTGACTTACGATGAGGTAGTGAGGGAAGTACTAGAGAATAGGAAAAAGAAGCAAGATGGGAACGTCAACATGCTAACTCGATCCGGTCGAGTCATAGCAAGCAACCCTTCCACTTCCACTTCCGCACCAAGCTCCTCTTCTCAAAGGCCACAAGCTCGCGACACTCCCGAAGATCTTCTACTTGTCCAACTCAAGAAAACTCAAGCCAACATCTCTATTTGGGACCTCATCGCATCCTCAAAGAAACACCGAGATCTTGTCATCCGCAATCTTGATGATACATCAATTTCTCCCGATACTACTCCCGAGGACCTCACGGCAATGATCGGTCACATTCATTTTGGCAACGTCATCACCTTTGCCGATATGGACCTTCCACCATTTGGTTCCAACCACAACGAGGCTATTTACCTCAAGGTATGAGCAAGGGGGAGGCCCATCTCAAGAGTCTTAGTGGACGGTGGTTCCGCACTCAACCTCATGCCTGGCAGAATCATGGGCATACTGGGGCTTAAGGATTCCGATTTGAAGCCTTCTACTCAAGTAATCTGAGGTTATGACAGCACCGCCCGTACAGTCATGGGCATAGACATTGAGTTTGGGGGCATGGTCATGTCCGTTCCATTCCAAGTGCTTGACATCCCGGCCTCTTTCAACTCGCTTTTGGGTCGACCATGGATTCACAGTTCTAATGCCATCCCGTCAACTCTCCATCAATGTTTCAAGATCCGAAATGGTGATGAAATAGTGACCGTCATGGCCGAAAACGTCACTATCCACAGAAAAGGTGAGCCCGTCCACCAAGTTCAGCATGGTTTACCAGACTCCACTCTCTCTGGCGTCTCAATCAACGCCATTGACAAAGAAGGGAGAAACGGATCATGGACCCCCAGCAATCACAAAGTCCTCCGCATGATGAGGAATATGGACTACTTCCATGGTTTAGGCCTAGGGAAATATCAACAAGGAAACCTACATCCCGTGCAAGTCCCATTTGTCAAGAACACATTCGGTTTGGGGTACAAGCCTTCCAGAGAAGACTTGAAACAAGAGCAAGCGATCAAGAATGAAAAGGACCGAGCTCGTAAAGAAGGCCGTCGTTATGAGGTCCCTAATCTAAGGCCTTACCGCAAGACGTTGAATGGCTATTTTGTCCGCCAAGGGGAAGACGTTCCATACATGATCTTTCCCGAGACATGGGTTAACAATAAGGGTGTCAAAAAGCCCGGTCTCGAAATCTTCTCCGATTGTGAGATCCAGAAATCCGAAAGGGAACCAACTCCCATGTCGCCCCGTGAATGGTGGGGAAGGAAGGTGACTATAGAGTCCGAGACAGAAGTTAGCCTCCATGTTCGAAGATCTTGCCATAATGAATGAATGCCAAGTCAACGCCATCCATGACACCGTCATCATGAATGAGACTATCAGTGAGATCCCGCCAAGCTCCGAGCCGATCAACAATTGGTATTCTACGAAAGGGCCCGTGGTATCCGAGGAATTCTTAGTCCAAGAAATGGGTTGCATACCCCGCACAGCAACAAAGGAAGAGCGGCTCACACTTACTTTCGAGTCCGAGAGTGTCTCTAATACCCTCACCCAAGAGGATATGGAGGCCATAGCCGAGTGTGTGTTTCCTTTCTTTGCTAATGAAAAATTTGATATTTCTGAGTACCCTGAGATTGCAAATATCATAAATGATGAATTAACTAATAATGAACTTAATGAACAAGTTAATAACGATTCAAATTATGATGAAATAGACCACGAAAACACAACATACTTAAATGAACTTGCTCAACAGGTCCGTAGTCGTGGTGAAAATGGTCCAGGGGCTGACAAAGAATTGCATGTTGTTAATCTGGGTACCGACGAAGAGCCAAGGGAAACTAAGATCGGAAGCTTCTTCAAGGGGGATGACAGAGACAAATTGACTGCACTACTACGGGAGTTCGTGGATGTGTTCGCATGGTCATACAAAGACATGCCGGGTTTGGACAGAAAGGTAGCGGAGCACAGAATTCCGATCAGAGAAGATGCCAAGCCGGTAAAACAAAAGCTCAGAAAGATCAAGCCAGAATGGTCTCTGCAAGTCAAAGAAGAGATCGAGAAGCTCCTCAGTGTGGGTTTCATCAAGGTTATCGAGTATTCGACATGGTTAGCCAACATCGTGACAGTCAGAAAGGCAAATGGCAAGGTTCGAGTTTGTGTGGACTTCCGGGATTTGAACAAAGCTTCCCTAAAAGACGATTTTCCACTCCCTAACATCGACATGCTGGTCGACTCCACTGCTGCCTACGAGGTTCGCTCATTCGTGGATGAGTTCGCTGGGTACAATCAGATTCTCATGGCCGAGGAAGATCAATATAAGACAGCCTTCACAACACCGTGGGGTACCTTTTGCTACACAGTCATGCCATTTGGGTTAAGAAACGCTGGGGCTTCCTACCAAAGAGCCGTGACAGACTTGTTATCACAAAGAAATCGAGGTCTATGTGGACGACATGATCATTCACTCCAAAGGGACCGATGGTCAACATTTAATCGATCTCCGTAAGTTCTTCGAAAGGCTTCGTCAACACAAGATGAGGCTCAACCCTGCAAAGTGCACGTTTGGGGTTATCCGAGGCAAAGTCCTTAGTTATATGGTCACTGAAAGGGGAATTGAAGTAGATCCCTCCAAAATCAAGGCAATCATTGACATGCCCCCTCTAAAGACGCAGAAAGAGATCAAAGGTTTTATGGGCAGACTGCAATACATCAGTCGGTTTGTGCACCAACTCACTTCCATGTGCGAACCAATCTTCAAGATACTCAAGAAGAATGTGGCTCTAGAATGGACCGACGCGTGCTAAGAAGTCTTCGACCAAGTGAAGCATTACTTAACGTGCCCTCCTGTTCTAGTTCCGCCGCACAAGGAGAAGCCTCTTTTGCTCTATCTCACTGTCAATGATGAAGCCCTAGGGGCTATGTTAGCACAAGAGCAACGAGAGTCCACAAAGGAGAATGCCATTTATTTTGTCAGTCGCCGATTCCAAGGAGGCGAAAAGAACTACTCTGTCTTAGAGAAGTCATGTGCAGCATTGGTTTGGGTTACTCAAAAGCTCAAACACTATATGGAAGCTTTTCCGATCAAGCTAGTAGCAAAGGTGGACCCGCTCCGCTACATCTTCGAGAAGCCTCTAATGTCAACAAGAATAGCCAAATGGTACTTCATGCTCGCCGGCTATGATATCACTTACGTCACACTAAAATCCGTAAAGGGAAAGTGTTCAGTGACCAGCTTGCCGAATTCTCGTGTGACGAAGTGAAGGGGGAAGACGTACAGTTTCCCGATGAGCATTTAATTTGTACTGCAACCGAGGAAAATAAGTGGCAACTTTTTTTCGATGGCGCCACCAATAAACACGGTTTTGGTATAGGAGTATTGCTTGTCGATCCAAAAGACATCTACACTCCCATTGCCATCCGTCTGGAATTCGAAGCTACCAACAACATTGCCGAGTACGAAGCATGCATAGCAGGGCTCGAAGAAGCTCTCGAAAGAAACGTCACGGAACTAGAAGTATTCGGCGACTCTTTGCTCCTTATCAATCAGCAATCGGGTAAATGGCGAATCCAAGAGCCGACCCTCCAACAGTATGGTTAGCACCTTGAAGAATTGGTTGGACAATTCCAAGAGATCACTTTCAACTACCTGCCAAGGGATAAAAATCGCTTCGCCGATGCACTGGCCACCATAGCTTCATTAGTCGAAATGCCCGAAGGGAAAATGGTGAAGCCTTTCAAAATTGCCCGAAGGAACAGTCCGGCGTACTGCAAGAGTATCGAGATCAACGAGGTTCAAACAAACTCTCCGTGGTATTCGGATATCATGAATTTCCTCAAAGATGGCACTTATCCCGAGAATAGCAATAAGAAGTCTTAAGCGGCTCTGCAAAGGCTAGCCTCTCGGTACGTACTGATTGGGGACCGAGTCTACAAAAGGCACCACGACGGGATCAATCTCTTATGCGCCAATGAGGCAGAAGCTCAAGAGATAATGTGTGAAGTGCACGAAGGAGAGTGTGGACCCCACATGAATGGGTTTATTCTAGTCAAGAAGATACTCCGCATTGGTTACTATTGGAGCACTATGGAACGAGACTGTATCGAGAAAGTCAAAAGGTGTGCCAAGTGCCAATTCCATGCTAATCTGCAACATGCTCCACCCTCGCAACTTTACAACATGGTCACACCTTGGCCTTTCTCTTGTTGGGGGATAGACATCATCGGTAAAGTCCATCCTGCCGGAAGCAATGGGCAGTCATTCGTCCTAGTGGCCGTCGACTACTTCACAAAGTGGGTCGAAGCACAAGCCTATCGGACCCTCAACGCCAAGAAAGTGGCCGAATTTGTAAAGATTAATATCATGTGCCGATACGGTGTGCCTCATGAAATCATTTCCGACAATGGCTCTCACTTTGAGAAGGAAATGGATGCACTTTTGGTAGAATACAAGATCACCAAGCACAAGTCATCTCCTTACCGTCCCCAAGCAAATGGCGCGGTTGAAGCAGCAAATAAGACCATCGAGACCATCGTCAAGAAAATGGCCTCAACAGGAAGGGATTGGCCCGAAAAGCTACCATTAGCATTGTGGGGCTACCGCACTTCAATACGGTCAGCAACAGGAGAAACTCCTTATGCATTAGTCTATGGTTCTGAAGCCGTACTCCCAATCGAACTTAAAGTCCCATCTCTACGGGTCCTCCTCGAGAATCAAGTCAACGAGGTCGACTGGATGCAAAGTCGATATGAACAGCTAGCCTTACTCGATGAGAAAAGGCTAAGAGCACTCGAACGCACAAGGGCGTATCAGCAAAGGATGACAAGAGCTTTCAACAAAAAGGTGAAGCCTCGAAACATCAATGTGGGAGATTTGGTCTTAAGACAACATCCTCCTAATGCCATGAATCCCCTGGGGAAATGGGGACCCCGATGGATCGGTCCGTACGTGGTCAAAAAGATACTAAGCGGCGGTGCAGTCCGACTCGTGGATTTAGATGGTGACCAGCTGCCAAAGGAGGTCAACCTCGACGAGCTCAAGAGGTTCTATGCTTAATAAACAAAGACCATAAAAAAAAAGAAAAAAAAATCGCTCGCTAGGTTGAAAACCCGCAAGGGCGGCCTAGGCAAAAATTAGAGCACGTGCGAAAAAAAAGAAGCCCGCTAGATTGAAAACCCGAAAGGGCGGTCTAGGCAAAAAACAGGGTGCACAAAAAAAAAATGGTCTTTGTTTGTTTGAACTACGGAGACCTGAGCCTCCCAACTGGAGTAACGTAGGCAACCTTCGGGTGCGGTCTAAAACATATCAAAAATACCCAATTCACTTCAAATAACAAGATGCAATTTTTATTCATTCAATGAGTTATTCAAGCCATTACAACGGATTTATTGAGCAACAAAAGACATCAAAACATTAAATCCTAAAACAAAGTGGTCTAATTTAATTGCAATCTCTTAGGGTACTAAGAAAAGTCCAATTTTCTCTTAGCCTTCAAAGGACCACCCGATCGTCTCTCAATCCTTTTCTTCTTGGATAACGGAGGAGCACTAATACGCACCAAAACCCTCTGTGTTGCGGCACGTCTCCTAGCATAAAAATCATCCAAAGGAGTACCGAAAGGGTCAGCAAGAATGTTACTCGAATCAGCAGCAGCCTCCCTATATCTCAAAGTGCTGCTAGGCTCAAAACCCTTTCCCAACAACTCGGCACGAAGCACATCGACCCAAGTGATGCCACGGTAAAGGGTGCCAAACAAATAATCCAATTAGCTCTTGGGAAGGAAGACACTCCCCCGATGCAGAGGAGCAAAAGCCCAACGGTTGCGATCATCTCCCCAAGCCGACTGAAGCTCACTCGAGATGTCCGGACCCATGTAAGCAACTAGACGAAGCATTCCGTCCCTCTGAAAATGAATTATCTGTTGGCGACCAAACTGCCGCAGAACCCGCTCTGGCTGGTAAAATGAAGAATCTCTCAAGCCGGGTACAACCACGTGCTGAAAACCAATAGTCCATTCCACAAAAGGACGAAGACCCCAAGAAGGAGGGCACCACTCAATATCGACGGTTACCCGAGAGGCAAAGAATTTCTTCCAACCATCTTCAGATAAATCCCGGATCAACAGCTTCCTCCTATGAACAGCAAAAGGAGACAAATCACCATTCGGGGAATAAATCTTGAAGTGTTCTCAGAGCCATATGGTCAAGAGCAAAGGGCTTCCCCGACACATCTTGTCTGTCCTATGTAACTCATCAAGACCGTGCAACGTCTCCCCTACAATAAGAGGGATTATACTAAATTATTGCTCCTTGGCTTGCAAAATAATCTCAGCCAACTGCGCATCCGCAGTCCCGAAGGGTGTGACAAACAGTACTTCACTAAAGAGACAAGCGGCCATGGCATTCCTCTTGAAAGATTGAACCACCGGATCCTCCGAGTGTAAACTGAAGAACATCGGCAACTCAGTTATGTCAATCACAGTACCGTGCAACATCTTCCTCACGTCTTCAATAGGGAGATTCAGTAACTCAACCCAAGAGTCAATGGCACCACGGTGATATTTAGGGACGGCAATCCGACCGGCCAAAGGCATGCCAAGGATGGCCCCGAAATCATCAACAGTCGGCACCATTTCATTAGCTGAAAAGTTGAAGGTATGGCTATCGCAATCCCAGAAAGCCACGGCAGCTCTCAACAAATCCCAATCCGGCTTCAACGTCCGCAAAGTGAAAAGAATTTGGAACCCGAAGTCTTTAATGAAGGCCTTCTTGGGATGGGTCTTGAAAGAATACATAAAAGTGTCCAAGTCCTTTTCATACCCACTAACAACCTTGGCATCAAGAACAAAAGAATTGGAAGCCATGGAAAATGTTGATCACAGGCAAAGTTGAGCAATAATATGATGTTCAAAAATGGCAAAAAGGAGCTGTGAGAATCAAGTGGTCGAACAGAAGCTGATATTATAGCTGTTGGGGGGTCTTTTGGCCAGCAAATATCAAGCCCGGAATTCCACCTCCCAGACGCTCGGGCCACCCGCCAGCGGTCTGAAATGCGCGCGCGTCCCAAGCCTACAGAGGAAAGCGCGCGCCTCCCAAGTCTAGATCACTTCAGAAAAGGCCTTGTCAGAACTCTCCAGCCTAAATCAAGACACAGCCCCGGTCCTCGGACACCCAGTTGGGCACGCCTTCTTCTGGTCTGCCCTTAAGGCATGTCAAAGATTGAAAGTAGGATAGAAACTCCCACTCAAAAGTAGGCTGTCCTTCTCCAGATTCCGGACTCCCTAAGTTCTGTCACGGGTGCCATACCCCCCTCAAGAGTCAATCTCAACATTTCATCCCCAGCAGGAACATTCTTCTGGTCGCGGTCAACTGTGCCCGCACCCCCACAAGTCAAAAATTCAAGCGTGACTCCAAGTGGCACGTGACTTCAAAGCAATATTTCATCAACGAATTTCACTAACAGATTCATCAACAAAGGTTCACCAACGGACTCTCCAAAGGTTCACTAACGGCCTCCTCAAAGGTTCACTAACGGCCTCTTCAAAGGTTCACTAACGGCCTCTCCAAAGGTTCACCAACGGCCTCTACAAAGGTTCACTAACGGCCTCATTCAAGGGTTCACTAACGGCCTCATCAACGGATTTCACTAACGGATTCGTCCTCAAAGGTTCACTAACGGCCTCCTCAAAGGTTCACTAACGGCCTCTTCACAGGTTCACTAACGGCCTCTTCAAAGGTTCACTAACGGCCTCCCCAAAGGTTCACTAACGGCCTCGTTCAAAGGTTCACTAACGGCCTCATTCAACATATTCAGCCGGCAGGTTCACCTAACGGATCATGCCACCCCCTCTATCAACAAAAGCCGCTCACACAGGGAGCGCACCACTATTTCTCGCAATTTCAAATTCCTGCTTTCATCGAGTCTTTGCTTTTTCTTGGTGACGTCCTCGGCGGGTGTTTTTAACTTTCGTCGACGCGTTTTGCTTTGCAATCCACGTCACCGAGGGGCTCTGTAGACACCCCGCCTTGGACCGCTCACCCCGATTGCACATTTAATCTTGTGTTTCTCCCCATTTTTAAGTGTTTCTCGTTAGTTTCTATCACTTCCGTTAAGTTCCTGACTGACTTCGTTAAGTCCAGGGACTAAACTGAATAACAGGGCTGACTTTCTAGTCCATTCTGTCAAAATCGCCTTCTCTGAGTCGCGCGCCTCCGACAGGAGGATCCAGACGCGCGCGCCTCCCGCCCCCAAAGCAGGAAGCGCGCGCCTCTGGGCGTCGGTTACAGATTTCTGGCCAGGATTCTCTCCTTTGCTCAATTTACAGGATTTTGCCCGGGAAAGATTTCTTGGTGACTGAGTTTTGGCACCAAAAACATCTCTCTTTCACCTATAAACCCCCCCCCCCCTTTACCTCCATTTTCAAGGACCTTGGGCTCTCAATCTTACATTCTCAATAAGACACTAAAATTTCACACTTACAAAGCATTGCCAAAGGATTTCTCCAAAGAATTCATCAAGAAGTGTTTGAAGTCTCTTGAAGTCTAGGTAAAGTTATTTCTTTCCCCTTCTTAACTTCATCTCTTTTCTCTTTCTTTTTGTTTTATCAAAGTGCAATAACCCAAATCATTTTGGGACATGACTCTAATGATCACCTCATCTCATTGAGGTCGGTTAAAGAGTTATCTCCTACATTCCAAACTTTATTTAAAAACCCCTTTTTATGATTTAAAGAAGAAGAAGAAGAAGAACGTTTATCATTCATGTAGATTTTGATCAAGCAAGACCAACTTTAGTTGGGCGAGATGGGTGTTTCGGTACTTCCCATCTCGTAACCTAAACCCCGAACCTCAAAACAAAAAATCCGTGGGCGTGACAGTAATCTCTCCCCAACTGAGGTGGAACGTGTGAGTGGTATCCGACCAGAACTCTCGGCAGACCTGTATCACTGCCGATACCTTCAAGGTATCCTCGATCATATGGATAGCCTTGAAAAAGGGACCGAATCCCATAGCCTCAATCCGAGCACGTAAACCACCTGGACCCTCCGGTAGGGACGCCCACAACTGACCCACAGTCACGGTGGACCCACGAGCCTTGATTCTCTATAGGTAAACACAGCAAAGGTATGTTACTTTTCTAGCAAATTACATTTCATATTTAAATGCATTTATATTCTCTATCAATGAATGAAATCATGATGACATGAAAAATAAAAGAGGCGAAGTCCGAGATTGACCTCTCTCATCTCTGGAAGACCCTTAGACCAATGGTGATCCGAATCGATGTAGAAGTCATAATCGTGATCAAAGGTCGACTTCAAAAGACCGCCCCAAAAATTTTGAGTCGCCGCCCTCGTTCTCAATCCGCCTCGTTGCAACATTTGTGCCGCTTGACAACCCGCATTTAGGTCCATTTCTGAGTTTCCTTCTCCTAAAGGATCCTCGTTTCCTCCCTCTTGGTGCCCGTGCTCCGGTGGCATAAATCCGCCATAGCCCGTAAAACCTCCACCCAGACCAAGCATGTCATCAATCTATTGTCCCGCCATGGCTTCGAATATGCGAAACGGAGTTCTCAAAATCAACAATGGAAGCTTTCTCTCTCTAGATTCACCTTTTCTCTCTCTAGAACTCGAGAATGGAGGAAGAAGAAGGAAGGAAGAAGAAGAAGAAGAAGAATCTGGCGTTGTGACCAAGAATCTGGTCAGACTAGAGACTTGGCCACGCGGCCAAGTTCTCCTTAGGCGATCCCAGCCGTCCGATTTCCCCCTTCGATCAATCCGAGTGAAAGAAGAATCCAGCTAATTAGAAGACTTGTCCACGCGGTCACTTTCGCCTTCTTAGGCAAAATAACCAGTTTACCCCTGTTTGATTCTATGTTTGTTCATTTTAGGTCCCCTTAGCCCATTTTGACCGAAATTCGTTATTTTAGGTTAAGAAAGCCTCCCCAAAATTTCTATTTATTTTAGAGAAGCATCAGGATTACTTAGGCCTTGCCGTCTTCATATCTCGTACATTCAAACCCTTTGTTGCGATTACCGAAACCCAACTGTTTCTACCTCACGCGCACCCCAGCATTTGCTTAGGACCATTGTGGTTGTAGAGACCCATCCATCTTTATATCATGCGTGTTCTAGATCTATCGCGATTTGCAGAAGCCCTACCGTTTCTAATTGTCTATGTTCCGGCAATCGACATTTTTATTTTGGGATTACCTAGACCTTGTTGTCTTTATATCTCGCACCATTTCATGTTCACATCTCCGAACTACGACCGGCTTGATTCCCCCGAGGATATGTAGGAAGCCTGAAAAGGTTCAGCCACCTGACCAACGTGATCATTTCGCATCCCCAGTAGATGTTCCTTCATGAAAATCATCTGCAGCAGATGTTTCCTTTATAACTCGAAGTTATCCCCAGCGGAAGGCGTGATTTCTACCAAAGAATGAATCGTTTGAAATTTCCCCAGTAGATTTGAACTACGTTCGGCTTGATTCCCCCGCGGATACGTAGGTCGCCTACAAAGGTTCAGCCATCTCATTATCTTTCCTTCGTTTTGAAACTCATGTTTCAGAACGGATCCTTGTTTTTATCGTCGACCCCCCATTGCCTTGCAGCAAGCATCGCCGAGGGGCTACTGTTAGTACCCGATCTAAAAATGAGTTTATTAGGGCTTTCCTAAATATACGAGGACTTTATAGGAATTAGAAACCTTGCAAAGACTTGTCCCGGATTCCCAAAATATGACTCAATATTCTAGAATGTACGAAAAATGGCCAAAATAGGGTTTCCTTATCTCAGATAAAACCCTAGCTTGAAAATTACGTCAGCCAGGAATCATGGCCACGCGGACACTTCCATCCTTGGCCACACGGCCAACTTCGACCATGGCCAGAGGGCCATGTTCAACCCAGAGAATCTCAGCCATCAGATCTCTCAATCAGTTTACTATATAAAGACCTCCCTTGCCTCATGATTCCGGATCCGAATTTTAGTCAATCATCCGAGTTTTGATCAATCTTAAGCTCCCTAAGTGACGAAATACTCTCTTATCTAGGCATTCAAGCATCCAAGAACACTCTCGAAGTTCCTAAGAAGATCCAAGTTTATTTCTTTCCAACATACGTAAGTTTTCTAACTTTTGCTTCATGTTCTTGCCATGTTCTTTGTGTAGATCCATAATATTCATGTTCTTAGCATGTTTATTCATATGTTCTTCATGACATTCATATGTTCATAATATGTTCTTCGCATGTTCTTCATGTTCGTATATTAAAACCTTATTTATGCTAGATTTAGGGTTGCGATCTTCATGTTAACATGTTATTTCATAGCCAATGATGATCTAAGGTTCATCAACCCGAACATGATCTAGGAACTATTTCTAAACCCTAATCTTTAGGTAATTCCCCCATCATTATGCATGATCCTGATTCTCATACCTATTCTAAATTCTTCTCGAACTACACTGACCTGAGCTTCTCATATTGAGAGGAACGTAGGCAATCTTCGGATCCGGTCTCAAACAAATTACACACAACATACACCGCATCATGATAGAAAGACCGATCATTCGGGCGATAGGAATGATAACGCTTAATATTCTTCTCTTGTCGTAATTTGACCCCCGAACCCATTAACATGCTTTTTCTCAATGTTTTGGCTATAATTAAAATGGCGTGGAGATTCTTATATTGGTAATGTTGCTATGAATATTTCCCTTTATTATTAATGATTATTGCAAGATACTTCCCATTCGTCGCTTCATCGGAAAGGGGTATTCACAACATGGCAACAGAAACAGAAGCTTTTAGGATGGGCTTGAAGAAGGACTCACCATTCTATGAGGATCTAGTTATGAATCCATACAAGAGAATGGAAGATGTGCGCAATAGAGAAACAAGGTTCATCCGGCTGGAAGAGGGCAAAGCACAGCAGACTAAGGATTCTGGCAAGGCGTCGACATATGACAAACCGGAAAGAACGACAGAAATGTCTCACCAGAAGCAGAGCAACAGATCCAGGCCATACAATAGAAATGATTCTAACAAGATTCATTATGTGGAATATGATGACCACGATGAGGTGACTGTCCTAAAATTAAGGATTACTATTTTTCTGTCAATGTTTCAGGTATCCTATATGCAATGAGCAACCTTGGAGACAAAGTAAGATGGCCAAGGAAGAATGACAAACCATCTACTTGGAAGGACAAATCCAAATGGTGTGCTTACCATGAAGATTTTGGGCACCTTACAGAAGACTGCATCGCCTTAAGGAAGGAGCTGAGCTACTTATTATCAAAGGGATATCTTAAGGAAATCCTAAGTCACCGGAAGAACAAGTCAGAAAGAAAAGAGAACATTCCAGAGAGACCACCTTCTCCTCCACCTGTAACTAAGGTAATCCAATTTATTAGTGGTGGTTCTGATATTTGTGCTACTTCTTATTCTGCAGCTAAAAGACATGCACACGAGTCCAAGGATGAAAAGCCTAAAAGAAAAGACAGAACTTCCCAGCTAACTTCCCTGCATGCCATCTCCTTCGAAGAAGACGACAGGGACAATGTCTTGGATCCATATCATGATTCACTGGTCATTGCCCTCCAGATATCAAATTATAAAGTCAGAAGGATCTTGGTAGATGGGGGCAGCTCTGTGAATCTCATCACCGTTGCAGCCTTGAAAGAGATGAATATTCCAATGACAGAGGTGGTCAAGAACACTTCAGTACTAGTGGGTTTCAGTGGCGAAACAAAGGATACGGCAGGAGAGATCAAACTCCCAGTATATGTTGAAGGCGTAAACTCCATGGAAAGATTTTGTGTGATAGACTATGCGACCAGCTACAATGTGATCCTGTGCAGGCCTTGGATCCACTCTATGAAGGCAGTTCCATCAACATACCATCAATGTGTAAAGATGTCAATGCCATAGGGAGTTGTCAAGATTTACAGTGACCAGCAGACGGCGAAGGATTGTTACATGACGTCTATGAAGGCAACGTCATCCACTCGGCAAGCATAGCAATTAAAGAAGAAGGAACGTTAGGTCTTGGAAGCAAGGGAGCATGAGGTGAAATAAATACTCTTGGATCCCTCTAATCCAGACTTGAAGGTGCTAATTGGCCAAGATGTACTAGCAGAGTTTGAAGAAGAATTAATCAATCTCTTAAGAGAAAGGGTCAAAAGAATTGCATGGAAACATGGGGACATAACAGGGATTAGTAAAGACGTCATAACTCATAAGCTTAACATAGATACTTCCTTCAAGCCAGTGCGACAGAAAAGAAGAAAGTTTGCTCAAGAGAGGAATCAGATTATCCAGGAAGAAGTTGACAGGCTGCAGAAAGCAAAGATGACCAGGGAAGCAGAATATCTGAAATGGTTGGCTAATGTTGTTGTGGTGGAGAAAAGGAACGGTAAATGGAGAGTTTGTGTCGACTTCACGGATCTGAACAAAGCATGCCCTAAGGACCCCTTTCCTCTTCCACACATTGACACCTTGGTAGATAGTACATCAGGGCATGAGATCTTGACATTCATGGATGCATCCTCAGGATTTCAGCAGATTCAGCTGGAGCCATCTGACCAAGAAGACACCGCCTTTATTACACCCACAGGTATATATTGTTATATTGCTATGCCATTTGGACTAAGAAATGCAGGTGCAACGTACCAGAAGCTTGTCAAAATGATGTTCAAGGACCATATTGGAGACACCATGGAGGTCTACATCGATGATATGGTAGTCAAGTAAAAGAAAGCAGAAAACCATGTCCGAGATCTTACTCAAGCATTTGATATCCTGGATGCATTCAATATGAAGCTGAATCCAACAAAGTACAACTTCGGCATGAGGTTTGGAAAATTTCTAGGCTATATGGTGACATAAAGAGGGATAGAAGCAAGTACAGAACAGATAAGAGAAATCATCAACCTAACGTCGCCTCAGACTGTTAAAGATGTTCAAAGATTGACAGGAAAGGTAGCAGCCCTCAACAGATTTATTTCAAAATCCTTAGAAAGATGCAAGCCATTTTACGATATCTTGAAGAAGAATAGCAGATTCGAGTGGACAGAACTACATGAGAAGGCATTTCAGGAATTGAAACAGTACCTATCAACATCTCCATTGCTGGCCAGATTACAAGAAGGCGAACCCCTATATGCATATTTGGTCGTCTCAGAAGCAGCTGTTAGTGCAGTCCTTGTACGAGAACAAGATGGTAACCAACATCCAATATACTATGTAAGTAAAACTCTTTTAGATGCGGAAATCAGGTACTCCCATCTAGAAAAGTTAATTTTAGCTTTGATTACTGCATCAGTTAAACTAAGGCATTATTTTGAAACTCATGTTATTTATATTCGTACTAATTATCCAATTAAGAATGTTATGAGAAAGCCAGAGATGTCTGGAAGGATGGCAAAGTGGTCCATCCAGCTGAGCACGTATGATATCAGATATGAACCAAGAACAGCAATAAATCACAGGCACTTGCAGACTTTGTGGCAGACTTCAGTCCAAGTATGCAGCCCGAAGTAGAACTTGAGGTTCAACAGCTTTAAGGTGACGACATCCTTAAGTGGACACTATTCACAGATGGCGTATCCAACATGAGAGGAACAGGTCTGGGTATTGTCTTGAAATCACCACAAGGGGACATCATACCCCAGGCCATAAGTTGTGATTTTAAAGCCACCAACAATGAAGCAGAATACGAGGCCTTGATTGCAGGATTAACTGTTGCCCTAGACCTCAATGTCAAGGCGATTTAGGTATACTATGATTCATTATTATTGGTTAACCATTTCAATGGTTCCTATGCAGCTAAGAATGCCAAGATGATGTCATACTTGGGGATCGTGAAAATCCTAGCAAGCAAATTCCAAAGCTTTTCCTTAGAACAGGTACCTAGAGAAGAAAATTCTCAAGCAGATGCCCTTGCTAACTTAGGATCAGCCTTCAAAAGCGCATCTCAAACCAATATACCAATCATTCATGTCAACATTCCTGCTCTGGAAAAGTTAGAGCTTTTCAGGATAGATGACGACATCCAAGAGAATCAAGACAGTCAGACAGAAACTTCATGGACCATTCCTATCATCAAGTACCTTCAAGATGGCACCATCCCAACTGATGATAAGAGTGCTAGGTCATTCAGGGTAAGAAATCCAAGATATCTGTTAATAGATAATGTGCTGTTTAAGAAATCTTTTGCAGGTCTGTATTTAAGATGTCTAGAATTTGTTAAAGCTAAAGAAGTTTTTAAAGAGCTGCATGAAGGAATTTGTGGTAATCATTCTGGGGGCAGAAGCTTATACACCAAAGATCTAAGGATGGGCTAGTTTTGGCCTACAATGCGTCAAGATGCCACTGAATATGCCGAGAAATGTGATTCATGTCAGAAGCATGGTGACATCCTGCACCAACCAGCAGAATTGCTTCATCCCATTCTTTCTCCCCAGCCATTTGTGATATGGGGAATGGACATTGTGGGTAAATTGCGTAAGGCACCAGGAGGGAAGGTATTCATGCTTGCAATGACAGACTACTTTTCCAAGTGAGTAGAAGCAGAAGCATACGTCCAAGTCCCATTCGTCTTATGGGCGGACAGGACTACACCCAAGAATGCAACAGGTCAAACACCATATTCCCTGGTATTTGGAGCAGAAGCTGTCATCCCTGCAGAAGTTATCATCCCTACGGCAAGATATGGATTACTAACATCAGAACAGAACGATGCCATCCTAGCCCACGATCTGGATACCATTGAAGATCTAAGGGACCTAGCCAAAATCAGAATGGTGTCATATCAGCAGAGTATTGTGCGCTCATACAACAAGAACGTCAGGCTAAGGAAATTTCAAGTTGGTGACTTGGTGTTACGCAAGGTTTTTCAAAACACAAGAGAACTCAATGCTGGAAAATTGGCTCCAAAATGGGAAGGTCCATACTTGATAGATGCAGAAGCAGGAAAAGACTCATATTGGCTTTCTACCCCAGACAGTGTCAGGATCCCAAGAAGTTGGAATGCAATTCATCTCAAAACCTACTTTATGTAAGTTGTAATGTGTCCATTTAATTCAAGAAATCAGGTATGAATTTATTTTGCTTTATTTACCTTATGTCATTTCAAATTTGATTATATTTTTTGAATCATTACTGACGTAAGCATCGGAGGGGCGTTAGCTAAGCTAACACCCATCTCTAACGTGTTTTCTGTCTTGCAAGGAAACAAACAATTCTTTTTAAGTCAAGACAATCAATATGCATGATCAAGATGATGATCAAGATGTTGACATCTTATTAGAAGATGACATTTAATAAAGCTCAGGTATGAATCTACCTTTATTTTATGAATAATTTTCATTCTTTAAACAAATTACATTTCCCAAATTTTTTTATAAGTTTCTCAATAAAAGATGATACCACTTGAATTATCATAAAATACTAGTGTCTCATTGTTTTGCAAGATTTTAACACTTTTTTACTAAGATTTTTGAAAATTCAATAATAATTTTAAGATTGGCCATCTCACCCTAAGTCTAAGGTATCTGAATCCCTTCAAAGGTTTAAAGAAATTACTTTATTTCGTCTCTATTAAGGTTTATACACCTTCGTCTGGAGTGCACGACATTAGTATTGATTAAGGTGTGGAATGGGCACGTATGTTTATATGTACGCACCCCCCATTTCCACTTAGTCAAATACTGATCTAAAGTTATGATCAATTTGTTATAACATTTACATGTTTTCTAAGGAAAAAGGTTAATTGGCATAACATGCCAACCAAAGTTGAGCAAAGAATATGAACATCCTACGCAAGAAGGCAACACAACTGGAATACCCAAAACCCATTTCATTCAAAGCCTACTTGTTACTTAAGTCAAATTTTGTCCAAGAAACCATAAGGAACTTAGAGTGTGGAACCAACCCCACACTCTGAAAAAACAAATTGTTTTCGGCCCTTATGGACCTTTACATCACCAAATTAAAAAAAAAATTAAGTTGTTTGAATTACAACCGCCTCGGGACACAGCCCATACAAACCTTGTTCAGAAAAACTTAAAACCATTTCATTTGGCTTCCGCCGCTGGAGTCATGCTTCCACCACCCTCTTGCATGTTGACGTCCTTAGTACCAGATGACACCTATCCCTCATCTTTAGCTTTGCCCGAAAACTTCTGGAGTCCAGCTCGGAGGTGATCCAAATTCCAGTTAACATGTTGACCGCTCGGATATTCCTCAACCATTCTGATTTGGAGCTGCACCATGCTTCTAGCTGCAGATTTCTTCAGAGCAAGCTTGACATGCTCAATTTCCTGTAAGTGAGCATCCTCCCTCTCACTCTGTTGCTCCATTAAATCTGAGATCTCCTTGGTAAGGGCATCATTTTTATTCTCCCATTCTTTCTTATTGTATGCTAACTCTGCCTTTGCAATCTTAAGTTTATCCTCCGCTTCTTCAACTTTGGACTCCATGTGTCCAAAAGCCTAAAAAAAATTAATCTGATTAGAATCAATAAATTCAGATTTATCAACCCTATCCACAAATATCTTACCCCAGATGTCATCGCCATAAACTTTCTCTTAACCTCTGCCACACCAAGACCCTCAATGGCATCCACCTCTATAGCATCCTTCATCACAACTTTTCTTTTCTTAAGCCTTGATCCCACAGATTGGACCTTATCCTTCTTTGGACCAGCAGGAGGCTTGCCCTCAATCTTAACAGGAACATTCCCCATCATCTGATCAAACTCTTCAAAGTTGAAATCTGGCCCAGAAATAGCAGGTTTTGAGACTAGTACAGAGAAAATTCAGGTTAGTAAAAGCACTGGATGATCAAGTCAGAAATATTTAGTCAGAACCGTTTACCTGTTGACATCTTAACTGATGAAGATGCTTTGCTGAAAGAGATAAGTTCTTGATTATGGACACATAGAGAGCCTATTCCTGAAGATTGAAAAGACCTCTCCTCTAGAGAAATCTTCAAAAGATCCTGTAACTTTTTCTCTGAATCAGGTGCCGAAGGAAAGAGTTCTCCCCACTTTATCTCTGCAAAATTCAAGAAGCAATTTCAAATTAAGTCAGAAGGAGAAGTGAAAATAAAATAGCCAAAGGAAAATACCTTCTCTCTTCCACTTTATAGCCAAACCTTCACCACCCTCAAGGGACTCCTACCTCCCAAAAAAATACCTAAGTTTCCAACCCCTATCATTTACAGAAATCTTTGAAAACAGGGTCTCAAATCCAGTTTTTGTTTTGAGAAGATATCTTTTGGACCCAAAAGTCTGAAGGTCGTACACATAGGCTAGTTCCCTTAAACCTATATTCAAGCCATGTTCTCGGTTCACCCTCAAAACCACAGCAAAGATTCTCCAGACCATGGGCATTAATTGGATGACGGCAAGACCAGTCGCTCTTAAGAAATCATCTACCAAAGGGGGAAAGGGAAAAGTGAACCTAGGGTAAATGGGTACTCATAGAAACAAACCCAGTGTTTTGAGGTGAAATCAGCCTTAACTAAAACATCAAAAGCATGAAATTGAATTTTTTTGGGAAAACACTTCTTTACAGACTCGATCAATTCGTCATTGAAGACGCAGACCTCTTCATCGGGTTTCGAAATCAAACCCTCACATTCTAAGTCACTCGACTCATCAACTACCTCTTGACGATGAACATTTTTTAGCGTACCAATGCTCTTGGCTAGGGTTGAGACCCACTTTTTTCTCCCCATGATTAAGCAAGAAAAATTGAGAAAAGAAAGAGAAAGAAGAATTACCTGCAGAGCGCCGGCTTGAGAGAGAAAAGGGATAATGATGAAGCAGGAAGGGACGTATGTTATAAATCAAACTGCCCACTCTCCTAGAAACTCTCATTACACTCCTAACTGCATTGGAACTCTAAAGAACCATCAAGTCAATTAACTCCCTCCGACCCACTACAAAAGGCGCTTCCATAGAAAACTTTTATTTTTAAGTTTGAAAAATAAAGTTTTGGGGGCAATTGTTATGGGTAAAATTCACACGACAACATCTTCAAAGATAGTCCCATCCTGACAACTATAATGCTGCAAATAATTAATTAATTTATTATGTTATTAATATCTTTTTAACAGATAACAGTTATTACTAACGTGATAAATGAGGACTCATGGAGACCCTTATCAATGGCAAACAGAGACTCGGTCACAAAGGAGATAGAGCCCGAATTTCTAGCTTAGTTGGTTAGGGTAGATTATCTTTATCTTTTTCTTTTTATTTAAGCAAGGCTATGAGGCGGGACAACACACACAACTCACGCACTCTCTACTGTATTCCGCCATAGCTTCCATTGTAACATCAAGAATTCTCAATACAAACGTTTAAGGGTGGTAGGTGCTCAGAAACACCTCCCGAGGTTTTGTGCCGGCGAGATTGTTTTCTTAAGGGCTTTCCTCGTATACATCATTGTGCCATTGTTATCTTCATTTAAACATTTATATTCCATAGCACTCTCCTTTCAATCCAAAGACTAAACACTTTTCGCTTAATTTAGTTCTTATTGTTTTTTTCACTAAAACAAACCGTAGACCCAAGAAGCTCGTACAATGTCCCCACCTTATTTCCCTTTAAAGCCACTAAGTCACCTTTGATAGCCGATAGTTCACCATTCGCAATGGTTAAGCTATACCCAAGACTATCCAAGGTGCCTAGAGAAATCAGGTTTTTCTTCAATTCAGGAACATATCTGACATTCTGCAGTTTCCTCACTACTCCATCAAACATCTTACTTTTAATAGTCCCAATACCAACAACCTTGCATGCAGCGTTATTACCCATCAAGACTACTCCACCTGCAGCAGCCTTATAAGAACAAAACCATACTCTGTTGGGACTAATATGATAAGAACAACCCGAATCCAAAATCCAATTATCACGAATTTTGGTACCCGAATCACAAGCAGTATGTGCATCATTGTCACTGTCATCACTAGTGTTATCAAACACCACTCCAGCTTCACCCTTCTTAGCGGTTGTATTATCATCCACTGATGTAGCGTGATGCTACAAGAAGAGTAAATTCTATGACGACTTTAAACAATCGTCGTAGAATCGCAGCGGAAATCAACACCTAAGAAAACCACAATGGAATTCTTGAAATAAAACAGAAGAATTTCAAAGAAATCTTCAACAAGCCAATAAGGCCACAATGGAGAAAAACTTGTTTTACACTCCTTTTAATGTAAAACATGGTTTCATCCTTTAATGTAAAGTAGAATTTCTTAATGTAAAATAAGTTTTACACATTTCTTAGTGTAAAACATGTTTTTTATAAGAGTGATTCATACTTTTGATGTAAATGACTATTTTTATTTTTTTATTCACTAAGTTAAATGAAAAAAAAGAGCAATTTTCAATAGGTTTCTTGGGATACACTACTTAGATTAAAAATTTGAGAAAAATTAGACTCAAAAGAAGAGAAGAGAAGAGATACACACAAAGTCAATTGTCGAAGGGGATGGTGATAACACCCAAGCACAACAACAACCCAACCCCTCTGCCAGCCATAATCGTCTCTGAATTCTGATTTCCGCTAAGTTTGATGGTGATTCATGCACCTACCAAACCCAACATTGCTGCCATTCAATGATGAAGAAAGGGGTTACTGTACTGGCTATATATGGAGAAAAAGATGGGTTGCCATTCAATGATGAAGAAGAAAGGGGTCGACACGCGGTTTGTCTTAGAGGGAGGAGAGGACGTTTGATTGTACCCAACTGATATCCACCCTCCGTGCCTTAGGAATTCTTGCCCCATATTGACCTTACTGCCTGAATTCCAAATTTAGCCAATATTTTTGTCCAAAACCCCATGACTTTTTTCACTGTTAACCCGTGAAACTTTCTGTCAAAGAAATTTCTTTTCTTTTCTTGTGCTCACAACTATCCGTGGTCATGACTCATGATTCTGTTCACTGTCATCCCACCCATGTAACATCCTAGAATATTTTTTTCTCATCTTTTTCCCTTTGAATCTCAATCCAAATTTGACCGATCCACCTCCTTCTTTTATGTGCACAATTTACCCACAAACATCAAAATAAATTTATCTAAGATTGATGTGCACCTTTGTTGCATGACTCATGGTGACTCACTTTTGAAAATGTTTTTGCCATTATAAAGTAACTTCGAGAACTCTTGAAAGCATCATTTTTCAACTCCTGTAACTCTTGCAATTGAAGTTTGCGATGTTCACCATTTGCATTCACTTCCATATTGCCACGATTATGAGTCAAGGAAACCTTTGATAATTCTGCAATGTAAAACACTTTCTCAACATGAGACACAACCTTGCGATCATGAGAATCTTGTAAATCATCAAAAATATTGAAACAAGTAATCTCCCCTTCAAATTCCATCAATCTTTGTTCTTGCGGTTTTCATGAATGGCCTTCCTAAAAGAATTCGAGACGAAAATGGAGAATCATCATCACCCTTATCTAAGACATAAAAATCTGCGGGAAAGACAAGTCCATTAAACTGCACTAAAACATCTTCAAGAACGCCTTTAGGATAAGCGTTAGAACGATCGGCTAACTGAATAACAACGTTAGTACTTTTCCAAGGACCTAGATCAATAGCTTTATAAGTTGAAAGTGGAATTACATTAATTGAAGTTCCTAAGTCTAGAATTGCCTTCTTGCACTTCTTGTTACCAATTCTACAAGGAATTGTAAAGCTACCTGGATTTTTGCATTTTTTAGGCAATTTCCTTTGTTGTAACACAACCGAAACATTTTCACCAACACTAATCTTCGCATTACCTTTCAATTTTCGCTTGTTAGTGCACAACTCTTTCAAATATTTTGCATAACGAGGTACTTGCTTTATGGCATCAAGAAGTGGAATGTTCAATTGCAGTTTGCGAAAAACATCAATGATGTCTTTATCCTTGTCCCCCTTTTTGTTCTTCTCTAACCTTCTTGGAAATGGAGCAACAACATCATTAGAAGAAACATTTGAATCTAGTTTTGTGTGTACCTTTGGAGTTGGCACCGCTTCTTCCTCTTTCTCGTGATCTTCTTCCATAATTCTCTCATTATTCTTTGTATCTTCCAATTTCTTTCCACTCCTTAAAGTTATGGTACTTACATTTTTGCTCGGGTTCCTCTCTGGTTGACTAGGTAGCCTTGTTGAAACTTGGATCATACTTCACTTGTTGTCCCAAAAAACCACCTACAACATTCACTTGTTCATCTTGAAGAGTTGGACACATATCCGTCGAATGTCTTACTCTTGAACAAATCCCACATGCTTGCTCTTTAATTTTCCCCGCCACTACCTGTTCCACCAAAGTAGTAAGATTAGAAACTTGTTGTTCTAACTTTGAAATGTTTACCTCTTTGGCATGTTGTGTTAATGGAACATTATTCCGAGTGCCACTATGTTGAGAATTAACGGCCATTTTAGAAATCAATATTTGTGCTTCCTCCAGAGTTTTGTCAACCAATGCGCCTCCGCTTGCGGCATCAATCATGTTCATGTCCATGAGTGTTAGTCCTTCATAAAAATATTGAATCAACAATTTTTCACTTATTTGATGATTAAGACAACTATTGACAAGTTTTTTTAAATCTTTCCCAATACTCAAAAAGAGACTCTCATACATCTTGTAATATGCTACATATTTCTTTTCGAATATTTGTAGTGCGGGATGCGGGAAAGTAATTTTCAAGAAAATCTTGTTGCATCTCTTCCCATGAATTAATAGATCCGGCCGGTAAATCATACAACCATTCTTTTTCCGAATCGGTTAAAGCAAAAGGGAATTCCTTAAGCTTAAATTGATCAAGCGGGACATCTCCCGGCTTCATTCCTGAACATGTTATGTGGAATTCTTTCAAAAATGTGTTTGGATTGGTGTAACCCAAACCAAGTGAACTATTATCTCAAAAACCTGTGAAAGTGGGAAGTGTACGAATTAGTCCTAGTCTTATATCAAAATTATTACCGTCTTGAGGATAATTGATACAAAGAAAGTTTGGCTCAAAAGTGGGACACGCTAGCTCCTTGAGAGTTAGAGCCATTGGTACTATTTGTAATTCCACCGATTCTTCTACTTCAACTTCCAATTCGTCCTCCGAAGATGAACTACCTGTCGAGGGTAATGGAACGTACTTTGCCCTCTCCGACTAGCGATTGGAGAAGTTGAAGACGGGTCAACAGCAATGTTCAATAGACTCCTATGTTCTGCAACAAAATCTTTGAGTCTTTGATGTTTGTTAGTATCTTTATTTAACATACAAAAGCATGCAAAATAACAGATACACAAAAAACAAAAGAAATAATAAGATCAAAATTAGCCAAATCCCCGGCAACGGCGCCAAAAAATTGGTGAGGTTGTCGTAGCCAACCAAATTTAGAACCTTACTTGGGTTTCAAATAAATATGTAGTAGTGAAAGTAAGGGTCGATCCCATAGAGAAATGGCTTTTTGATCTTATATAACTTTTTCTTTATTAGAAACCCCTTGTTTTTGTGAAGAACTTAAGAAAATAAAAATCTAAAACTTAAGAAAAAGTATGATACTAATTTAAACTAATAAAAACGATTGTTAAGATTTTGGAGAAAAATATGATATGAATATGGCCGAGGATATGTGTGTTTCATGGGAAAATCAATCGATCATGAAATTCGAAATATTTTCATTCTCATTGCACAAAGTGATAACCAGGATACTTGGATACAGTCTCACAAGCACCTATTTTTGTTCTCTCATATAGGCTAGTCCTCAAGCAGCTCGCAGAAAATCCCTTTACCAAGTCTAAAATCTAGACTCAAACTACCGGTAACATTAAGCACTAGGAACAGTTATCTAAGGCCACAATTACGGGAAGCCCGGATTGTGCGAACCTTAAGAATGGAAAACATGAACCTACGAGGATTCACTTGCTACGAATAATTGCAAAGAGGAATTACGGATTACTTTCACAATTTTAGCAATTAAACTAGTGAAAATCCCTAAGTTGGCCAGACATTAGAAATCTCTTCTAATTTAAAGTCAATAAAAACAATTTTACATTCAACTTTAGCAACGAAAATGATATTTCAAATAAAAGACCAAGAATTCTCACAAGCGATTTTCCCAAATTTTCTAATATCCTTTAGCCCTAAATTTAGCTATTCATAATAAAAACTAGGGCAAATTGCATATTGGTGACCTGAGTTTGTTTCATGTGTGCAATCCCCAACCCGAGTTTTTAATTGTTGCAATCAGGCACCTAAGTTTGTCAAATTTTTGCAATGTAGTGAATAAAATAACATTTTGTTAATTTTTTGACGGACCCAAACACATGTGCTTCGCACATGACCTCTGAGAAGGGCAATCTTGTCAATTACTAGAGGCTGTGCAAGGCAAGTGTTTACTGAGGGGGTCAACTGCAATTTGTTTAAAATAAAAGGAAGAATAAAAAAAATCACCCATCTATTACACCCTAGCACCACCACCATCACCATCCTCACCATCACTACCACCGTCTCTCCCAATTTCCCAACCCCAAATCTCCATTCACAACCCCAACAAAGCCATTTAGTCTCATTCACCTTCTAACTCTCTCCATTCTCAAACCCAAACAACCTCAAATTTTGATTTGATTTCAAAATCATATCTGGAAAGAAAGAGAGAAGGAGTCAATCTAAAGATTTCAAACCCAGATCTGACGGAAAAGATGGCGTCTCCGGCGAAAATGGTAAAGGATGGTTTATGGATTCTAAGTTTCTGAGTTTGCTTCTTTCTTTCTTTCTTTCTTTTTTTTTTTTACGCATAGTTTCTGAATTTGATTTCTAAGATAGAATGAGGCGGATCTGGTTGGGGTAGATTATAGAGTAAGGGTGGTGGGTGAAGGGGACCACGACCACGCCGATCGGCCGGAAAAAATGGCGTCGCCGGCGAAAATGGGAAAGGATGGTTTCTGGGTTCTTTTTTTTTTTTTTTTTTTTTTTCTGAATTTGATTTCTCAAATAGAATGAGGCGGATCTGGTTGGGGTAGATATATAGAGTATGGGTGGTGCGTGAAGGGGAACAAGACCACGCCAATCGGCCGGAAAAAATGGCGTCGCCGGCGAAAATGGGAAAGTATGGTTTCTGGGTTCTAATTTATGAGTTTTTTTGTTTATTTTTGAAGCATAGTATCTGAGTTTGTTGGGATGGTTCAAAGATCGACAAAAAATATGATAGATTTGCCCTTTAAAAATGTCACGTGCGATGCACATGGCAACATGTCCCAAAAAATTAACAAAATGTTAGTTTATTCACCACATTGCAAAAATTTGACAAACTTAGGTGCCTGATTGCAACAATTAAAAACTCGGGTTGGGGATTGCAAACATGAAACAAACTCAGTCACCAATATGCAATTTTCCCTAAAAACTAAGAAACCCAATGATATTTTAATCATGAAAAAATAATATAAGAAAATAAAAAAAAGGGAATTAACAACTAAAGATGAAGACTTTTATTAAAATATCAAAGAAATGACAAGAAGAAAAGTAGAAATACATGTAGAGTTGAGGCTCTCCAAAATGCTCCTACAATCTTCTCCTCAAAAGCTAAACACGTGAAATGAAAATGTTGTGATGATGATTATGATGCAAAAATGATTTCCCTAACTCCTATATATACTAATTAGAGGGATTAATGTTCATTGAATCCCATAAGTGTTACAAAAAATAAGTTCATGCCAAGAAACTCAAAATTCAGTTTCATTAAAAAGCTCTAGAAAAATCTAGAAATCATTCGTCCATGGCCATGAAATGACTCACTGCTGAGCTGTGAAGTGTGCTGAAATTTTCTTCTTTTCAAACTTTATTCTCCAATCTTTTGGAACCATGATCTAAATTATGGGCGGGACATGGAGTAGGTTGTCCATTGATGCACAAATCTTCCATCAGAGCTCTTAAAATAATGCCCCAAATGCTTGAAACATTGAACTTCATTCCATTTATTGAAAATGACACAAAAATATGCACAAAACCATTTCAAAGTAGTCATCAAATTCTAATGAAGAAAATATGCTTATCAAACATGAAAATTATCATCAATTGCCTAAAATGGTATAAATTATACTCAAAACTATTATGAACTTAGCATTTTGCAAGATTTTGATGTCTCCTCCCCAAGTTAGAATATGTTTTCACCCTAGTATATAAAAGAAACACTAATTGATACACGCCTATTTCTAGCATTCAAGGATTGTAATCAAGATTCAAGGTTTTTATTATGTCAACATAAATGAACTTTTATCAAGAAGGTGTTCTTGATATTCATTCGCGTGTGGATATTCATAGAGGTTGATTCCTTTATCATCTTCAAGTTCGTGTTCCTGCGATCGTGATTTGAAGAACGTGTAGAGGAGATTCAAATCTAGAAGACAAAGATTCAAAGATCCAAAAATTTTAAAGCATCATTACGGTTAGTATTCTAAATTCATCCTACTATTAATTTAATCATCTTGAATGGATCTAGGATTATGGGTTTATTTTCTGATGCGCATGATTTCTCAAAACCCAACATCAATATTATCAAACTGATTCTCCTTATTATTGATTATATGTTTGTAAAATAAAGGACGGACACCAATTAAAGTTCTCGTGCAATTAAAAGTGTGAGTGTTAGTAATCGAATAGGAAAAACTTTTATTTTGGTCACTCAATTATACCTAATTTTCAGTGTAGTCATTACTGTTACTATCATTTTTGGAATATCTTAACCAACTACCATCTTTTTGAAATGTAATCACTTTGTCGGTTGAGCCGTCAACAGATGTTGGTCACATGCTATTACGTGACTAATGTAACGCCCATCCTAATTCCTGTTAAATTCTTGACTTGCATATTTATATGCTATTATATTTGAGTTAATTATTTAACTAATTGAGCAAGTTTAGGTCCTAATTGTTCAAGTTGAAACATTAGGGTCATTTGTGAAAATTAAAGTTTAGGGGCTAAAATGCTCAAATTGAAACTTGAAGGGCCTTTTTGTTAAAAGTGAAACTTGAGGGGCTTAATTGCAAATTTTTGAAAGTTTATAAGGATAACCTTGGGTTGCCTCTTCCTCAGATCAAGGCTTCCCCAAAATTGTTTCTCTCGTACTTTCTCTCTGTCTCAGAAGAAAGTTAGGGTTTACCCTATTCTCGATCCCTCTTGCTTAATTATGCCTCTGTTCGAAAATCTGACTTAGCATAAATGATCAGGGCGGTGAGTAGAGCATTTCCTGCCGAACAGAAATTAGTTTGGGTGAATTTCATTTCGGAGTAGGTAAGTCACTAGCTCCCCATTGCTTGTAATAACATGCATATATGTTATTCTTGGTACTTGTGCTTGTTAATTTCGTGATTAGAATGAGTTTTGTGATACTTGTAAATTTGGTACAAGGGGAGTATCATTATGGCTTGGATAATGAAAGGAAGCATCCTTACATGAACCTAAATTGGTTTGTAAGTGTTAAAGAAAATTATACTCCTATTCGTGAGACGGTGAAATATTAACTTGATTAAATGTTTATACAAGTATATTAAAAAAATTATACTTATACTTGTGGGACGGTGAAGTGAATGAAAGTATCCCTAAATGAGTATATTAGTATATTAGAAAATTATACTTATACTTTTGGGACGGTGAAATATTTAAATGGAATAAAAGAAAATTATCCTATTATTTGTGGGACGATGAAAAAAATGAAATAAACTTGAAAGAAATGTTTTGAACTTGTTTGTATGTCCTGGGTATTGCGTAAGTATTAGTAAAAGTATACTCCTATGCTTGGGACGGAGAAGTCTTAAGCCTAGAAAGAAATTGGGTTTTGCTGGAAATGGTAGCGAGCGCCAGCCTGGTATGTGGCGAGCACCCGCCTGATAGCCTTAGGAGCGCCCGCTTGGTCAGTTGCCGAGCGCCCGCTTACCTCGTGTTTCATGACCAAAATCCCTGTTGACCTGGAGCGCCCGCTTGGTCCTTGCCGAGCGCCCGCCTGGTCAGTTGTCGAGCGCCCGCCCGGTCCCCTGTTTTTACAAAAGTGTTTTAAATCCCAAATGAAATGTAACCTTACCCCTCCTAAGGCATAGAGCCTTAGTATAAGATGTTCTAGCAAGTGTATATGTGCCTTTTGGGGCATTAGAACTTGGTCTTGAACATGAGTACTCATAGAATTAAAATGAGAACTTGAGCCTAAGAGTAAGAACTCTTTTATATGTCTTGAAAGTGCTAAGAACAAGCACTAATGTGTTATATGTGTCTTGAAATCAATGTTTGTGTACCTTTTAGGGCACTAGAACA
Source organism: Campanula takesimana (assembly GCA_026119855.1). Taxonomy (NCBI): domain Eukaryota; kingdom Viridiplantae; phylum Streptophyta; class Magnoliopsida; order Asterales; family Campanulaceae; genus Campanula; species Campanula takesimana. Next base: position 456,050 of record JAOWBW010000099.1, read on the forward strand.
ATGTCTTGAGCTTGAATATCCTAGGAATAAGATCATGAATTGTAAGTATAAGATATGTAACTCTTTTACTTAGCTTGAACTTGAAGTATAAGACAATTAAATCTTGTACATGACTTGAATATCCAAAGATTGGAATAATAACTTGAGTATAAGATAATTAATTCTTGTACATGTCTTGAACATCCAAAGAATTGGATTGAGAACTTGAATGTAAGATGATAAAATCTTGTACATGACTTGAAATCAATACGTGTGTATGGTAATGAACTTGAAAGTGCTATGATCAAGCACTAACGTGTTAGAACTATTCTTGATGTGTATGTGCAAATCTTGCACATAACTACTTGATAGAATTTGGCTTGTTTATTACTTGATACTTGGTATTAATAACCAAAGAGTAAGAATGTGGAACTAGATAGAGAATGAACAACTCTAAGACATACTTGAATCTAATACGTGTGTATTGAAAGTGCTATGAACAAGCACTAATGTGCTAGTAATTGGTTTTAATCGTGCATAAACTCAATGAAGTATATAAAGTATAAAGAAGATATCTTGTTCTTGAGATGGGTTCCTAAAGTAATAGGGATTAGTGTAATATGAAGATAATTCATAAAACAATGATTATAGAACACAATATGTGTTGGAAAATGTATTCGATTATTAACGATACATATACGCGAGATATGATTGTGACTAGGTACAATACGACCTATTTGACTACGTGCTTAGAGTCTAAGATGTTGGGCTCTACTTGGAAGTAAGGGTATCGTGATAGACACATTAGTGTGTTAAAGTTATATGAATATGTACATGCAAATATGGCATATGACAAAGTGATATAGTATGACTTACCCTACTACTTGGTTGTGGTCTGTTATTAATAGACTCTAATTTGGCTTGATTGTGTTACGTGGACACATTATGTGCCATGGTTATACTAATTTGTATTCGCAATTATTGCGTACGTGTAGTTGTATTTGATGTGCAAATGATTACATGGTTCATGAAGAGCTAGTCCACTACTTTTGGACTTAGTTCTACTCTCGTAGTTTAAGTAAATACCTACTTGTGCATTCTTGTGTGAGTCCAGCTGGTCCTTGCTTGTTCGGAGATATATAGGTTCACGCTTATCGCGAGTGCTGGGGCTAAGTGATAATCGGGGATCTATGTATCTACGCTTGACCCCTTACTACAGGCCATAGTAAGGGCATAGATTCCTTTATTAGAGCAATACGCCTGATAAAAGTGAATGTTAAACTGGTGAACACCTCGTGAATCTTGTTCTTATAAGTGACACTGGCTATCGGGTCCTCTTGTGTACTGCACAACAGCAACTTGATTGATCGTGATTTGTCAACTACAATAAGCAACGACAACAATGGTTTACTTGGGAGGAATAAGGTTGGAATATCCTTTGTAACGTGATAGTTTAGCCTTATGTGCTAGTTACTTGATGAGTTGGCTTAGCCTCTCATATACTTGTTACTTGATGACATCTTAAACATGATTACTTGATAATCTTCTTGATTTGCATGATTACATGATAACAAGCTATATACTTGTATCTAGTAACTTACTGAGATTTATCTCACCCCGTTCTTTGTTTATTTGTTCCCCCCTCAGGAAAGCAAGTGGTAATACGTTGTGAGGCTCGACTTAGCAGGGGCCTACTTGGCAGGTTGTTCTTGTTGGGGATTGTTATCCCTTCCTGTTTTGGTGAGGACGATTTTGTATCAGTTGTTTAGACTCAGTATCTTGGGTAGACTTGTATAGTACTTGTTTATAACACATTTGGTTTAAATTTCTTGGTTTAGAACTCGTTGTGAGCTATCTTAGCTCGTTCCTCTTGAGTATATATATATGATGTCAGTTTGATATAACTGTCATTCCGTTTCTCGTTTCTTGTTAGTCACGCGCACCAGGTTCGAGGTTCTATTAGGGAATCCCGGGACTTGGGGGCGTGTCAGTTGGTATCAGAGCTATGGTTTAGCTCTAAGCCTGGATAGGGTCTATGGCCTAGGTTGGGTTAGTCTTGGATGTGTTTTTGATGCCGAGTGCTTCGTTACTTGTTGTTATACCAGGCATAGGACTGGTGTTGATAGTGTTGATCCCAATTGGAATAAGATGGTTTGAGAATCGAGAGCGCGAGTCTTTAAAGACTTAGGCGTATCTATCTTGTGCTGTGGACATTGTTTCGTGCTATATATGCATGCTTGTCCTCATTTCTTGATTTACGTGAAAGTGTATTCTCTAATAAGAGACTACATGATTTATATCGTTATTTATAAGAGCTTGATAGAAGTGAGGGTGATAACACCCTATACGTTATATGTTAACTTGGTCATGTTTCCTATATGAGACATTGATGTGATACGTGTTATGGCTTGGATTTTACGTGTTATGATTTGGCTTTCTATATGATATGCCATTCTTGTTTGCCACAATAGATGGTGAATATTTTTATGCTAGTATGCTTGACTATTTATATGAGCATGATATAATTATGTATAATATTCATGTTCTGCATTGAAAGCTCGAAAATGGTTATCAAGGTTGTGCTGAATATTTAGCATATGTGGTTGATGGAAGAATGTCTACACCAAAATTGAAGGATGTATCCATTCTTTGTGAGATCTCAGATATAATTTCTACTGAGTAGTACATGATACATGATGAGAACCTTGGGTTATCTTGAGTTACTACAGTACAAATATAGTGCTGATATCTAAATCAATGTTCATGACATCGGTTGAGTAAAATAGTTGAAGATTCAACTTGAGGAATTTCTTGATAGAAGATTCACCCAGCTTAGTATAATTGCATGGGGTGTATCTGTATTGATTGGCATGAAGAGATAAGGTACTTTGCGATTTCATATTGAATGCAAAGAGTTCAACCAGGTGACTATAATGAACCAGTACTTGTTATCGTGTATGGATGAATTATTTGATCCCTGAAGTTAATCAGTGGTCTATTCAGTGTTTGATTGACAAGTGGCTACCATTAGTTGGAAAGTCAACTATGAGGATATACTGAAGACATCTTCTTATATCAGGTATGCATGTTATGAATTCGTGATTATGATATTTCGATTGATATATGATCTAGCAGTATTGATGGATTTGATGAATAATATCTTCAAACCATAATTAGCTCTCTTTACGATGAATTGATTAATGAGCTATTGGTGTATACCAAGTCGCAGACTGAGAATTGATTGTATTGAAATTTCTCGAGAGAAACAATTGTTTCCAAAAACTAGCAAGAGATAGAGGATCTATTATCTTGAAGTGGATTTACTTCAGGCATCTTTGTTGACCTATATAAGTGGAAACAACCGAGGTACGATTATTCTTGAGAATTTCTTGATCTTGTTAGAGATTCATTAATGAATTTCGAAGGTAGCTCTATTATTAACTATTTGAGACAGAAAGCTACACTTTCCGATGGATTGATAAACGTGAAGCCAATTTTTTTAAATATTGAAATGATGGATGACCACAACTTCAGTATTTGACCTTTCCTAGTGGATTCGACTAATATGATGGTTATTTGGAGGATATGACCAGTGTTACTATTTTCTCGTGTATGTTTCAAGATTCACCAATATAGTGGATATGATAAATTCATTATGCATAGTGAAGCTCGAACAAGAGATAAAACGTGTGTTAATTCAAAATAGTAACGTACTTGTATATGCTTCGAGGAGATTGAATCTTTATGAATAGAATAATTCTACTCATGACTTGAAATTGATTGTGATCCTACGGCTATTGTATTAGCGGATTCATTGAACATAAAGACTTGTATTTCATGATTGATGGTACTGAATGGGAGAAAATTTCCGAGTATTCAACTAAATCCTTGAATTGCGATTATTTGAAAGCAGAATATCAGAGATCGTTTGATTTGTTATAATCCTTTGAGATTTGTGAATATATGAATATATTGCGATGGATTTCGTGGAAGGATTATCATTTAATAGATAAATCCCGATGATATTGGTTATAGTGGATTGATTAATCAAATCTGCTTGACTTTATGTGTTGTGATGTTATGATCGATACATCTTGATTACATGGGATACCTGTGGATATAATATATGACAGGAATTCTTGTTCTACATCTTGTTCTACACTTTTTTTTACATCTTGATTATGATTATTTTTCTGAGCACTCTGGATACTTAACCGAGTTTGCTTCTTGATCATATATTACGGGCATGTGAAGTGGATTTTCTTGTGGCTATTGTATGATTTTGCGATTTAGCGGAAATTCCATCATACGAATTACTTAGTATATGGGTAACTGCTTGTATGGATACTTGATTCTAAAGGAAATGTCTTGAGCACGGATACTTCTTGTGAAAGTTTCATGGGAAAGTCTCGGTATTGAGAAGGTTATGTGAGAATAATACTCGCAGGTAATTGATAATATGGTGTGGTATACCATATTCTTGCTATTCTTGAGTTCTATTTGTTATTTATATGTGTTATAATTTCGATTAGTAAAATTCGAGGACGAATTTTCTTTAAGGAGGGGAGGAAGTAACGCCCGTCCTAATTCCTGTTAAATTCTTGACTTGCATATTTATATGCTATTATATTTGAGTTAATTATTTAACTAATTGAGCAAGTTCAGGTCATAATTGTTCAATTTGAAACATTAGGGTCATTTGTGAAAATTAAAGTTTGGGGGCTAAAATGCTCAAATTGAAACTTGAAAGGCCTTTTTGTTAAAAGTGAAACTTGAGGGGCCTAATTGCAAATTTTTGAAAGTTTATAAGGATAACCTTGGGTTGCCTCTTCCTCAGATCAAGGCTTCCCCAAAATTGTTTCTCTCGTACTTTCTCTCTGTCTCATAAGAAAGTTAGGGTTTACCCTATTCTCGATCCCTCTTGCTTAATTATGCCTCTGTTTGAAAATCCGACTTAGCATAAATGATTAGGGCGGTGAGTAGAGCATTTCCTGCCGAACAGAAATTAGTTTGGGTAAATTTGATTTCGGAGTAGGTAAGTCACTAGCTCCCCCTTGCTTGTAATAACATGCATATATGTTATTCTTGGTACTTGTGCTTGTTAATTTCGTGATTGGAATGAGTTTTGTGATACTTGTAAATTTGGTACAAGGGGAGTATCAGTATGGTTTGGATAATGAAAGGAAGCATCCTTACATGAACCTAAATGGGTTTGTAAGTGTTAAAGAAAATTATACTCCTATTCGTGAGACGGTGAAATATTAACTTGATTAAATATTTATACAAGTATATTAGAAAAATTATACTTATACTTGTTGGACGGTGAAGTGAATGAAAGTATCCCTAAATGAATATATTAGTATATTAGAAAATTATACTTATACTTTTGGGGCGGTGAAATATTTAAATGGAATAAAAGAAAATTATCCTATTATTTGTGGGACGGTAAAAAAAATGAAAGAAACTTGAAAGAAATGTTTTGAACTTGTTTGTATGTCCTGGGTATTGCCTAAGTATTAGTAAAAGTATACTCCTACGCTTGGGACGGAGAATTCTTAAGCCTGGAAAGAAATTGGGTTTTGCAGGAAATGGTAGCGAGCGCCCGCCTGGTATGTGCCGAGCACCCGCCTGATAGCCTTAGGAGCGCCCGCTTGGTCAGTTGCCGAGCGCCCGCTTACCTCGTGTTTCATGACCAATATCCCTGTTGACCTGGAGCGCCCGATTGGTCCTTGCCGAGCGCCCACCTGGTCAGTTGTCGAGCGCCTGCCCGGGTAGAAGTGAGCGCCCGCCCGGTCCCCTGTTTTTACAAAAGTGTTTTAAATCCCAAATGAAATGTAACCTTACCCCTCCTAAGGCATAGATCCTTAGTATAAGATGTCCTAGCAAGGGTATATGTACCTTTTAGGGCATTAGAACTTGGTCTTGAACAAGAGTAGTCATAGAATTAAAATGAGAACTTGAGCCTAAGAGTAAGAACTCTTTTATATGTCTTGAAAGTGCTAAGAACAAGCACTAATGTGTTATATGTGCCTTGAAATCAATGTTTGTGTACCTTTTGGGGCACTAGAACAATGTCTTGAGCATGAATATCCTAGGAATAGGATCATGAATTGTAAGTATAAGATATGTAACTCTTTTACTTAGCTTGAACCTGAAGTATAAGACAATTAAATCTTGTACATGACTTGAATATCCAAAGATTGGAATAATAACTTGAGTATAAGATAATTAATTCTTGTACATGTCTTAAACATCCAAAGAATTGGATTAAGAACTTGAATGTAAGATGATAAAATCTTGTACATGACTTGAAATCAATACGTGTGTATGGTAATGAAATTGAAAGTGCTATGATCAAGCACTAACGCGTTAGAACTATTCTTGATGTGTATGTGCAAATCTTGCACATAACTACTTGATAGAATGTGGCTTGTTGATTACTTGATACTTGGTATTAATAACCAAAGAGTTAGAATGTGGAACTAGATAGATAATGAACCACTCTAAGACATACTTGTATCTAATACGTGTGTATTGAAAGTGCTATGAACAAGCACTAATGTGCTAGTAATTGGTTTTAATCGAGCATATACTCAATGAAGTATATAAAGTATAAAGAAGATATCTTGTTCTTGAGATGGGTTCCTAAAGTAATAGGGATTAGTGTAATATGAAGATAATTCATAAAGCAATGATTATAGAACACAATATGTGTTGGAAAATGTATTCGATTATTAACGATACATATACGCGAGATATGATTGTGACTAGGTACAATACGACCTATTCGACTACGTGCTTAGAGTCTAAGATGTTGGGCTCTACTTGGAAGTAAGGGTATCGTGATAGACACATTAGTGTGTTCAAGGTTATATGAATATGTACATGCAAATATGGCATATGACAAAGTGATATAGTATGACTTACCCTACTACTTGGTTGGGGTCTGTTATTAATAGACTCTAATTTGGCTTGATTGTGTTACGTGGACACATTATGTGCCATGGTTATACTAATTTGTATTCGTAATTATTGCGTACGTGTAGTTGTATTTGGTGTGCACATGATTACATGGTTCATGAAGAGCTAGTCCACTACTTTTGGACTTAGTTCTACTCTCGTAGTTTAAGTAAATACCTACTTGTGCATTCTTGTGTGAGTCCAGCTGGTCCTTGCTTGTTCGGAGATATATAGGTTCACGCTTATCGCGAGTGCTGGGGCTAAGTGATAATTGGGGATCTATGTATCTACGCTTGACCCCTTACTACAGGCCATAGTAAGGGCATAGCTTCCTTTATTAGAGCAATACGCCTGATAAAAGTGAATGCTAAACTCGTGAACACCTCGTAAATCTTGTTCTTATAAGTGACACTGGTTATCGGGTCATCTTGTGTACTGCACAGCAGCAACTTGATTGACCGTGATTTGTCAACTGCAATAAGCAACGACAATAATGGTTTACTTGGGAGGAATAAGGTTGGAATATCCTTTGTAACGTGATAGTTTAGCCTTATGTGCTAGTTACTTGATGAGTTGGCTTAGCCTCTCATATACTTGTTACTTGATGACATCTTGAGCATGATTACTTGATAATCTTCTTGATTTGCATGATTACATGATAACATGCTATATACTTGTATCTAGTAACTTACTGAGATTTATCTCACCCCGTTCTTTGTTTATTTGTTTCCCCTCCCCCAGGAAAGCAAGTGGTAATACGTTGTGAGGCTCGACTTAGCAGGGGCCTACTTGGCAGGTTGTTTTTGTTGGGGATTGTTATCCTTTCCAGTTTTGGTGAGGACGATTTTGTATCAGTTGTTTAGACTCAGTATCTTGGGTAGACTTGTATAGTACTTGTTTATAACCACATTTGGTTTAAATTTCTTGGCATAGAACTCGTTGTGAGCTATCTTAGCTCGTTCCTCTTGAGTATATATATGATGTCATTTTGATATAACTGTCGTTCAGTTTCTCGTTTCTTGTTAGTCACGCGCACCAGGTTCGAGGTTCTATTAGGGAATCCCAGGACTTGGGGGCGTGTCAACTAACACCCCTTGCACACTTAAATTTTCTATTACTAATGGTTAACAAAATCTAGAGGCAGAAATTAATGAATATGTATAGGAGAAAAAAAATGCAAACATAGTTCATTGTCTCTGAGATAGAAAACCCGATCTTCTCCACTCCGGCCCCAATACTCCCTTCCTCCTCCGCATCCATGCACACTACACAGACCATGGTTAAATTCAAAATTAAGTTACGAATCATATTTGGCTCTAAAATGGTGTTCTTAAACAAATTCAAACCCCCAATTTCAGTTACACCTAACCTTGATTTCCACAACCACTCAACTCATAATCTAAGGAATAGAACTCAGATTTAGGGGTGGGTTTAAGTTTAAGGCACGATTTTGGAGATGAGAGAGAGAAAAAAATGGTCCGATCAACAATGGTGTTAGTTGGTGGTGAAGAATATAACAGAGGTTGAACCATGGTGAGGAGAGAGTCTCATTTTTTTACGTGAGTCGTCGGCATGATGTAGTGGTTTGAGAGGGGTTCGGTTTCAGAGTACAAGCACTCATAGGTGGAGATCGAAGGAGTAAGAATTGCTGAATGGTGGCGGTTAGGCGCTAGCTGTTGACGTTTGGTGGGAGTGGTTGGGGGCCATTGATGTGGGTACTATACTAGCACCTGAAAGTTCATGAATAATGAATTGAGTGAGGAAGAAGAGAAGAGTAGGTGTAAGTAGGAGAGATTGGGGTTTACTTGTCATTTGATATCCCAAAATTAAAGGTTTATCTGTCACAAGTATTTCACCCGTGTGTTAAATACTTTGATAACTAAAAAACAATAAATTAAAAATAATAAAGAAATAACAAAAGTCATTTTTTATTTAAATTATGTAAAAAAAAAAAACAATATTTTGATTAGTGAATGATGTCTTCAAATAGGAAAATTGCAATTTGGTAACCTGTGTTTGTATCACTTTTGCAATTAGGTTTTCGTGTTTGTAAATGTTGCAATCTAATTCTTGTGTTTATCATTTTGTTGCAAATTGATATAAAAACTAACGAAATTGATAGTTTTTTTAATGGAAAACAGTCATGTACATAACACATGATCTTTTAAGGGTATAATTGTCATTTCTCAAGCGTATGTGCTAATGGCCGGAAGGGTTGAAGGAAATTGCTCATTTTGGAAGGAGAAAAAGGGAGGGATTTAATCTTTATTGTGTGAGAGTTAATTTCACCATTAATGGAGGAAGAGTGAGGTTGTTGCCGCTTAATGAACAAGGTGACGACGGACGAGCTCTTATTTACACATAACACACACGTGCCTTGCACCCATGCGCTCGCAATGACAATTATACCCTTAAAAAAATATCATGTGATATACACATGACTGTTTCCAATCAAAAAAATAATATTTCGTTAGTTTTTATATCAATTTGCAATAAAATGACAAACCCATGAATCAGGTTGCAACATTTATAAATACGGGAAACAAATTGCAAAACTGATACAAACACAATTAACTAAATTGCAATTAGCCCTTTCAAATATTAGGGGAATCTACCAAACTTTCGGTCAAAAAGAAACAGCCACAAAGAACGGATAATTTCAAAACTAACCAAAAAGTCCTTACTATATTTATGGATTTTTTGCGCAGGTTCCACCTTTTCGGCACATTCTTCAAGCGCTTCCTTCCTCTTTCGCTCTCACTCTTGTTTTTCACTTGAAACTTCAAAACAAATTATTTCAAAATCATAAAATCAAGAAAATAATCTGAAACCACATTATTGATCTTATCGTCAAGACAAACCAAAGCGGTACACTCATGATAAGGTTTGAAATTTAATACTACAATTTTATTTTTGTCTTTTATAAAAATGATACATTAATCTTGATGTTCACACATGTGAAATGTTAATATCAGTTGTTTATACAGGTGATTAGTCTGTTTGTCAATTGTTTAAAGCTACACAAATAAGACGCTACATCTCCTTTATCTCAATTAAAGCTAAAATGAATATACTATCATTCCTCCTTTAAATTCCTGATAAATTCATCTCTTATTCACAATTGATAAATTGATTTATCATGTGCTTAAACTATAGATGAATGTGTTGTCCCATACCATTTAAACAATTGAAAATTCATTTTTTTAGATGTTTGAACTAAAGATGAATATGGTGTCACATACACTTTAACAACTAAAAATTATTTTTTTCTCGCATATGACTCAATATCTCAATTGTTTTATACTAATAATGAATGTGATATCACACATCGTTAGAAACAACAGAGAATTGATTTCACATTCTCTATATGCCCTATAGACAAAAATAATAATTTCTCTTTTTTTCTTTTCTTTTTTCAAATTGAGAAATAGTTCAACTGGGAAATTCTCAATAGTGAACAGTTGTAAAGTATCTTTTGTCTACCAAAAAAAAAAACCAACAATCAATTATTGAGCACTATGCATTTTTTTAAAAAAATTAAAAAGTGAACAAAGTGAACAACAAAGTGGTTTGACATATTTGTAGAGTGTAATCCATAAGAGCATCCACAATGGTAGAGTTATGTAAAGTTGCTTTTTTATTGTTCTTAGATGCCAAGTCAACAAATAAGAAATTCAAAGTTTCTTTCACAATGGTAGAGCTTTTTAAATTAAATGGCCTAACATGGTAGTTGGGGAAAAGTAATGGAAATGTTCATGTAAAGAGCTCTTTCTAGAAAGAGTTGCTCTTTACTAAAGAGCTTTTTCATTTTTTTCCACAATGGTAAAAAGCATGAAAGAGCTCTTTAACCAAAATAAAAAGCTCCAAAAAAAAAAAAAACTCCCATTGTGGATGCTCTAAAGACTATAAGTCTTCGGTGTGAATCCGATTAAAAATACTCAATTTTTATTTCATATAGGTTGCCGAACATGGAGGTGGGGAGGAGTGGTGGGGGCCAGTAGTAGGGGGGTTGAAGTAAGTGTTTACCGGAGTGGTCGCGTGAGGGATGGTGGTCATTAGCCAGAGGTGGGGTGGTCGTTGAAAGTGAGAGGTGGTGTGATCAGTGAAAGTGATGGCTGGAGGGATAGTGGTCGGAGTTGGTGGCAGGTGGTTAGCAACGCTGAAGGTGGCCAGAGGTGTGGCGTTCGATTCCTTTCAAAGACATCAATATTTAATTCATTTGTTGTTAAACGTGGAGGTTGGGATCAGTGGTGGTGCCCAGAAGTAGGGATGGCCAGAATAGGTGTTGGCCGGAGTGGTTGAAAATGGATAACCGTCAGTGGAGGTCTTGGCCGGTGGACGGAGTTGGTGGTAAGAGGTAGACGGCGGCCGGAGGTGGCCAGAGGTGGTGTCCATATGGATGGTGGAAATGATAGCAGGTGGTTAAGGGAGGGAAAGGTTTTCTTTCGGGTTGGGATTGTTAGAAGAGGACCACGGCAAGGAAAAGTAATAGAGAAGATGGGAAACTTTTCCTTGATCGTATTTACCAAATGCCATGTACATATATACAAAAAACCTAGCTAATCTAAACTAGGAGTTTTTGAGACTTCCCTAATATGATAACGATAAATATGTACAATGATATGCAAGCATCTATTCTAAATATAACAATATACATAACTAAAATAAGGGCCATGTATATCGGATGGGAGATATGCCAATAGATCGTCTCATACCCCCCCCCTCAAGCAAGACGTCCGTAAGGAAGTTGCAACTTGACAGAGAAAGCATGAAACCTTGGTTTAGGCAGGCCCTTAGTAAATATATCCGCAAGTTGATCGTCAGTAGACACATAGTGTAAAGGCAGAAACCCACGGTTGACCAACTTGCGAATGAATGATAATCAATCTCAATATGTCTATTGCGAGCATGAAACACCGGATTACGAGCCATGTGAAGCGCAGAGATATTGTCACATAATAGAGACGGGGGAGGAAACGGGAACCGAAGTGCACGGAAAAGGTAGGAAAACCAACGAAGCTCGGCTGTAGTGGTAGCAAGGGCCAGGTACTCAGCTTCGCTTCTAGAACGAGAGACAGTAGTTTGTTTCTTGGCGGTCTAAGAAACAAGGTTAGGACCTGTAGACACCCCGCCTTGGACCGCTCACCCCTATTGCACATTTGATTTTGTGTTTCTCCTTATTTTAAGTGTTTCTCGTTAGTTTCTGTTACTTCTGTTAAGTTCCTGACTAACCTCGTTAAGTTCAGGGACCAAACTGAATAACAATGCTGACTTTCTAGTCCATTCTGTCAAAAAAGGCCATCTCCAAGGCGCGCGCCTCCACCCTTTGGGGTCAGAAGCGCGCGCCTCCCGCCACCAAGGCAGGAGGCGCGCGCACCTGGGCGTCAGATACATATTTCTGTCCAAGAATCTCTCCCTTGCTTCTTTTAACAGGATTTGCGTGGGAAACTGAACTTTGTGACTTGGTTTTGGCACCAAAAACATATCTCTTTTACCTATAAAACCTCTCTTCTTCACCTTTCAAAGGGGGACACTTTTTCAACACAGGAAAACTATACAAAAATCACTTTCAAAGTATTCTCAAGGCATTTTTCCTAAGAAGAACTTGGAGTCATTTTGAAGGATAGTTAAACAAGACTTTTCTTTCTCTCTTATCTACTTCATCTCTCTTCTTCTCTTTTATTTCATCAAAAGTGAAATCACCCAAACATTTTGGGACATGACACCAAAGACTACTTCATTTCATTGAAGCTAGTCAAGGAGTTATCTCCCTATATTCAAAACACCCTTTTTTAAAAACCCTCTTTTTGTCATTATTAAGAATAGGAAGAATATTTTATTGATGTATACTTTGATCAAGCAAGACCAACACTAGTTAGGCGATATGGGTGTTTAAGTACTTCCCATCTCGTAACCTAACCCCCGAACCTTATAACTGTTGGTGTTGATGCCCTAGGCACGTTTGTTAAACGTTGTATATGTAATCATTCTATTCATATTAATGAAGAGATGTTATGATTATTATTATTGCTCATGTTTGCTTATAATAATCTCCGTCCCTAAAGCTTGTTAAGCACTAGTATAAAGGCTAAGTGATCATGGGATGATCATGTTAGATTTATGGGTACTTGTTTGGAACAAGGTATTGGACATGACCCGTTGTATGAGATTTATGTCATGGTCTATGTCGTACATATATCTCATATTAGTTATGTCATTTGAATCCTTAGACATGAAGTTACTATAGTCTTCCACTTGATGAAGATTATGTTTGACATATTCAAACGCTACCTTTAACCAGGTAGTTATAAAGGGTATGATTGGCATAATCAGATTCACGTAGGGAAGAAGAATAATAAGCTAATTGGATTTGTCCCTCTTCGGAGAGATGTCATGCTTGGGCCCCTCGAAGGAATGACGTTGATGAAATGTTTAGCCAAACTCAAATGGATTGATTGGATCAATGTCATTTGGATTATCAGCATATTCGGGATCGAGAAAAGTATTGAACAAAACAAGTTGACTTGTTGACCATGACCTGTGTTCAATGACATCATGGACAAAGGGATTGTGACATGTTCTAAAGGAATGCGAACTTGTATCTAGTTACACTATTTGGGTAGGTATGACGGTTTGCTAGAACCTAATCATATCCTATGAGTTCATGTTTGAACCCATTGCCAACTTAGTGTAATCCTAGAGGGTCACACACAATAGAACGAATCTTAAAAGGACTTAATTGGAATTTAGGGTCTAAGGACCTTTGAGGAATATTAGGACTTTAGAGGAGAAAAGAAGAAAACCGGAAAATTTGGTTGGTCCGGTCGGACCTTGTAAAGGACCCGGCCGGACCTACCCTAGTGATCCGGGCCGACCGGTCTTGTGACCCGGGCGGACCTAGTCTGTTCGGGGAAAAGTTTTCCTGTTCCGTTTTCTTGCGGGTTTAGACATATGTTACCTATTTGGAATAGGTCTAACTTGTATTTAAACAGCCTCTAGTTGCCCTAATCAGCCTAATGTATTATGTTATGTTTGTGAGTTCCTCCAAGGGTTTGAGAGGGTTTATTTCTTGTTTTAAGATATCCCTAGATTCAAGAACAAGAATATCATATACATAATAATTCTATATAGTTCTATACATCATGAAAGCGTGTTTCATGATTTAGTCTAGCAACCAAGATCAAGTGTTCTTGATATTCGTTCGTGGTGTGGCTACCGCTAGAGGATGAAACTTATCATCTTCATAGTTCGTGATTTTTGCTTTGTTCGTGATCAAGATTTCAAGCCTCCATCGAATTCAAGGTTGCAAAATCAAAGGCATCAAGGTTTAGTATTCTAGTATTCATTATGTTGTATTTGACTTAATCATATGAATAGATCTATAGGCTTTGGGTTTCATTAAATTTTAAATGCTTAATTCCGCTGCGCATGTTACTCCAAAACCCAACAATAACAAGAATCTCTATTTTCGTATCAAACTTAGGCTAAATATTAGGTTTTTCTTATGTTCCTCTAAAACATAGGGGGCGACTCTAACAAATCAAAACACGGATAGACATCCTAGGATAACTCACGCGCTCTAGCCAAGCCATGGCCTCCCGGGGTATCTACAGTGGCGACTCTGCTGGGGACGTTTGAGGGTTAAACTTGCGCTTCTGATCAAAGTCTACATTTTTTTGGGCATTCTGGTTCCTGATGGGGGAAGCGTGCGCCTCTGGCCTTCTTGGTCTAAGGCGCGCGCGGCCCACATCAAGGACCAGAGTCGCCCGCTTCTTAATGTTCTTCCTATTCTTCTTCTTTCTTCCACACTAATCATTTCTGCAGGGGTCACAATGTATATTCAGGACCAGGACAATCCCCTGAGTCCAAAGTCTGAAAATCTGATAGGTTTACCCAGAAGCGGGCGCCTCCCATAGACTCTGCGCTATGCGCGCGCATCCCATAACAAAGGCCAGAGGCGCGCGATTCTGGGCGGTTTTCCAAAACAGGGACAGTTTCATAACAGAGCAGAATATTGGGGTGTGGGCACAGTTGCTTGCATCAGACCAAATTTGGACCTTTGGACTGTTTTACTTTCGTGTTTTGTTTTATCTGTCACACGGGTGATTCGAGAGTTGTAAATTATGTGCTTATTTTCTTTTCTTTCATAAAAAATAAAAAATGTTTTGTCACATGTTGGACTCACACTACATGCACAAATTCTTATAAATTGCTCACTATCGAGTCTCACAAGTTCATAACCCCAAACCCGTCGAGGCCCGTCCTAGGGAGTTTCAAGCTCCACCCGACCTTGACTCTCTCGGAGCGGTAAACCTCAGCCCGTGGCGTAGTTCATGACTACATGCCGGGGGTGACCTTTAAGCCTCTCATTAGCCGAGCACAAGCCAACACAATTCTAGTTAGGGTCTAACACTCCGTGACCAAGTCGGTTTTCATGTGCCGAGATTTCCCTAAACTAATGTTTTCAAAACATACATGCCAAGTGGTTATCATGGACAAAATAAAACTCCGTCCCCAAGTAGTTATTATGGACGAAAATTAAAAATCCGTCCCCTCATGTATGCTTTACTACATTAATTTAGTTTAATCCCGACATGTGTAGGATTCACAAACGTGGTGGAATCCGATGAGTATATGGGACCGCGAGAAGGTATATATACTAGTGTGACGATTCCATTATTTTCTTAGAAACTCAAAAAGGATCCCGTCCCTCCGACTTATAAAAAAAAAAAAAAAAAAAAAAAAGTTTTTTCTTATGTGGTTTTGAGTCGTGTGCCCACCGTGTGTTCTAAACCTCTTCATGGACCGAAAGTGTTACTCAAGACTGACAAGGGCCTCTTCTGCAATATAGGTTCAATTGGTACTTACCGTGTCTACTGGGATTCAGCGAATCGGTTAGTTCGTGAAGTGATTACTCCAACAGCTCCGACAACATCAATGGCCGGCGGCTCCAACACCGACAACACCATGTCTCTTGAGCAACTCTCAGCTATGGTCCAACTTCTCCAAAAGCAAGTCTCCACTCTCAGTAAGGAGGCCCAAAACAAAGACGACCTTTGGCAATCCCACCTCGACAATCAAAGGGAGTCTCACGAGGCCGAGATGGAACAAATGAAGGCCAAACTCATTAAGCTTTCAAGTGGTAAAGGCAAGGAGGACAATGAAGAGTCCGAGTAGACCAAATGCTTGTTTGAAAGCCCCTATATCAGTGCCCGCACCAACAAAATGGGGGAACCGAGCACTGAGAACAATGTGCACAAGATGGTTGATTCAATTATGACCTACGTAGATCAACGTTTCAACGGCCTCAACTTGGGGAAAAGTCCCGACACGAGCCTTTATCAGTCCTCCATTCTCATGAGCACCATGGCCGCTCTCCCTGACAAGTTCAACATGCCCGACATCAGCAAGTTCAAGGGAAACTCTTGCCCCATGGCACACATCGAGACTTACATATGGGCTATGGTTCCGAAGAAGGTCTCTCCTAAAGTTTGGCACAATGCTTCCCTCTTACTCTCGAGGGGGCGGCAAAGGATTGGTATGAAACTCTCCCGCTTATAGTCCGTCTTGATTGGGACACCGCTATGCTTGCCTTCAAGAGTCAATACCAAGGCAACACCACTCATCGCCCTACCAAGAAAGAGCTTCCTTTATTGATTTTACAAGGAGGTGGAATGACAACAAGCTTGCCGAAATTGTCGAGAGGCCCAACACCAAAGAGAAAATGGACATCTTTCTCAAGTGTCTAAGGATTGATCTCCGCACCCACCTAAGATTTCTCTCAAATGTATGAATCGGGGGTCCGAATGGATGACTTGCTCAAAGAAATCAAGAAAAATGCTCCTAGCTTCCGATACAAGGCCGCCTCTAACTCAAACAAAGAGGCTTCGGTTAATGCCATCACTACCGACAAGGGGAATTACAAAAGGGTTCCTCCACCACAAGGCAAGAAATTTCAAGATGATCGTGTCTACACTCCTCTCCAAGGCATGACTATCACCGAGGTCTTCGAAGCTCTTAAGGCCAAGGGGCAAGTTACTCCTCTCCAAGGGTACAAACCCAAGACGATGCGACCCAACCATGCCCACCACAAGCATTGTGACTACCACCAACATAGTGGCCACACCACCGAGGAATGGTTTGTCCTCCATAACGTCATCCAAGACCTCATAGACAAGAAAGAGTTCATAATGCCTAGTGGTGATGATGTCAATGTAATAGAGTTAGGAGAGTTTAAGGAGACCACTTATGCAATCCCAATTCTGAATAAGGGCTCCAAAGTTATGAATGCAATTGATAATTCTTGCTACGTTGTAACTTATGATGAGGTAATGAGGGAGGTCTTAGAGAATAGGAAAAAGAAGCAAAATGGGAACGTCAACATGCTAACTCGATCCGGACGAGTTATAGCAAATAACCCCACTACTTCTGCACCAAGCGCCTCCTCTCAAAGATCGCAAGCTCGCGATACTCCCGAAGATCCTCTATTAACACAACTCAAGAAAACTCAATCCAATATCTCCATTTGGGACCTCATTGCATCCTCAAAGAAGCACCGAGATCTTGTCATCAGTAATCTCGACGACACATCAGTCTCCCCTGATACAACTCCCAAAGACCTTACTCCTATGATAGGCCACATCCATTTTGGAAATGTCATCACTTTTGCCAATATGGATCTCCCACCATTCAGGTCCGATCACAATGAGGCCATATATCTCAAAGTGAGAGCAAGGGGGAGACCTATTTCAAGGGTTTTGGTTGATGGTGGTTCCGCACTCAACCTAATGCCCGGCCGAATCATGGGCATACTGGGGCTTAAGAGTTCAGATTTAAAATCTTCTACTCAAGTGATCCGAGGTTACGACAGCACTGCCCGCACAGTCATGTGTATGGTAGAAATAGACATTGAATTTGGGAGCATGGTTATGTCCGTCCCATTTCAAGTGCTCGATGTCCCCTCTTCATTCAACTTGCTCTTGGGCCGACCGTGGATACACAGTTCTAATGCTGTCCCTTCAACTCTCCATCAGTGTGTCAAGTTCAGAAATGGGGATGAAATAGTGACCGTCATGGCAGAAAACATCACTATTCATAAAAATGGGGAACCCGTCCATCAAGTTCAGCATGGGTTAGAAGACTCCACTCTCTCCGGCGTCTCAATCAACACCATCGACAAACAAGAGGGAAACGGATCACGGACCCTCGGTAATCACAAAGTCCTCCGCATGATGAGGAATATGAACTACTTCCCCGGATTAGGCCTAGGGAAATACCAACAAGGGAGAATGCAACCAGTGGAGGTCCCATTTGTCAAGAACAAGTTCGGTTTGGGATATGATCCTTCCAAATACGACTTGAAGTACGAGCAAGCCATCAAGAATGAAAAGGCCCGAGCTCGCAGAGAAGGCCGTTACTACGAGATCCCCAATTTGAGACCTTATCGCAAGACACTGAATGGTTACTTTGTCCGTCAGGGGGAAGACGTCCCATATGTGATCTTTCCCGAGCCATGGTTTAACAACAAGGGCATCAGAGAGCCCGGTCTCGAAATCTTTTCCGATTGTGAGATTCAGAAGCATGAAGAGGACCCACCTCCTATGTCACCCCGAGAGTGGTGGGGTAAGAAAGTGACTATAGAGTCTGCGATAGAGATCACCGTGGGGGAAGAATTGACGTATTTAGCCTCCATGTTCAAAGAATTTGCCATCATGGACAAGTGCCAGATCAATGCCATCTACGACACCGACACGAGAAGGGAAACTATCAGTGAGATCTAGCCAAGATCCGAGCCAATCAACAACTGGTATTCTACAAAGGGGCCCATGGTATCCGAGGAATTCTTGGTCAAGAAGATGGGTTGCAAGGTTACAAAGGAAGACTTGTTCACATTCACTTTCGAGTCCGAGTGTGTCACGACCCGAAAACCCGTCTCTATTTTTCTTAGTAGTAAATGGTTATTTATTTATTTGCTTATTTATTTATCTATTTAAATATTTATGTGTGCATTTATATATCATAATATTTTTATGCCTAGCATTTTAATTAGTCATTTGTGCTAGTATGAGGTAAGAGAATTATTAGAGAAGATGATATTAAGGGTAGTAATAGTAGTGGTAGTAGTAGTAGTAGAGGGGGCCTAGATGTAACATTTTTAAAATAATTATACTTACTCCCTCCCTCTCCCTCACCTCCTCCCTCACTTCCCTACACACACACACACACTCAATCATCTCTCTCTCTCTCCATTGTTGCAAGAAGGTAAGTTTCTCCCCCTCCTTCTTCCTTCATTTTGATCATCTTCCTCTCTCTATTTTTTATTGCTCATTTTATTAAAAATGTTTAGATCGTCGATAGGATCGTGTAGAGCTAAGAAATTTCGAATTCCGTCATCTTTCATAAATTCCAAGTAAGTTGCTTTCCCCCCATTTATGCTAAAAATGTTCATCTTTAACTCCATTGATGCTCTAGTTGATATATATGTCTTCTTTGGTTGATTTGGAATTTATTTGTAATTTATCCATTTTTGTGAAATTTGGGTGTTTGAATCATCTCTTGGTTTGGGTTGACTAATAGATGTTATATGAGTTATTTTAGACTTATGGGTTGTTCTAGTACCTTATTATACTTCTTAGATGCGTTGGATTTTGGTTTGGTTTTGGTTTGGGTTGAATTTTGGATGAAACCCAGGTTAACTTGCCGAATTCCGGCAGTCAGGGCTCGTGGGCGACCGCCCATGACGGGTTTGGGCGACCGCCCATGAGGTCAGTCCACCCGGAGTGTTGGAGTCAGTGGTTTTGGGCGACCGCCCATTGATGGGTTGGGCGACCGCCCATGGGGTCAGTCTGTTGGGTTGTGGGTTAGTGGTTTTGGGCGACCGCCCGGGCTGGTTATGGGCGACCGCCCATAGCAGCTGATCTGAGTATCTTTGTTTTTTTATTGTTTTCAAAATCAAGCTTAGTCTAGGCTCGGAGTACGATTCTAATAGATTTAAATGGCCATTGTGAAATACTCAAATGTGGGAAATGGTTCCTTTGTGAACAATTGCGTTACGGAAATTGATTAAGTATGGTTTGGGATTGTTGAACATCTTTTGATGCGTTGTTTGGATCGATTCATTCTTTTGGTGATTATTTGGCATGGTTCCCTACTTTGGAATCATTAAGTGTTTATCAAGCTAGTATTTATTGCTTAGCGTTTATTTGAAAGTCCAGCTGGTATTTGTGGTTGTGTCGGGCGATGGGGAATATTATGATGGCAACGAGCCGAGTCCATTATAGTGTTGTCCATTGTTTTGCCCTTATTTTCCTCTTCCAGATTGGCATTGGTTGAGATGAGCTAGCTCCCTTTATGAGTATTCTAGCTAGTTAGTTTTGGGTTTTCCCTTGTTACATGGTTATGGTTCCGGTACTGGGGTTTTCTCTTCAGCTATTATGCTACTATGAAGATGGTTTGATTGGTTGATTGGTTGAAGCTGCGCAGCGATCCTTCTTATGTTCTATCAGTTTGGGAAACCTTGGCTCAATATCCTTTGTTACTTGTTTATTTCCGCTGCTATCTGTTAACTAATACTTGCTACGTGCTATATGAGATTTATTATTGTTATTGCATCATAGCATGTCATGTAGTTGCATTAGTAACTTATTGAGATTTATCTCACCCCCTTTCTTTTTATCTTTGTTTTTCCTTAACCCCCCCCCCAGGAGGAAAGGAATAGGACTCGCTAATCACGAGGAGGACGTCGAGAGGGTTTGTGACTTTTAGGCAGGTGGTTATTTGGTTTACATTTCCTAAATGTAAAACCTTTTGGGAATAGTATTACCAACAATGGCGTCATTAAGTTTGTAATAAGTGGAGCTTATATCGGTTGTGTTAAGTTGTGGTTAAACTTGGATTTCTAAAACCTTGTGTTAAATCTTTTAGTATTAAATGAAATTTTTATCTTCAGTATTTTGGTGTTTATTGTTTTAGGTCGACGTCCAGCTCGCGAGCTCCCGGCCCGCGGGGTCGGGGTCGTGACAGAGTGTGTTTCCGATACCCTCACCCAAGAGGATATGGAGGAAATAGCCGAGCGTGTGTTCCCTTTCTTTTTTAATGAAAAAATCGATCTTTCTGAGTACCCCGAGATTGCAAACATCATGAATGATGAATTAACTAATAACGAATCTAATGAACTAGTTAATAACGATTCAAATAATGATGAAATAGACCACGAAAACACAACATACATAAATGAACTTACTCAACAGGTCCGTAGTCGTGGTGAAAATGGTCCAGGGGATGACGAAGAATTGCATGTTGTTAATCTGGGTACCGACGAAGAGTCAAAAGAAACCAAGATCGGAAGCTTCTTCAAGGGGGAAGAGAAAGACAGATTGACTGTGCTGCTCAAAGAGTTCGTGGATGTATTTGCATGGTCATAGAAAGACATGCCGGGTTTAGACAGAAAGGTCGCCGAGCACAGAATTCCGATCAGAGAAGACGCTAAGCCGACAAAGCAGAAACTCAGAAAGATCAAGCCAGAATGGTCTTTACAAGTCAAGGAAGAGATAGAAAAGCTTCTCATTATGGGCTTCATCAAAGTTATTGAATATACGACATGGCTAGCAAGCATTGTGACGGTCAGAAAGACAAATGGCAAAGTCCGTGTTTGCGTGGACTTCCGGGATTTGAACAAAGCTTCTCTAAAGGATGACTTTCCACTACCCAATATCGACATGCTAGTCGACTCCACTGCTGCCTAAGAGGTTCGCTCATTTGTGGATGGTTTTGCTGGGTATAATCAGATTCTTATGGACGAAGAGGATCAACACAAGACTGCTTTCACAACACCATGGGGCACCTTTTGCTACACAGTCATGCCGTTTGGGTTGAGGAACGCTGGGGCTACCTATCAAAGGGCTGTGACAGATTTGTTCCACGGCATGATTCACAAGGAAATTGAAGTCTATGTAGACGACATGATTATCCACTCGAAGGGGACCGACGATCAACACTTGATCGATCTCCGCAAGTTCTTCGAGAGGCTTCGACAGCACAAGATGAGACTCAATCCCGCAAAATGTACCTTAGGGGTTATCCGAGGCAAAGTTCTTGGCTACATGGTCACAGAAAGGGGAATTGAAGCAGATCCTTCAAAAATCAAGGCAATCATTGACATGCCTCCTCCAAAGACGCAGAAAGAAATTAAGGGTTTCATGGGCAGACTTCAATACATCAGCCGGTTCGTGTACCAGCTTACTTCCATGTGTGAGCCAATCTTCAAGCTACTTGTTGGTCCCAAAGGGAAACAAGGGTATGAAAAATAGCTAGAGGGGGGTGAATAGCTGTTTTGAAATTCTTTTCGAACTCTTGATAAACTCAATTGCAAATGCGCACTTTATCAAATAAGCGTTATGAAATGCGCCTAAGTGAGTGAGTGAAATTCACAACGAAATTTAGTTAAGTAAATAGGCGCAAAGTATGATAAAGGGGGCACACACACACTCTAAGTATTTTGGCTCAAAGTGAGTGAAATAAGGAACTAAGGCAAATGATATAACAAACACAAGTCATACCCGTACCGTCCCCAAGCCAATGGAGCGGTCGAAGCAGCAAACAAAACAATCGAGGTCATCATACGAAAAATGGCTTCAACGGGAAGGGATTGGCCCGAGAAATTACCACTAGCATTGTGGGGCTACCGTACATCAATCCGGTCAGCAACAGGAGAAACCCCATACTCATTGGTTTATGGTTCTGAAGTCGTACTCCCAGTCGAACTCGAGGTTCCTTCTCTACGGGTCTTACTCGAGAACCAAGTCAACGAGGTTGATTGGTTGCAAAGTCGATATGAGCAACTAGCCCTACTCGACGAAAAGAGGTTAAGAGCATTTGAGCGCACAAGAGCTTATCAACAGAGAATGGCAAGGGCTTTCAACAAAAAGGTGAAGCCTCGAGATATCAAAGTGGGAGAGTTGGTCCTAAGACAACATCCTCCCAATGCCATGAATCCCCTTGGGAAGTTGGGACCCCGATGGATCGGTCCTTACATGGTTAAAAAGATACTAAGCGGCGGTGCAGTCCGACTCGTAGACTTGGATGGTGATCAATTGCCAAAGGAGGTCAACCTCGACAAGCTCAAGAAGTTCTACGCTTAGCAAATGAAGACCATTAAAAAAAACGCTCGCTAGGTTGAAAACCCGCAAGGGCAGCCTAGGCAAAAATTAGAGCAAGTGCAAAAAAGAAGCCCGCTAGATTGAAAACCCGAAAGGGCGGTCTAGGCAAAAAACAAGGTGCACAAAAAAAATGGTCTTCATTTGTTTGAACTACGGAGACCTGAGCCTCTCTACGAGAGGAACGTAGGCAACCTTCGGGTGCGGTCTAAAACAATATTTTTACCCAATCATGTGATAACAAAATGCAATTTTTATTCATCTCTCAAATCATTTTGATCATTACAACGGACGATGTTGAGCATAAAAGACATTAAAACATTAAATCCTAAAGAGTGGTCTATTAATTGCAATCTTGAGGTACTAGGAAAAATCTAATTTTCTCTTAGCTTTCGAAGGGCCACCCGAATGACTCTCAAATTCTACTCTTCTTGGGAAGCCTAAGAACATTGAGACGGACCGAAACCTTCTGTGCAACAGAGCGCCTCCGAGCATAAAAGTCATCCAATGGACTACCGAAAAGGTCGGTTAGAATGTTATTTGAATCAGCAGCAGCTTCTTTATACCTCAAAGCACTGCTGGGCTCAAAGACCTTTCCCAGTAGCTCAGCCCGAAGGGTGCTACCCAAGTGATACCACGGCAGAAGGTTCCAAATAGATGATCCAAGTAGGTCTTACAAAGAAAATTGCTACCCCGATAAATAGGGACAGAAGCCCACCGATGGCGGTCACCTCCCCAGGCTAACTGAAGCTCCCTCGAAAATTCGGGACCCATATACGAGACTGGACGAAGCACCCCACTCCTAGGGAAGGGAATTATCTGCTGATGGCCGAACTGCCTCAGAACTCGCTCTGACTGATAAAACGAAGAATCCCTAAGGCCAGGAAGGACCACATGTTCAAAACCCGAGTTCCACTCCACAAAAGGACGAAGACCCCAAGAGGGAGGGCACCACTCAATGTCGGCCGATGCCCGAGAAGCAAAGAATTTCTTCCAACTATCCTCGGTTAAGTCTCAGATTAGCAATTTTCTCCTGTGAACAGCAAAAGGAGACAGATCACCCTCTGAAGAATAAATCCTAAAGTGTTCCCGGAGCCATATAAGAGGCTTCCCCAACACATCTCACCCGTTCGATGCAACTCATCAAGGCCGTGCAGGGTCTCCCCCACTATAAGAGGGATTATACTAAATTGTTACTCCTTGGCCTGCAAAATAATCTCAGCCAACTGCGCATCCGCTGTCCCGAATGGTGTAACGAAAAGAACTTCACTGAAAAGACAAGCTACCATGGCATTCCTTTTGAAGGACTGAACCTCCATGTCCTCCGAATGCAAGGTGAAAGCATCGGCAACTCGGTTATATCTACCACGGTACCATGCAACATCTTCCTCACATCTCCAATAGGAAGGTTCAACAAGTCAGACCAGGAATCAATGACGCCACGATGGTATTTGGGGACGGCAATATGACCCGCCAACGGCATACCGAGAATGGCACCAAAAGCATCAACAGTTGGTACCATTTCATTCGCCGAAAAGTTGAAAGTGTGTCACAATCCCAAAAGGCTGCAGCAGCCTTCAAAAAGTCCCAATCCGGCTTCAAAGTCTGAAATGTAAAGAGAATTCGGAAACAAAAATCTTTGACAAAATCCTTATTGGGATGGGTCTTGAAAGAATATACAAAGGTCGATAAATCCTTCTCATACTCACCAACAACCTTGGTCTCAAGAGTGAAAGAATGAAAGCCATGGAAAAGGTGGATTACAAGAAAAATCAAGCAAGAAAAGATGTTTAAGAATGGCAGAAAAGGGCTGTTGGAAGAATATGTTCGAACAGAGGCTGATATTATAGCTGTTGGGATCTTTTGGGCAGCAAATGTCAAGCCCCGAAATTCGCTCCCCAGAAGCGCGCGCCTCCCGCCACCCACTTGGGAAGCGCGCGCGTCCCGGAGCCACTAGCCGGGGCGCCCACCTCTCGTTTCAGAAATGCCTCAGCTGGCCCTGGTCAAAAGAAGAAATCATGCAGGAACAAAGGCCGAACACTCCCAAAATCAGCAGGATCCACATTCTTCATCAAAGTCACGACAAGCTCCGCCCTTGGAAACAAAGTTGGGCACACATTAATTTGGTCCGCCCCTAAGGCATGTCAAAATTAAAATTAGATAGAAACTCCCACTAAACTTAAAGTAGGTGTAGACACCCCGCCTTGGACCGCTCACCCCGATTGCACATTTGATCTTGTGCTTCTCCCCATTTTAAGTGTTTCTCGTTAGTTTCTGTCACTTCCGTTAAGTTCCTGACTGACTTCATTAAGTCCAGGGACTAAACTGAATAACAGGGCTGACTTTCTAGTCCATTCTGTCAAAATTGCCTTCTTTGAGTCGCGCGACTCCGATAGGAAGAGCCAGAAGCGCGCGCCTCCCGCCCCCAAAGCAGGAAGCGCGCGCCTCTGAGCGTCAGTTACAAATTTCTAGCCAGGATTCTCTCCCTTGATCAATTTACAGGATTGTACCCGGGAAGGATTTCTTGGTGACTGAGTTTTGGCACCAAAAACATCCCTCTTTCACCTATAAAAACCTCCCTTTACCTCCATTTTTAAGGACCGAAAACACTTAGACAAAAACTTTGACCTTGACCTTGGATCTTTTACTCTAGAATCTTACATTTTCAATAAAGAAGCCAAATTTCTTACCTTCAAGGCATTTCCAAAGGCATTCATCAAGAAGTGTTTGAAGTCTCTCGAAGACTAGGTAAAAAACCATTTCCTTCCTCTTCTCGACTTCATCTCTTTTCTCTTTCTTTTTGTTTTATCAAAGTGCAATCACCCAAATCATTTTGGGACATGACTCTAATGATCACCTCATCTCATTGAGGTTGGTTAAGGAGTTATCTCCTACATTCCAAACTCTATTTTAAACCTCTTTTTATGATTTAAAGAAGAACGTTTATCATTCATGTAGATTTTGATCAAGCAAGACCAACTTTAGTTGGGCGAGATGGGTGTTTCGGTATTCCCATCTCGTAATCTAACCCCCGAACCTCAAAACAAAGAATCTCTGTTTTCGTAATCAAACTTAGGCTATTATCAATAGATTTTTCTTATGTTCCTCAAAACATAGGTGGCGACTCTAAACAATCTAAAACAAGTTAGACATCCTAGGATAATTCACGCGCTCTAGCCTAAATCCGTGGCCTCCCGGGGTATCTACAGTGGCGACTCCGCTGGGGAAGACTTTTGAGGGTTAAACTTGCATTCTGATCAAAATCTACATCTTTTTGGGCATTCTGATTCCTGATGGTGGAGGCGCGCGCTTCTGGCGTCTTCAGCCTAAGGCGCGCGCATCCCGCATCAAGGACCAGAATCGCCCGCTTCTTCATGTTCTTCATCTTCTTCTTTTGCTATTTTCCACTAATAATTTCTGCAGGGGTTACAATATGCACATAGAACCAGGGCAATCCCCTGAGTCCAAAATCTGACAATCTGACAGGTGTGCCCAGAAGCGCGTGCCTCCTAATAGCATTGCGCAACGCGCGCGCATCCCGTATCAAAACTCAGAGGCGCACGCTTCTGGGTTGGTTCCCAGAACAGAAACAGGTCTCAGAACAGAGCAGTGTGATGGGGGTGTGGGCACAGTTGCCTGCATCAGTGGTTATTCTGAACTTCGGACTGTTTTAATTTTGTGTTTATTTACCGGTCACACGGGTGATTCGGGAGTTGTAATTTATGTGCTTATGTGTTTTTTTTTTTTTTTTCTTTCTTTTTAAAAAAAATAAAAATAAAATATAAAAAAATATTTTGTCACTTGTTAGACCTCACACTACATGCACATATTCCTATGAACTGCTCACTATCGAGTCGCACAAGTCCAACCCCAAACCCGTCGAGGCCCGTCCTAGAAATTTTCAAGCTCCACCCGACCTTGACTCTTTCGAAGCGGTCAACCTCAGCCCGTGGCATAGTTCAAGACTACATGCCGGGGGTGACCTTTGAGCCTCATATTCAAGCCGAGCACAAGCCACACAATTCTATTTAAGGTCTAACACTCCGTGACTCAAGTCGGTTTCCATGTACCGAGATTTCCCTAAACTAATGTCTTCAAATCATACATGCCAATTCGTTGAAACGGACGCAATAAAAATCCGTCCCCAAAAGTGGTTATTTTGGACGAAAATTAAAATCTGTCCCCGCATGTATGCTTTACTACATTAATTTAGTTTAATCCCGATACATGTAGGATTCACAAACGCGATGGAATCCGATGAGTATATGGGACCGCGAGATGGTCTATATACTAGTGTGACGATTCCATTATTTTCTTAGAAACCCCAAAAGGGATCCATTCCTCCGACTTATAAAAAAAAAAAAAAAGAGTCTTTTCTTATGTGGTTCGAGTCGTGTGCCCAACTGTGTGTTCTAAGCCTCTTCGTGGACCGCAAGTGTTACTCAAGACTGACAAGGGCCTCTTCTGCAATATAGGTTCAATTGGTACTTACAGAGTCTACCGGGATTCGGCAAATCGGTTAGTCCGTGAAGAGATCACTCCAACAGCTCCTACATCAACCATGACCGGCAGCAGCAACACTCTCTCTCAACTTTCAACCATGGTCCAACTCCTCCAAGAGCAAGTCTCCACCCTTAATAAGGAGGCACAAAGCAAAGACGACATTTGGCAATCCCACCTCGACAGCCAAAGGGAGGCCCACGAGGCCGAGATAGAGCTAATGAAAGAAAAGCTCACTAATCTTGCCAAGGGGAAGAACAAGAATAATGATGACGAATCCGAATGGACCGAGGGTTTGTTCAAAAGTCCTTATGTCAACACCCGCACCAAGAAAATGGGGGAGCCGAGTTCCGAGAACAATGAGCCCAAAATGGTGGATTCTATCATGGCCTACATCGACCAAAAATTCAATGGGCTCAACATGGGGAAAGGCTCCGACACAAGCCTTTATCAATCATCCATCCTCATGAGTACTATGGCCGCTCTTCCTGATAAGTTCAAGATGCCCGACATAAGCAAGGACAACTCTTGTCCCATGGCTCACATTGAGACTTATATTTGGGCAATGGTTCCGAAGAAGGTCTCCCCCAAGGTGATGGCTCAATGCTTTCCTCTCACTCTCGAGGGGGCGGCAAAAGATTGGTATGCTACTCTCCCGCTCACTGTCCGTCTTGACTGGGACTCCGCAATGCTTGCCTTCAAGAACCAATACCAAGGCAACACCACTCACCGGCCCACAAGGAAAGAGCTAGAGAACACTACTCAACGAGACCACGAGTCCTTCATCGACTTCACAAGGAGATGGAATGATAAACTCTCCGAGATTGTGGAAAGGCCAAATACCAAGGAGCAAATGGACATCTTTCTCAAATGTCTCAAAATTGATCTCCGCACCCACCTAAGTGGGGCTTACTATGCGGATTTCTCCCAAATGTATGAGGCGGGGGTCCGAATGGACGAGTTGCTCAAAGAAGTTAAGAAAAGTGCTCCTAGCTACCGCTACAAGGCCGCTTCCAACTCCACAAAAGAGGCCTCGGTCAACGCCGTCACTATCGACAAGGGGAATTACAAAAAGGTTCCTCCACCCCAAGGGAAGAAGTCTCGAAATGACCGTGTCTACACGCTTCTCCAAGGCATAACTCAAACTGAAGTGTTCGAAGTCCTCAAAGCAAAGGGTCAAGTCACACCCGTGCAAGGGTACCAACCCAAGACGGTCCACCCCAATCATGCTCACCGCAAATATTGTGGCTACCACCAATATAGTGGCCACACTACCTAGATTGCTTCGTTCTCCGCAATGTCATTCAAGATCTAATAGACAAGAAAGAATTTGTAGTGACTAATGGTGAACATGTCAATGTAATAGAGATAGGAGAACTCGAGGGGACCACCCATTCAATCCCAATTGTGAATGGGGGCCCCTATGTTATGAATAAACTTGACAATTCTTGTTATATTGTAACTTACGATGTGGTAATGAGGGAAGTACTAGAGAATAGGAAAAAGAAGCAAGATGGGAACGTCAACATGCTAACTCGATCCGGTCGAGTCATAGCAAGCAACCCTTCCACTTCCGCACCAAGCTCCTCTTCTCAAAGGCCGCAAGCTCGCGACACTCCCGAAGATCCTCTACTTGTCCAACTCAAGAAAACTCAAGCCAACATCTCTATTTGGGACCTCATTGCATCCTCAAAGAAACACCAAGATCTTGTCATCCGCAATCTCGATGATACATCAGTTTCTCCCGATACTACTCCTGAGGACCTCACGGCAATGATCTGTCACATTCATTTCGGCAACGTCATCACCTTTGCCGATATGGACCTTCCACCATTGGTTCCGACCACAACGAGGCTATTTACCTAAAGGTATGAGCAAGGGGGAGGCCCATCTCAAGAGCCTTAGTGGACGGTGGTTCCGCACTCAACCTCATGCCTAGCAGAATCATGGGCATACTGGGGCTTAAGGATTCCGATTTAAAGCCTTCTACTCAAGTAATCCGAGGTTATGACAGCACCGCCCGTACAGTCATGGGCATGATTGAAATAGACATTGAGTTTGGGAGCATGGTTATATCCATTCCATTCCAAGTGCTTGATATCCCGGCCTCGTTCAACTTGCTTTTAGGTCGACCATGGATTCACAGTTCTAATGCCGTCCCATCAACTCTCCATCAATGTGTCAAGATCCGAAATAGTGATGAAATAGTGACCGTCATGGCCGAAAACGTCACTATCCACAGAAAAGGTGAGCCCGTCCACGAAGTTCAGCATGGTCTACCAGACTCCACTCTCTCTGGCATCTCAATCAACGCCATTGACAAAGAAGGGGGAAACGGATCATGGACCCCCAGCAACCACAAAGTCCTCCGCATGATGAGGAATATGGACTACTTCCCTGGTTTAGGCCTAGGGAAATATCAACAAGGAATCCTACATCCTGTGCAAATCCCATTTGTCAAGAACACATTCGGTTTGGGGTACGAGCCTTCCAAAGAAGACTTGAAACAAGAGCAAGAGATCAAGAATGAAAAGGGCCGAGCTCGTAAAGAAGGTCGTCGTTATGAGGTCCCTAATCTAAAGCCTTACCGCAAGACGTTGAATGGCTATTTTGTCCGCTGAGGGGAAGACGTTCCATACATGATCTTTCCCGAGCCATGGGTTAACAATAAGGGTGTCAAAAAGCCCGGTTTCGAAATCTTCTCCGATTGTGAGATCCAGAAATCCGAAAGGGAACCAACTCCCATGTCGCCCCGTGAATGGTGGGGAAGGAAGGTGACTATAGAGTCCGAGACAGAAATCATCGTGGGGGAAGAACTGACAGATTTAGCCTCCATGTTCGAAGAGCTTGCCATAATGAATGAATGCCAAGTCAACGCCATCCATGGCACCGTCACCACAAATGAGACTATCAGTGAGATCCCGCCAAGCTCCGAGTCGATCAACAATTGGTATTCAACGAAAGGGCCCGTGGTATCCGAAGAATTCTTAGTCCAAGAAATGGGTTGCATACCCCGCACAGCAACAAGGAAGAGCGGCTCACACTTACTTTCGAGTCTGAGAATGTCTCTAATACCCTCACCCAAGAAGATTTGGAGGCCATAGCCGAGCGTGTGTTTCCTTTCTTTGCTAATGAAAAATTTGATATTTCTGAGTACCCTGAGATTGCAAACATCATAAATGATGAATTAACTAATAATGAACTTAATGAACAAGTTAATAACGATTCAAATTATGATGAAATAGACCACGAAAACACAACATACTTAAATGAACTTGCTCAACAAGTCCGTAGTCGTGGTGAAAATGGTCCAAAGGCTGACGAAGAATTGCATGTTGTTAATCTGGGTACCGAAGAAGAACCAAGAGAGACTAAGATCGGAAGCTTCTTCAAGGGGGACGACAGAGACAGATTGACTGCACTACTACAGGAGTTCGTGGATGTGTTCGCATGGTCATACAAAGACATGCCGGGTTTTGGACAGAAAGGTAGCGGAGCACAGAATTCCGATCAGAGAAGATGCCAAGCCGGTAAAACAGAAGCTCAGAAAGATCAAGCCAGAATGGTCTCTGCAAGTCAAAGAAGAGATCGAGAAGCTCCTCGGTGTGGGTTTCATCAAGGTTATCGAGTATCCGACATGGTTAGCCAACATCGTGACAGTAAGAAAGGCAAAAGGAAATTTTTGAGTTTATGTGGACTTCCGGGATTTGAACAAAGCTTCCCCAAAGGATGATTTTCCACTCCCTAACATCGACATGCTGGTCGACTCCACTGCTGCCTATGAGGTTCGCTCATTCGTGGATGGGTTCGCTGGGTACAATCAGATTCTCATGGCCGAGGAAGATCAACATAAGACAGCCTTCACAACACCGTGGGGTACCTTTTGCTACACAGTCATGCCATTTGGGTTAAGAAACGCTGGGGCTTCCTACCAAAGAGCCGTGACAGACTTGTTCCACGATATGATTCACAAAGAAATCGAGGTCTATGTGGACGACATGATCATTCACTCCAAAGGGACCGATGGTCAACATTTAATCGATCTCCGCAAGTTCTTCGAAAGGCTTCGTCAACACAAGATGAGGCCAACCCTGCAAAGTGCACGTTCGGGGTTATCCGAGGCAAAGTCCTTGGTTATATGGTCACTGAAAGGGGAATTGAAGTAGACCCCTCCAAAATCAAGGCAATCATTGACATGCCTCCTCCAAAGACGCAGAAAGAGATCAAAGGTTTCATGGGCAGACTGCAATACATCAGTCGGTTTGTGCACCAACTCACTTCCATGTGCGAGCCAATCTTCAAGCTACTCAAGAAGAATGTGGCTTTAGAATGGACCGACGCGTGCCAAGAAGCCTTCGACCAAGTGAAGCATTACTTGACGTGCCCTCCTGTTCTAGTTCCGCCGCACAAGGAGAAACTTCTTTTGCTCTATCTCACTGTCAATGATGAAGCCCTAGGGGCTATGTTAGCACAAGAGCAACGAGGGTCCACAAAGGAGAATGCCATTTATTTTGTCAGTCGTCGATTCCAAGGAGGCGAAAAGAACTACTCTGTCTTAGAGAAGTCATGTGCAGCATTGGTTTGGGTTACTCAAAAGCTCAAACACTACATGGAAGATT
Source organism: Campanula takesimana (assembly GCA_026119855.1). NCBI lineage: Eukaryota > Viridiplantae > Streptophyta > Magnoliopsida > Asterales > Campanulaceae > Campanula > Campanula takesimana. The sequence continues at coordinate 488,262 of JAOWBW010000099.1, forward strand.
TTCCGATCAAGCTAGTTGCAAAGGTGGACCCGCTCCGCTACATCTTCGAGAAGCCTTTCATGTCAACAAGAATAGCCAAATGGTACTTCATGCTCGCCGGCTATGACATCACCTACGTCACACTAAATCCGTCAGGGGGAAAGTGTTCAGTGACCAGCTTGCCAAATTCCCGTGTGACGAAGTGAAGGGGGAAGACGTACAGTTCCCCGACGAGCATTTAATTTGTACTGCAACCGAGGAAATTAAGTGGCAACTTTTTTTTGATGGCGCCGCCAATAAACACGGTTTTGGTATAGGGGTATTGCTTGTCGATCCAAAAGACATCTACACTCCCATTGCCATCCGTCTGGAATTCGAAGCTACCAACAACATTGCCGAGTACGAAGCATGCATAGCAGGGCTCGAAGTAGCTCTCGAAAGAAACGTCATGGAACTAGAAGTATTCGGCGACTCTTTGCTCCTTATCTATCAGCAATCGGGTAAATGGAGAATCCAAGACCCGACCCTCCAACAGTATGGTCAGCACCTTGAAGAATTGGTTGAACAATTCCAATAGATCACTTTCAACTACCTGCCAAGGGATAAGAATCGCTTCGCCGATGCACTGGCCACTATAGCTTCATTAGTCGAAATGCCCAAAGGGAAAATGGTGAAGCCTTTCAAAATTGCCCGAAGGAACAGTCCGGCGTACTGCATGAGTATCGAGATCGACGAGGTTCAAACAAACTCCCGTGGTATTCGGATATCATGAATTTCCTCAAAGATGGCATTTATCCCGAGAATAGCAATAAGAAGTCTCAAGCGGCTCTGCAAAGGCTAGCCTCTCGGTACGTACTGATTGGGGACCGAGTCTACAAAAGACACCACAACGGGATCAATCTCTTATGCGCCAATGAGGCCGAAGCTCAAGAGATAATGTGTGAAGTGCACGAAGGAGAGTGTGACCCCACATGAATGGGTTTATGCTAGTCAAGAAGATACTCCGCATTGGTTACTATTGGAACACTATGGAACGAGACTGTATCGAGAAAGTCAGAAGGTGCGCCAAGTGCCAATTCCTTGCTAATCTGCAACACGCTCCACCCTCGCAACTTTACAACATGGTCACACCTTGGCCTTTCTCTTGTTGGGGGATAGACATCATCGGTAAAGTCCATCCTGCCGGAGCAATGGGCAGTCATTCGTCCTAGTGGCCGTCGATTACTTCACAAAGTGGGTCGAAGCACAAGCCTATCGGACCCTCAATGCCAAGAAAGTGCCGAATTTGTAAAGATTAATATCATGTGCCGATACGGCGTGCCTCATGAAATCATTTCCGACAACGGCTCTCACTTTAAGAAAGAAATGGATGCACTTTTGGTAGAATACAAGATCACCAAACACAAGTCATCTCCTTACCGTCCCCAAGCAAATGGCGCGGTCGAAGCAGCAAATAAGACCATCGAGACCATCGTCAAGAAAATGGCCTCAACTGGAAGGGATTGGCCCGAGAAGCTACCATTAGCATTGTGGGGCTACCGCACATCAATACGGTCCGCAACAGGAGAAACTCCTTATGCATTAGTCTATGGTTCTGAAGCCGTACTCCCAATCAACTTGAAGTCCCATCTCTACGGGTCCTTCTCGAGAATCAAGTCAACGAGGTCGACTGGATGCAAAGTCGATATGAACAGCTAGCCTTACTCGACGAGAAAAGGCTAAAGCACTCGAACGCACAAGGGCGTATCAGCAAAGGATGGCAAGAGCTTTCAACAAAAAGTTAAAGCCTCGAAACATCAATGTGGGAGATTTGGTCTTAAGACAACATCCTCCTAATGCCATGAATCCCCTGGGGAAATGGGGACCCCGATGGATCGGTCCGTACGTGGTCAAAAGATACTAAGCGGCGGTGCAGTCTGGCTTGTGGATTTAGATGGTGACCAGCTGCCAAATGGGTCAACCTCGACAAGCTCAAGAGGTTCTATGCTTAATAAACAAAGACCATAAAAAAAAAAAAAAAAAAAAAAAATTGCTCGCTAGGTTGAAAACCCGCAAGGGCGGCCTAGGCAAAAATTAGAGCACGTGCAAAAAAGAAGCCCGCTAGATTGAAAACCCGAAAGGGCGGTCTAGGCAAAAAACAGGGTGCACAAAAAAAAAAAATGGTCTTTGTTTGTTTGAACTACGGAGACCTGAGCCTCCCAACTGGAGGAACGTAGGCAACTTTCGGGTGCGGTCTAAAACATATCAAAAATACCCAATTCACTTCAAATAACAAGATGCAATTTTATTCATTCAATGAGTTATTCGAGCCATTACAACGGATTTATTGAGCAACAAAAGACATCAAAACATTAAATCCTAAAACAAAGTGGTCTAATTTCAATCTCTTGGGGTACAAAGAAAAATCTAATCTTTCTTAGGTTTGGGAACCCATTGCTTCTTGTTATGCCCTTTAGTCTTCTTGGATGGGGACGGAACATTCTTGGGACCGCCAAGACGGGAGAAAACGCTAGGACGGGACGGAGCTTCATCAACGGCTTTCCCTTTACCCTTATCAAGCGGAGCCTTAGCAGGGACAACCATGGGACTCTTCCACACATGGGAGGAATTTCCCTTACCTTTCTTCTTCTTGGGAAAATGACGGGGTCTATAGTCCCGTACATGAACCACCGGTCTCACGGGGTCGTCATTGGGCCTTCCCAAACGATCAAAAACGCTCGGACGCTTCTCCACCATCGAGACGGACCCCACAGCTGGAACGGCGTTCACCATTGGAATGGACTTCTCACCCTCGGGGACGGAAACCTTGACTTCAAAAGAGAAAGTCATTGGGGCCATTATGACAAGAATTTTGTGGTTTAGGAGGAGAAAGTGTTCGCAGAAGAATGTTGTGTGACCATTCTGGTCGAAAATGGTTCACAATTTATAGCTGTTGGAACATTATGATCAGAAAAAGAAAGGGGTTGTAATTCAGCAGGCCAGAAGCGCGCGCCTCCGACCAAGGCTGCGCAACGCGCGCACCTCCCACAAGCAAGGCCCAACGCGCGCGCCTTTGACAGCAGTTCAGACAGAAACAGCCCTTGTCAGTTCAGAACAGAACCTAAGTACTTCAACATATCCAACCTGCAGCAAAATCAAATCCCAGTAGCAAAAAGGAGTTCAAGCATCAACAACAAGCATTCTTTGGGCACAGATTTGTTTGTAAAGAGTCGACATCTAAGATCGAGTCGCTAATAAAGCATAAAATGAGTAGTAAGATAACTAGGATTGTAAATACATGTTAAATGTTATTACAGGCAAAAATGAAAATGTTTTCAATCCCTCATCCTCTCAGCCGCAACAGCTCGGGCACATCATCACCAGCCTGTGCTCACCCCCTGCTGCCACTCTCAGTCTCCTCATCATCATCGTCATCCTCATCATCATCATCGTTATCATCATCCTCAGACTCAGATGTCTCAACCCAACATCAGGACGGGTCCTGACGGGTCCTCTTGCAGCTCTCCCTGACGAACTAGCGCCACCCCGGCTCTGGCTACCTTCTCGGCTCAAACTCCTACTATGGCTACCTCCGTGGCTCAGACTCCTGCTCAGCGACTGCCTCGCCGAAGAGACAGCCTCATCAATGTCCAGTGCAGCATCCCTGCAGCCTCGTCCCATGCCCCGAGCACCTCGGGCAGCTCCTCTCTCGCAGCACCAGAGACAGCACCAGCAGCATCTCTAGTCATGGCAGCAATATCCCTGCACAGCTCCAGCACCCTCTCCTCCAGCTGACGGAGCCTCCACCTCATCCCTTTGTTCTGTCTGCCCAAATTCCTATAAGCAGCTACGGGCACCTGTTACAACAAAGAAACATGAAAAGAAGATACATCAATACAAAGGACAGAAAACAGAACTGGAACTGACAAATGCAAAGACGGTCAGAAAAGATACCACAACAGCCTGAGCGGGAGGCTCTCTCTCCGGTGACATATCCTCAGGAAAATCTCCCTCTGCTCCTCAAAGACCCCGAAGTTGAATAAGTGTAATGGGAGGAGGCAAAGGAGGATCAAAACAATACCCGGCACCGTTAGTATAAAACCGAGCGGAGGTCGTAGGAGCAGCCTGTGATCTCCTCGGATCGCAAACATGAAGCCTTGCATCAAGTTGTTCTCCCTGAAGAGGCCATAATCCTGATCCAAGTGAATGTAAGGGACGGCATCAACCCCTACCATGTATGCCGCTCGATCAGCCTCTGAAAGTGACCTCCAATTACGAGGGCAGAAAGGAGGAACGTCTGGAACTGCAGGACGAGGGGGGTGTAAAGTCTGTCACCTGGGTACCATGCTGCCAGAACACTCTGTCCCCCAAATACAGAGCCATGCACTCACCCGAACTCATCAAAATCCGAGAACGGGTAGGAATAAGAGTATGCTCAAACCAGTGCTGAACTGATCTCCACGGATACAAAGAGAAGGCAACAGACTCAGGCCTCAAGGTGTCCAAGTGTCGTCGGGCCCGAAGTAAGACTAATGGGGTTCGTACCAGTCTTCACATTCCTCTCCTTGTACGCCCACTGTGCGCAGTCCGGATACTGGGGCTGGCCTTCCTTGGCAATCTTGAAATCTCTCAGATTCAGGATAGCAAAAGCCCAAAGCTGTAGACAAGAGGCAGAAACAAAGTTAATGACAGTCAACGAAAAGGCAGTTATGACCAAGGCAAGGAGAATATAAAAGGGACAGTAAGTGGTATACCTCCCACAGCAAGCTGAAGCCCGTAACCGAGCTAGTGGTCGAGCGGCTAGTCAAATCCATGCCGTGATAACAAGCAGCTAAGCCCGCTGCGCCCCAGTTATACTGGCCAATCTGGTCCAAATCCACTAACAAGTCAAGCAGAGCCAAAGAGGCCGAAGATCCCCCGTTGGCAAACAGATTAAAAATGGGATAACAGTACCAATAAAGCAACGGGCCACGGCATCGACCCGATCAGCAGTAACACCTCGAGCCTCAGCCATCAAGATGCCGAAATAGGCCCGGATTTGCCCCCATGTCACTCGAGAATTCTTGACCTCTAACCGGCAGTCAACAAAGCCAGTAACTCGTCCGGAGTCCGAACAGCCCCTCTCAAACCAAAAGGGACAGGCATCCCTATGAACAGTAAGCCCGTCAAAGCTGTGAAATCGGTAGGCATCATAGTCACCTCGCCATGGGTAAATTAAAGGTATGGGTGGTGTCCCACCATCTTTCCCTCAATGCCTGGACCACATCGGGGTCATTCTTCAAAGCTAGGAGGCTGGTGACAAAAGACCAAAATGAGTCCCCTATGACTCGGGCCCGAACATTCTCAGGCAACCTCTTCCATATAGAGATGGGCCCATGAGCCCGCCACGAATCTCTGTCAGACGGGTCCACTCCTGAAAGGAAAGAAGGAACAGCAAAAATTTCATCAGCATGACTGCTAGAAAACGGATGAACTCAACACAGAGATCTCAATAGCAGAACAATGTACAAGAAAGTGTGTGAACATGAAAATGGGCGCCCCAACATGTTTCTTACAAGAAATCAGCAGCAACGAACAACATGCAAGGAATGATCAATAAAGCTGCTGCAGCAATATTTCGGATAAAGAAAACAGAACTTCATGAAATCCGAAATCGACAACAAAGGTGAGGCATTCTTACCAAACCCGAAGTCATGAAGTGAGAAATGTGGTATGAGGCCGGAAAGTAAGCAAGCTCGGGTCCATAGCTTCAACCCCAATTTCGGGCTCCTCGCCCTGTGGCATCTCGAACGGAGGTGATTGTTGACGATCCGACATCATTTCTGTGTGATGGAATTGATCCTAGAGCAGCAAGAAAGTGTTTTGGGGTGATTTCTCTACGAAAATTGGGCTTGGAATTTGGAGGGTTCTTCAAAATTTTGAAAACTTGCCGAAAACAGTGAACCGCCTGTTTAAATACGCTGAACTTAGGCGCCAGGCGCGCTCCCCCCTGACATACTCATCCGAGGCGCCCGCGTCCCATAACGAGACCCGGACGCGCGCTCTTCCCATTATCAGGCAGGTTCAGAAGCAGTCTCCCATGCAAGAAACCATGCACCGTATCAAGTTTTCCCCATGGATTCCAAACTCCCTAAGTTCTGTCAGGGGTACCATACCCCCCTCAAGGGTCAATCTAAACATTTCATCCCCAGCAGGGATATTTTTTCTGGTCCACGTTCAACTGTGCCCGCACCCCACAATTCAAAAAGTCAAGTGTGACTTCAAGTGACATGAGACTTCAAAGCAATGGCCTCATCAACGGATTTCACTAACGGATTCGTCTCCAAAGGTTCACTAACGGCCTCATCAAAGGTTCACTAATGGCCTTATCAACGGATTTCACTAACGGATTCGTCTCCAAAGGTTCACTAACGGCCTCTTCAAAGGTTCACTAACGGCCTCTCCAAGGTCACTAACGGCCTCTCCAAGGTTCACTAAAGGTTCACTAACGGCCTCTTCAAAGGTTCACTAACGGCCTCTCCAAAGGTTCACCAACGGCCTCCTCAAGGTTCACCAACGGCCTCATTCAAAGGTTCACTAACGGCCTCCTCAAATGTTCACTAACGGCCTCCTCAAAGGTTCACTAACGGCCTCCTCAAAGGTTCACTAACGGCCTCGTTCAAAGGTTCACTAACGGCCTCATTCAAAGGTTCACTAACGGCCTCCTCAAAGGTTCACTAACGGCTTCTCCGAAGGTTTCACCAACGGCCTCGTTCAAAGGTTCACTAACGGCCTCCATTCAAAATATTCAGCCGGCAGGTTCACCTAACGGATCATGCCATCCCCTCTATCAACAAAACCGCTCACACAGGGAGTGCACCACTATCTCTCGCAATTTCAAATTCCTGCTTTCATCGAGTCTTTGCTTTTTCTTGGTGATGTCCTCGGCGGGTGTTTTAACTTTCGTCGACGCGTTTTGCTTTGCAATCCACGTCGCTGAGGAGCTCTGTAGACACCCCGCCTTGGACCGCTCACCCCGATTGCACATTTGATCTTGTGCTTCTCCCCATTTTAAGTGTTTCTCGTTAGTTTCTGTCACTTTCGTTAAGTTCCTGACTGACTTCGTTAAGTCCAGGGACTAAACTGAATAACAGGGCTGACTTTCTAGTCCATTCTGTCAAAATTGCCTTCTCTGAGTCGCGCGCCTCCGACAGGAGGAGCCAGAAGCGCGCCTCCTGCCCCCAAAGCAGGAAGCGCGCGCCTCTGGGCGTCAGTTACAGATTTCTGGCCAGGATTCTCTCCCTTGCTCAATTACAGGATTTTGCCCGGGAAGGATTTCTTGGTGACTGAGTTTTGGCACCAAAACATCCCCTCTTTCACCTATAAAAACCTCCCTTTACCTCCATTTTTAGGACCGAAAACACTTAGACAAAAACTTTGACCTTGACCTTGGATCTTTTACTCTAAATCTTACATTTTCAATAAAGAAGCCAAATTTCTTACCTTCAAGCCATTTCCAAAGGCATTCATCAAGAAGTGTTTGAAGTCTCTCGAAGACTAGGTAAAAACCATTTCCTTCCTCTTCTCGACTTCATCTCTTTTCTCTTTCTTTTTGTTTTATCAAAGTGCAATCACCCAAATCATTTTGGGACATGACTCTAATGATCACCTCATCTCATTGAGGTTGGTTAAAGGAGTTATCTCCTACATTCCAAACTCTATTTTAAACCCCTTTTTATGATTAAAGAAGAGAAAGAAGAACGTTTATCATTCATGTAGATTTTGATCAAGCAAGACCACTTTAGTTGGGCGAGATGGGTGTTTCGGTACTTCCCATCTCGTAATCTAACCCCCGAACCTCAAAACAAAGAATCTCTGTTTTTCGTAATCAAACTTAGGCTATTATCAATAGGTTTTTCTTATGTTTTCCTCAAAACATAGGTGGCGACTCTAAA